>PVIH01000261.1:80807-408296 GCA_004025045.1 Sigmodon hispidus
GTCACCACCACTGTCACAGTCACCACCACTGTCACCACCACTGTCACAGTCACCACCACTGTCACAGTCACCACCACTGTCAGCATCACCACCACTGTCACATCACCACCACTGTCACAGTCACCACCACTGTCACAGTCACCACCACTGTTATCGTCATTATCACCAGCACCAGCAGCATGATGTCCTCTTCTCTAAGGCCTTATTTCTCTTGTTTAATAGTGCAGTGATATCTCAATATTAAAGCACCTTTTCTTTACAGCTTACATGATTATTTAAAATAGAGTAAATCTTGCTGTTAAACAACTACAGCAAATATAAAATTGAATGAATACTTCCAATAAAGTAAAACTATCCTTGCCATTTGCTGTCCATAGAGTCACTCCGTCAATGGCTATTTGACTCAGTCAGATAAACTTCTGATCCATGTCAAAAGCCTGTAACTACTATTTTTAAGAAATAGAGAATATTCTTTGATAGGAAATAATTCAATTAATTTTGTGTGTATGTGTGTGTGTGTGTGTTTATGTGTAGTGCTACAGCATTTGATGTACACAAGTAATTTAGGACTTCTTTTTAAGAAACAATGATCCAGAAGAAGGGGATTAGGGGAGGAACCTAATGGCTCTTGAGCTCCTATAAATCTTGAAGACTATTTCAATAACTTACTAGCATCAATAACAAGCAAGTCATACTTGCAATTTGTTTTAAGAAAAACAATAACTATGGAAATTATAGAAACAATTGTCATCTGAGTGGATTCCTTTTTTTTTTTTTTTTTAAAGAACTTTTTTATTTATTTATTCACCTTGGTGTTCTCCTGGAACTAGAATTATTGTGAGCTGCCATGTGGGTGCTGGGAACTGAACCCAGGTCAGTGCTCCTAACCACTGAGTCATCTCTCCAGCCCCCTGAGTGGATTCTTAATATCTTTTCCCCAGCTACAATCTTCGGATTCCCCAGGAAAGGTGACAATGATGATGATGATGATGATGATGATGATGATGATGATGATGGGGTGGCAACAGTGTTGATGGCAGTGGCATGCCTTTCTACCAAATATTTCTCTGCATCTCTCAGAAACACTCTAGAGGCTCAGCATGGATAGTATGTTTTTCCTCTATTTGCTTTTAGACTGGTGGTGGGACCTAAGTACAGAAGGGTGCACATCCAGCACCCACTCAAGACCTGAATAGGAAGGAGCTAGAAGAATCTGATCCCTACAATCTTTACATAGTTTATCCATCATAGTTATTACAGAGTGACCATTTGAATGATAAAAAGCTCCGTGCTCTCAGAGCAGCAAGCACCGAAATTCTTCCTCCTACCATGACCTAGCCTTTGATATTGCTTCTGATGTATCTAGCCAGAGGAAGTAAGTCTGATGTGAGGTTTGAGCTGAAGGTTTGAGAATGCTAAGCCTGTGTGTTTCACTGAGATATTTAGTTTTGCTCTATCAACTGATGCACTGTAGAAGAGACTCTGGTTCAAGAAGAAAGAATACAAACCAAGTTCTATCTCAGTACAAAACAGCCAGCATCACATTGTAAGTTCATAGGAAATAAGCTATATAAGGGTACAATCATGTCAAAAAATGTAATGCTCCACTTAAGGCCTCCTCGACTGATACTGTTCTGTTACTTTCTGAAAACTCTCTGCTGCTGACCTGAGTTGGGGTCAGAGTCTAACATTCAAAACTAAGGGATCTCCATATAACAAAAACCTACTTTATTAATTCCTTAACAGTTAAATGACACTTCGGTGGTGGATATTTAATTAATGTCACCATCAAGAGGTTGGTACATATTCATTCATTCGTTTCTCGGCATAACTGCCAGTCTTAGAAGAAGGCTAACCTTCCACGGCAAAGAACTATAAGTATTTTACCAAGCTCCACTCCATTGTTGCAAACAGAAAATAAGAAAATAACTGAGGCATAGCTGATCACAGATGGCTATGGGACTACAATGCTACTAAAAACATACCCAGAAGTTTTCATTCCCTGGACCAGGCTGGAGCTACTAAATCACATAAAAATACCAGGAAAGATAAGCTACACGAACCAGTGATTGCTAAGTTAAACACTCCGGTGAGATCAAAGAGCCCTTAGGGCCTGCTGTTTATTTGGAAAAACTGGGGGTGGGGGCTACTGAGAGAATGCCAGAAATAGAAGCCTAGCTACACATTAGTTGATGATTGTATCTTAGCCAGTCATGTCTGAAGAATTTACATATTCAGGGTTTATATATGTGTGTGTACAAGCACTTTTTTAAATCATCCTTTAGTCTTTAAAAAAGCTCCAATCTTATACATGTACATATTATCTTTTTAAAAGACTTCAGTCTATATATGTACACATTTTAAGTAAAATTTATTTTCTAAAAAGTATTGTCAGTAAATCATTGCAATAACCTACATAAAAAATTTTTGATGCGAAAGGCACATGAAAGCAACAACACAAATGTTACAATGCGCTGAATATAACATTATCAAAAATGAAAATATTGAATAATGGAGTGGGAATATAGATTTGTTGTTCTAGAACTAGTCATTCCTTTTTCTGGAACTTAGTTTATTTCTCTAAGAGGCTAAAAGTTTCTAGAAGATGTTTTTAATGTAATTAAGTGATTATTTTTTATTACCTTTCACTAATAATGGCCTTAGAAATTAAAAAGGAAAGAAGGGAGGAAAAAAGGAAGGAAGAAAAGAAACATATAGCAGTGATTCCAGCTACTGATATTTTCCAGAGTTGAATTTTTGCCTTGTAGTCTTTAATTGCAAAATTTCACATATTTTTAATCTCTCTGTATGTCTGGGTTTTTATCCCCTTTTCAACTTGGTCCTTTCACAGAAGCCACTATCCTTGATGACAGACATGCCCCCGGCTGTTCCTCCGGACCACCGGCTGTGTTGTGAGAACTCTTTGGCCTTGCTTTTCTTTATGTCTGTCAAAGTACACTGAGTGCAGAAGGCTGAGAATACAGCCTGGGTCATGGTGCCACAGAGACTCTCTCCAGCATCTCAATAAAACTTCCAGAGAGATTCAGTTTGCACAAAGCATTTAAATAATGGGAGATGCATTTCATCTATAAGATGTTATAATAAATAACACCTTTAAAACACCCATTTAAATAGAGAAATCCTCCAAAAAAATTAGAGCCCACACTAGTTTTTTTTACTCATTGTAAATAAAACCCTTACAAAAACCCAAGCACAAAACAAACAAACAAATCAACCAAACAAACAAACAAAAAAACCCACACCATCTTTTCAGAATCTCAAATGCCCTAAAACCTTTGACTTGAAACCCTCTGGTGGCCAAAGCCTTTGTGGCCTAAGCATTTTAAGCCATTGTGCAGAAAATTCTATGTGTCAAAATTCTTGTAGGAATTAACCTCCCACTCCCCACAGCAAAGACATACTTAGTAAGGAAGATCATAAAATCATCTTTCCATGGGCTAATTTAGAAGCTGTCTGTTAGCTCCTTGCTCTTCTTATGTGATTTCTTTGCTTTTATTTATATCTTTCTGCTGGATTCTAATACATTCGCTTTTTGCTACAGCAAGATTTTTTAATGTCATGCTCCCCTATGATAGCCCTCTGAAGACAATCCATTTTCACCTCTTGGTGCAGTGCTGCTGAACTGAGCAACGCACATAACTCCATCCATCATCCGAGTTCCCTCTGCTTTAGGTATCACAGTACAGAAAGATCAGAGCCCCAGCTCCAAGTTTTCCAGCTGTCTCTGCTGCCCTGTGATCTTTTAGTACACATTTTCTAGCCTGTTTAAAAAGGCCAGCTTCTATCCCCCTTCTTTGATTGTGTTTAGGCATTTTGCCAGTCCAAGACATGGATTACTATGAACAGAACCACAGACTTTTCTCAACGAGAGTCATTTATGTGCAGTTAGTGGCACAAACCAGGCAAGAAAAAAGCAGCCAGTCCCTGCCTTTGTCCAGCATCTGGGTAGGTTTTCATTCTACTTAAAGGGAGAACAAAGCAACCACTGACTTTTCCCCCAAACTCAGACCTTACAGCTCAACTTTAATGACTTCATGAACCACTCATCTTCAGACAACTGGAACTTTTTTCCTTTACTTTTTAAGTTTCTTTCCTTCTATGACATTTTATGATTATATGTTATGGTACAGTTCTATTTTTGTTCCTCATGTTTTTCTGAGTTCTTGAAGTTGAGAGGGTATTTTTTCCCCAATCATTTGGCCTCCATCAAACGTGTTTTATGGTTTGGGGATAATGTAGAGAGAAGCTTTAAGCTCTGTGCCAATCCCAAACATGGCATTCCCTATTGAATGAGCCAATTCTATCTCCTGAGTCTGAATAATTTAGAGGAGACGTGATGTCATTGTCTACTTAGAGATAAATGGAAAGGAGTCTGGGTGTAGAATTTTGGAGTGGTCTTTGTAATAATAGTAATTAAAAGGAACATTACCTCACATATTTAAACTTTTTCTGCAAACCATGTGCTTTTCTCATTTTTGCTCAGTTTTACTCAGAGAGGGTTCGTATTTCTGTTTCATTATTTTTGAAGCGCTGTTTAATGACACTGGTTTAACACTTTCTCACAGTTCATTGCTTCAGTTTTCATCGAATTATAGTTCTTGTTACACTAGACACTTTCATCATCAATTTCCATATGCCTCAAAGCCATGCAAGGACCAACAGTGGATTCTGACACCAGATCACAAGAGCGGCAGAGCACAATTTTCTCTTTAGCTTTTTCTTTTCTTTTTATAAGTATGTCCTAATTGTACAAAGTTTCATTGTGACATTTCCATCCATTCATATAATGTACTTTGATCCCATCCATCCCCTCTATTACCTTTTCTTATCTTTAATCACTTAATCTTTTCCAACCAAAAGTTTAGAAATCACAGACTATCCAAACCCTTGGTGCCCCCACATCAGATATTTGTTCAACTAGATTAGTCTGTGTCTTTGGAGAAGGTTTAAGTTTACTGCAGACTGGAATTCTGATACATGAATGTTATGATAAGTTAAGCCCTGGCCATATACCCTTTTATTTTCTTCATAGGCTGACTGTGGAAAACCAGCAGCCATGAAATTTAGCAAACAAAATCTTTAGTTTCTAAAGAATCCTGAACTCCCACCTCACCTAAATTCTACAGCTTTCCTGTGCTATTGCCTTTACCAGTGTAGTTCTGTTTTCATGCAATGATGCAAACTAGAGCCAACTGCAGCTCTAAGTTTGCAGATGAGCGTTATAGCAACAATTAGTGATACAAAATTTATTATCATCTAACAATTACTTCTCTCATCATTGAATTTGAATAGCACAATGATGAACCAATGATAACTAAAAGAATATTAAATTCTTGGTTTTTTTTTTCAAATACCATTCATGTATCAAGAACAAACATTCAAATAAACAAACAAACAAAAAGCTAGGGAGTTGGCATGATTTGTGCTAATCTGACAAACAAATGTAAATGTTTGGTCTTACAGTATCAATTCCAGAAACCTGATTATCAGAGGACTACTGAACTCTGGAGAAGGAATCTCATGAAGAAGTCTTTTCTCTTAACATGTGTTTGGTGTTTCAGGATGGAATATAACTCTATAGTATGCGGATCTTAGATATGTACTGTACTTCTAACGAATGCTTTAGTCTGCAGAGACCCAGAAAGATGCTTAATGACATGGGGAAAATGTATACACTATTAACTCAGTGGGAAGAGAAGCTTTGCAAGAGATGGGACTGATTCATAGTTTTACTTAATATATTTCTGAATAGAGTTATATATAATACCTCCATATTAATTTTGTGTGAAAGATCTTCAAGTGGGTTATACAACTGTAATTGCTGGGTGCATTGGGCATTATCTAAGCTTTTAAAAAATATTAATTCATTTAATCCTCATGATAACATTATGAAGCAAGGTCTTTCTACAAAAGCAGAAAACAAGGCACAAAAGACTTATGCAACTTGACCAAGTCAGAGAGGCAGTGCCAGGCATAGGTTCAAATCCCACTGTGTCCTCTGAATCCCAATTGTATTCTAAGTTTAAAAATATGCTTGACTGGAAACCTATTTAACAGGATGTCCATAGTAGGTATTTCTGTGATGGAATTAATTTTAATTTAGTCTTCTATTTTTTGATTTGTATATTCATTCTAGACTTTCTCAGAGTAAATGAGTACTTTAAAAAGAAAAAATAGTTTCTTTTAAAGTCCCTTCTGTACTAAGTGAAGAATATAGATTTTAATGTAATGCTGTGCTGTGACTTAAACCAAAATAAAACAAGACAAAAATTACTTTCTAGTAAATATTCCTTTAATTTGATTCAGCTGGTAAAGCCACACGCCCTGGATCATGGCTTTTCAACCATTGTCTTAAGTAGAATCTTACTTTGTTTGTAGTTCACTGTGGGGAATCTAGAGAACCAAATAAGAAACAAATGGAAATTTCAAAATATACAAATACCAAGGAAGTAGTAAAGCTGGAAAATATCGTTGTCATTGCATTAGTCCTAAAGGTCTATATTAATTTCTGTTATTTTCTACTTAGCAGTCTGAGCTGCTAGGGAGAACCGTAGTGACATAGCTTGAAGCAAGAAGCCCAGCGACTGGATTGTTATTCTTACAATAGATCTTTTTCAAGACTAATAGGGTCCACATGGAACAAGAGAATAGTATCATTTGTTGCCACCCTGTCTATATTTTACACCCCCAAAAGCATATCTATTTCCTTAAACACTTCTCTACTAAGAATTATATTTGTGTGTGTGTGTGTGTCTGTGTGAAATACATGCGCAGGTGTATGTCTAGTTCCGAAGTGTCTGCAGTGTCTAGTGAGCAATCTTTGCAACTCTTTGAAGATTTCAATTTAAGACCATTTTGATTGTTAGGAACCCCTTAGAATTTTCTGCGTAGTACTAAATTTAAGTGAATTAGTTTTGATGAAATCTGTCATGGAACTGATGTACCTATGTCAGTTTTAAAAGAAAAACAGAACTGCACTTGCCTCCCCAGTGCTACTTCACAGGAAAAGAGAACATACACACACGTCAGTCAAAACAATGTACAGCATTGGATGTGCTTTGTACACACACAGCATTTTATACCACTGTTGAATTTAGTGCTGGGGTTCCAAAAGGCACATACAAGGTGTAGAAAAGAAGATACAGCAAGGGTACAGTGGGATTGGCATAGGCTAAGGATGAAGTCACTGGATAGAGATCGTGGCTGTGGCTGGCGCCACATGCCTGCAGCTTGGTTGTCAAGACTCTGGCAAACCTTTATTATTATTAAAAATGTATTAAAATTTCTTGGATGCATTCTTGATTTCCCGTGTCTTATCTTCTCCACAATAATCTTTAGGAAAGTTGGCATCACCTTCAAAACAATGGCTGCAGAGTCCCCCTGTTGGTCTCAGTGTGCTCACTCTAGCTTCCTAAAATCTGTTCTCCACACTGAGAAAGAGTGACCTTTATAGAACACTAATGTCACCATGCTACTGCTTTTTCTATTTAAGATCTTTAAACAGTTTCTGGTTTCCCTCAGGATAAAGTCAGACATCTTGAACAAGGCCTCAACTTAAGACCTTCAGATGTCTTTAGCTTGGCCCTGCAGTTCTGGCCACCAAGTCTATCAATTTCAAATCCCTTTCCCACTGCGCAAAACATCACCTGCATAACCTGGCCACCCTTGTTTCTCTTTTCAGTAATATTGTTATATTCTTTTCTTCCACAGCAGGACTTCACTCAACCCCATCAGACTATAAAGAGGTAGTCCTTGGTATTTAAGGATTCTGCACACTAGGTACAATTAACTGTAGATAAAAATATTCAAAAAGCCTTACATCTATGTTAAAGATGCACACAGCTTTTCTTTTTGTCATTGTTTTTTTTAACATTATTAACAGCTATTTACACAGCATTTGCATTGTGTTAGGTATTGTTAAGTAACCTAGAGATGAGTTAAGTATGCTGGAGGATGTGTACCTTATATAGATAGTACTATGACATTTTATGTGAAGGACTTGAGCATCTTCAGATTATGGTATTCAGGAGGAAAAGAGGTCTTGGGAATAGAACAACTATTTATGATTATTGAAGGACTACTGTATTTTGTAATTTGAAGGAAAGACCCCTACTTTGGTATGATAATCAGTAAGAACTGTGTCTGGGACTGGAGAGATGGCTCAGTGATTAAGAGTATTGGCTGTTCTCACAACGGTCCTAAGTTTGAGTCCCAATACCCACATGGTAGTTCACAATTGTCTATAACTCCAGTTCCAGGGAATCTGATCACCTATTTCATTCTCCTTGGTTATTCCACGCATGAGGTACACAGACACACATGCAGACAAAACACCCATATGCATTCATTTAATAAATAAGTAAATAAAACTCTTAGAAAAAAAGCTGCACTGGGCCCTGTACAAGGCTTCAGAAGTATTAGTTGATGGACCGTCATGAAAGTTTTGTGGCAAAAGATTCCAGTCATGAAATCAAACGACCTGAAATTAATCCTTTGACCCAACATGGGCGAGAAGAGAACTGCATCCAGCCAGCTGTCCTCTGACCATACATATATCACGGCATTACACACCCACCCACATATATACACACACACTAAATAAATAAATAAACAAAATGAAAAAAATAACACTTGAGTAATTAAATTGTTAGGTTAATATGTTACTGGGGGAATTTTAGATTCTGCTGTTCTCCTAAATTCAGTTTTAAAGTTGTATCCATCCATTTATTTATTTTTACGAGAAGAAAAATTATGCTACTTTGTCAAATTGAATTATCTATCTTCAAAAAAACCCTCATAGATATTATTTACCAGATTCCATGGTTTTTTCCACATTACTCACTTTGTAAGAAGATTTCAGCTCTACTTCACTGACAGTGCATTCTTCCATGATAAGTCTTTCCCAATTAGCTCCAAATTCTACAACTTTTCCAAAATTGGGTCCAGGGCATATGGAAAGACTCAGTATAGTAGTACATAAAACCTATTAGTAAAAAATCATGTCAATCTTATAGGATGGGTATTAAAACTGAAAACATACTAACTTAAGGTCAGTATCCTTTAAATGTACCCATTGTAGCACTCAGATACAGCTTCAGAGTCACAAGGCTCTAGGTTCAACTCTTACCACCTCAAAATAATTAGTTATTGTAGAAATATTTATCTAGCTCATTATATGCAATAATTACATATAAATAAAATAATGTAAATATATACTATATTATGTAGATAATATATGAGCAATAATTATATATAAATAAAATAATGTAAATATATACTATATTATGTAGATAATATATGAGCAATAATTATATATAAATAAATTAATGTAAATATATACTATACTATGTAGATAATATATGAGCAATAATTACATATAAATAAAATGATGTAAATGTATACTATATTACGTAGATAATATAAATATAATAAATATATACCATACATAGTAGTACATATATTAGTTTGTCTAATACATGCTAGACATCATTTATTAAAAATGGCAAGAATTCATGTTTTGTAAATTTTTAAGATTTTCACATCTTCCTTACTTATTATTATTTCTGCTGCCAGAATAGCTAAATCAAATTTATATTTTCTAGTATACTCATTATGAAACTTATTTTATGAAATAAAATTTTATCCATTCTAGTATGTCTCTAACCTTTCTCAGCCATGTATATTTTTGTTAGTCAAAAAGAAGTTTTAAATAAAACAAACCCTCAAATTATTCTTATTTATTTTGAATGTGTCATAAAAAGACATATTCAAGGATCAGATTAATCACATGAGTTTCTTTTGAGAATACATCTTGGCAAACTATCTTTGTAAATATTTAGATAGCTTTGCTCAAGTTTCTTTTAACTTCGATATCCTATTGTATTTAAAGAGAAAAGCTTTTAAATGAGCCTGGCATAGCATGGGCTTCAGTTTCTCACTGAGAAAATAATTTTGTAAAACAGACTTACATTTCTAGGGTCATTAGCAAAACCCTTAAAACTGAATTATGCTAACATAGCTTCATCAAAAGTTCTCGTTTTCCCAACGCTAGCCTCATGACGTCACTTCCTTTCTTGTAGGTCTAGCATGGATTTTTCTTCATTGTGTATTTGACTTGCTCATTGATGCGTTCTCTCCTTTGCTTTTCCATTTATTGACTCATGTAGTCATTTAACAACTATTTCCAAGTGTCTATGTGCACTGTACATAAGCATGGACGGTAGAAAGAAATATGAGGCATAGTTTGTCAATTTTTAGCAGGGATAACAATAAAAATGCCTGAAACAATTTTAAAAAGTGAGAACCAACGGAATTCAGAATGTTTTAAAAAGTAGACTATTGGTTGAGTGTTTATTTTTATTGTGTCTCAATGGTAGTGCTACATAGCTCTCTCATTTCTAGTGATACTCATCCTAGACTTTGACTGAAAATGATTATTAAAAATG
The DNA here is from genome assembly GCA_004025045.1 of Sigmodon hispidus. Classification (NCBI taxonomy): domain Eukaryota; kingdom Metazoa; phylum Chordata; class Mammalia; order Rodentia; family Cricetidae; genus Sigmodon; species Sigmodon hispidus. Next base: position 91,274 of record PVIH01000261.1, read on the forward strand.
TAGAAAGCTTCAAGACAAAGAGAACATAGCTATAGTTTTTTTCCTCCGTGGGATTTATATAATTCCATTGAAATTATCCAAAGAAATACAATAGTTTCAAGGGTTTTATTCCTTTAAAAGAAACATGGGGCAGCCTAGGTTTTATTGGTTCCCATTCCAGGAGTCTTTCTTACAAGAGGCTGAGCATTAATTCCAGCAAAATATTGAACTTTTAAGGGAAGTATCATTTGCTTCTAAGCCTCCATCCAAAGTTCTCCTGTGTTTTTCTCATTTTCTTTCATAAATACATTCTGAAAACATACATTTTAGGGTTTTATAGTGAGCATCAAAAAATAAATGTAGTCAGCATCCAATCATTTTAAAGTAAACATTTAGGGTATATAGCTGTATTTGTCCAAAATATCTCAAAAAGTAACTTCAAGTCCACATAATGAGAACTGCTTGAAAAGTAACTTCCTCTTGTTCCTGACTTACTTAAATTCACTTACATTTCTTCAGATTTTTTTGTTTTAGCAGCTCAAAGGAAATAAAAATTTGCATCCTACATACAAGTTGGTCATTGGTGAATAATTAATCTATAAACAGAACCCAGTAAGGTTGATTCTTTTTGTATTGTGATTTTTAAGTTATTTCCCTCAGTTTTCCCTGTGTAATAAAAGGCACAGACTCCCACCAACTTTGTAAAAAGCTTTACAGTTGATTTTTAATCACATTAAATATCCTGTAAAATGTGCTGTACTTTACTGAAGTACAACAGGCTGTTATTTACAACCCGCGTGCCCATGTTTAGACTCCAGACCCTGTTCAAACTAGCTGGACTACTTCCACTGACTGCAAGGTAAGCGTTGGTGCTGCACAGTGATATCAGTCCCAATAGTCTCAAAATGCAAACTATTTACATGAGGGGAGTGTGCTGCTAACTCTTGTGGAAGCAAAAACTAAGAGCTTAAAAACACCAAAAATCCAAAACAACAACAAAAAACCATGGTTCTAGTCAGTGTTCATGGTTGGTCTGGAAAATACAATATAAAAGTGATCCTTCACCTCATCTTTGGCACCCTTTAATGCCAGTGTCACTTGCTGTGATTTGTGCTGGGCAAGGGAAGACACTGTCCCTTCCTCTCAGTACATCAGGCAAGCAGGGACACTCTGGGCATGCTGTACAAGCAAAGGACATCAGTAAGCCCATTTCCCCTTCATTTCTGCCCGAGCATAAGAGATGGGCTACTTAAAATTCAAGTGTCAGGAAAGTCCATTGTAAAAGGAAAATATTTTCAAGCGAATTCCGTTTGATTTTTTTTTTTTTTTAAACAGGGGCTCTTTTCACCCTCCCTTCCTCTCTAGACCCTGGAAACCAATTAGTCTCAGCGCAGAGGCCACAGACCAGGCTGAAATGGCTCCTTTTTAATTTTAGGGGACATAATTTCAGCCAGGACGTCTAGCCAGTTACCACAGAGTGCACCCAGCACGTGTTTCTCTCTCCTGCACATACACTGGAGTAGCCTTCGGAGAATGCATATTTTTTTGAGCCTGACTCCTAGAAAGGAATTAGATCTGGTCGCCTTCCAAATCCTTCTTCAGCTCTGACAGTGGCATAACATCACAAGGCCACCTCATCTTTCAGACAACCGCGCCAACCAAGTTTTCTAAAACAAAACAAAATCAAACCTGTCCCAGCATTTCAGCGACTTTCCCATCCTTACCCCGACCCCTTTTCGCAGACAATTCCTATTATTCCACCTCTTCCCCCATACCCCGGCTTCCAAAGTAGCAGAGAAAATTGGAGTAACTTCGATTTTTAAACTGTTTTTTGAAGTGCAGGTCTTCGGGAGAGGAAAAAAAAAAATGTGATTCAAGGAGGGAGGGGGGAGAATAAAAAATGGAAACAATTAAAACCTTTGCCTCATTCACCTTCTTATCCCGAACCTGTTTTAAGTCTTGAAGGTCAAAAACCCCCTTGTCTTTGGCTTGGCCTTTGCTTTCCCAGGAACAACATTGCAGAGTCAAAGTGAGGTGTGCCTGTGTGTCTGGCGTTTGGAGAGGCTTGAGGGGAGGGGAGCCTTGACACCCCGCAGGAAAGCCTCAGATCAGTAGAGGGGAGGGACCCTGGGGTCGTCCCTCTTGGGGTGATTCTTGTGCCCCATCCGCTCCTCCTGCCCCTGCAGCGAGTTCTGCACCCTGGAGCTGTGCCAGGACCTCTGACAGAGGCTGGCAGGTTCACGAGTGGGGGGCGGGGGGCTTGGTGTTCTCTTTGCAGCAGACGCCCATCTGGGGGGGCTCCCCTATTTTCCTGGCGCTCAGTGGCCCGCCCCCATCTCCCCGACCCCTATCATTTTAACGCTGATCACACGTGCTGATGAACTTGCAGCTCAGCTTCCTGCCGCCTGCTTGACCCAGGAGCACTAGCTGCCTGCGGGCCTCGCCCTCCGCTCTCCCTCCTCTCCTGGAAACCCCGCGGCCTCGGGGCGCGGGTGGGGGGTTCGAGTGGGCCGGAACTACCGCAGGGGCGTGCAAGGGGCGCGGGGTCCCGGCGGGGGAGCTCACAGAGAGCGGCGCTTGGGCGGCCCAGCTTCCTGGAGCTGTGCTCCTTTGACCCCAGTGGCAGTCCCTGTCACTGCACCGCTCGCGCTCCCTTCGCTCGCCGCGCCCTCGCTGCCTCTCCTCGCCCCCTCGCTCGCTCTCTCCCCAGATCGAGGCTGCTCCGCTCCTCTCCATCTACCCCCGCAGCGACCCCGCGCCCCGATCGCACCGCGCACCCCGAACCGCCCCCCTCCAGGCCCTGGATCGCCGGCGGGGACCTCCCGGGTCGAAGGTTCTGGCCCGCCCGCGCCCCTCGCCCCTGCCGCCCTCAGTGCTGCTCCGAGCCGGCTCGGGTGGCTCGGCGATGGTTCGCCCGCACACGGGGCGCTGAAGGCATCCCGGGGACCCGGAGCACAGCCCGGGAAAGGTAATCCGCCCGGGGAAGGGAGGCGGAGGGCGGGGGAGGGGGGAGGAGGCGGCCGGCGGCCGGTGCCGGGCGCGAGAGGAAGGGAAAAAAAAATGCACACACAAAGCGGAGCCCGGGTGAGAGGTGCCTTGTCAGAGGCGCGTGCGAGGGCGCGGGGGCTGCGGAGCGCGGCGGCCCTGCCGACCCCGAGGTTGGCCGAGTGAGCACTCGAGGACCCGGGGAGAGCAGATTTGCAACCCCCCCAACGAGAAGGAATTTCTTTCCGTAGCTGTCCTCCCTCCCACTCCCCATCTTGCTCCCTGTTCTCCCTTCCCCCTAGACCTCGGCCACGGACCTCTCGGGGTCCCCGCCTCCCTGCCCCCTCCTCCGCCCCGATTTCTCGGGCGGGGGGGGGGTGCTGTCCGCCAAAGCCGGTGGCCGAAGCCCCGCGGCGGGGATGGGGGTGGGGCCCGGGAGTCCGAGATCTGTTTACTAGAAAGTGCCGGGGTCGTGCACTGCCGCTGCCCCGGCCTAGGCCGGCGTGCATTGTGTCGCCCGAGCCCCGTGCGCCCGCAGCGGCCCCGGGCCAGGTGCAGTGGCTGGACTGCTCGGCTCAGCTTTGTGCTCCGGGCGCCCGCGCGCGCAGCGCTCCCGCGCGGAGCTCTCAGCCGGCCCCCTCGCCCCAACCTCACTCTCCGGTCTCGGCGATTGCAGCCTGCAGAGCGAGGGGGCTGGGAGGCGGGGGACGGTAGCGTGGAAAAGTAACCGTGGCCGCCCAATTTCTTTTCTACCTAAACAGGAGTTGGGTTTTTCTTTCCTTTTAATTTTTTCTATTTACATTTACATGTGGCAAGGTTGTCTTTTTTTAAATTATTATTTAAAAAATCTTTGGAATTTCGGGCTTTTGCGGCCTAGGAGGTGAAGGGAGCAATTTTTTTTTTTTTTTTTAAATCTAAAAGGTCTAGAGGGCGTTGAAATCCCCCAGCAAGGAAATAGCATGGAAAGATGATCAGTGGGTTGATTTATAGCGCACCCCCCAACACACCCGGAATTAAGAGCGAATGCGGGTCATGAAAATGTGTAATTGATTTGTGATGGTAGAGACACTAACAGGTCAGGGTGGGGGAAACAAACAGAACTTTAACTGGAAGGGAAAGACTTCCAAAGAGGGGACAAGGCGGTGGCTTCCACACCCCTTCCAGCCTGGATGGCTGGGTTCCTTCCCTTCCCCGTTCCGGGGAAGGCGCCTGTCAGCTCCGGGACACCGAGCGAGGAGGCGGCTGTTCATGGTGCAGACCCGAGCTCCTGCCTGGGTGCCCGGAGATGCCAGCGCGCCCTGGAGGCTTGCGTCCCAGCCGAGGGGCTGTGTTGTCCCACCGATGATGGCGAGGCATCAGAGCCCTTTTTCTACAGCGATCCTTAGTCGGTCCCCGGCTGAAAGAGAAGAAGATGGGGGAGATGCTTAGCCGACCCTGGAGCTGCGAGTCTAGGGTCCTTAGTGCGGACGATGATCGTGGCAGTCGGGTACTGAGGAATGAAGAGGGAGTTATGAAGAGGACCCCGCAGCGAGAGCTGACAGGACAGGGCGAGTGTATGTGTGTGTGTGTGTGTGTGTGCGCGCATATGTGTGTGTGTGTGTGTGTGTGCAGTAGCTGTATCCCCCACCCAATCTGCCCACTCTAGATTTAAAACAAACAAACCAATCCAAAGTAGAGAATTCTGTGCTCGCCCCCCCCCAACCGCCCCACCATATATAGACTCCACGCTTTGTCAGAGGCTCAGGAGAAAAGTCGTGCCCTCCCTCTACGAAAGAATGTGCCAGCTGGGTGTCAGCAGTGCTGGAGACAAGTTCAGGTGTAAGTGTGATTGGAAGGGAGGGAGCTTAGTGGACAGAGGCACGTGGAACTTTCTCAGCATCTCCAGAAAAATAAACTAGCCGGGCAACCGCGGGGAAGGCGTGTGGGCATCGCTCCCGCATGTGCGGATGAGTAACTGGAAATGGCATATAAGAAAGAGTAGGGGTGTGAGTTAAGAAGGTTCTGGATCCCTGAGGCAGAGGGAGGAGAGAATGAAATTTGGCGGGTTTGGACGGGGTGGGGGGGGGCCGAGCTCCAAAGTCCCTCCACCCAGTTGGTGGGGCGGCTATCCCTCTGATTAAAGTGAGCATCCTTATTTAAACAAGGAAAGCGAAATCCAAGGCTCATTTCTCCTGGGCTTGGCTTGGGCGGCGCTTGAGTAGAGAGGTCAGAAATTGATGCTTTGAAAGTTTAGGTAAATTGGACTTCTGGTGTCTAGGAGGTGGAGACAGTTATTTAAGCTTTCAATTTTTAATCCCTTCTTTGCCAGCAGATTTTATGAGGTTTTCCAAGTGGGTTCCTGGAGAAATTTCCAGTCCTGCAGCTTAAGGGACAGAAGTGACTGCTGTCTAGGAAATGCTCAGTGGCTCATGTGGGCTTTTTTTTTTTTTTTTTTTTTTTTTTAAACTGAAACTCTTAACACCAGCATGAATAATGTTTGGCAGTGACAGTCCTGTTTAGATTTTTCTGTAGGCATTTTGGCATCTTGTACTGGGTGCTTTTGTTTGTGGATAAAATGCATTGAAGTATAAAATTAAAAGAAGAGAGCTGCTCCCTTTGACTGTTGAGCAGAGGATGTGGTTGGGAGGGTTTACAGTGGGGAGGTTTGAGGGTAGGTGATGCAGCTTCTTTGAAGGTTAAGATGGGTCCGAGCATCGTCCCTGCCTTCCCTAAAATCTCATGGGAAATGAGTGGTTTTGTGAGTGGTTTTGTCACCAAGAGCCCCCACACATCAGAATTAGGATATGTTCATTTTGAGATGTTGGTGGAATTAAACATAGCATTTTTTTTTTTTTTTTTTTTTTTAAAAGCCTTTTCTTGTCTTGTCTGTGAAGGTGCTGGGAAAGTTTTGAAGCTCTCTGCCTCAATCTGACATTTCCTTCAAAGAACTCCAGATTAAAGATGATAGACCCGGCAGGTGCACTGTTTCGATAAAATATTTGAAAGGGAACAAGGCGAAGATGGATTCAAATGAGATGCCAGCCACCCATTTAGCCCTTAAGAATTGCAGAGGTCTGGGCTTGCTGATGGAGAGATATTGTTTGCCTTGCTGGGGGCAGAGGGGCAAAGAGATATAGGTGCTTCCAGACAGAAAAGTGAAAATCTGTGGGGTGGCTTTAGAAGTGGGACTGTGTCATGTACATTCTGCCTTGTCTTGGCTTCAACTTGAGAAGGTTCCCTTCTCACCACTTCAAGTCAGTGTAAATATTCAGGATGTCTTTTATTTCTGGCCTACACTCTTAGTTTAATTAGTAAGTTTTCTCCCCAAACATTTAGATTTTCTTTTCTTACAAGGGATACAGATACTTACTCTGAAGCCCCAGTGGTCTAGACATGGTTTCTGTTGCCTCAGAAATATTCTGCACCTCACACAATAGACATTGATGGAAGGGAAATAAGAATTGCTAAGTAATTTTTATACCACTCTAATTTATGCAAACACCAAGTTCTCGTCTTCTGAAAATGTGTATTTTCCCCCTCTGTGCTTTGATGGCTAACATTCTTTTTAATGACAGTCATTTCTGTAACAGGAAGATGTTTTCATTTGTATTTACTTTTCAGCAGCACGCAATTATGCAGCCCTGCGCTTCAGTTGTGTCTCCGTACTTTGTGTCTCAAAAGGGAATTACGGCACTTAGAACAGGACTGCAATTTGAAGCAGGTGTTGTGTTTTACTGTTATGCAAAATAACAGTAAAATATAATTGTGTAGGAAATTAAGGAAACAGCTGCAAACTTAGTATGGAAACTGCTATATTATGATTCGTAAGCAGTTCTTTATAGATATCTTACATCAGAGGAACAGGGCAGCATTTGACTTAGTTAATCCTACTAGTCAGATCAGCTGGTGTTTCAGGGAGTCATACCTCCCATGAAGTCAGGAAGAAGAAAGAGAACCCAAGGAGACATTTTGTTAAAAATGCCAGAACACCAAGGGCTCCCTTTTGGCTGTGGGAATGTTCTGGGAACATAGGCCAGGCGAGTATAGCCTAGCTTGCTTTACTGATGTGAAAAAGCAATCATTTGAGTAGAACACGGTGGAATTTCTTAGCTTGCTAACATATGGAGGACTATGGGAGCCCTGGGTTGCAAAATATAAAATAAATGGCCTATGGCAGGCCATCTGCCTTTTGTTCAGTATTTTAAGGTATTTCATGCCAAATTTCAATCTAATCTTATTATTCTAAATATTTTTATTTGAGATAGCAGCTAAGATTTCTGGAGCTTAATAGTGCACATGGCAAGTGAATTCAGATACAGAGTGTTTAGAGAAGAGTGCAGGTTAGCCAAGGGTTAGCCAAAGAGTACATGGTTCCGCCTACTTTCTCCAATTGATCACTGATTGTGACAGCTTCCACACAAGCGCTTGTTTCTCTCAAACTTTGAACATCTGCCATTAAAACAGATATGTTCATTTCTGTACCCCACGTGACAACTAATACATTGACTTATGAAAAGAATTAGAAGTGCTGAAAATTTCTTAAGGAAATGAGAACAGATAGTAAGAATTACCCAGCATCAAGAAGGAGGCCACAGATGTAATGGCTGCCCTCCCTAAATGCTCCCTTAGGGAGGGAAGAGGAAGATTGGGGTTACAAAGTGACCGACCAGTCCTGTGCACCTCTGGCTTTGCTTTGAGTGCAGGATTATTGAGAGACTGCACCATGGTTAGCCAGAGAGAAGATGGTATGTATACCAGCCATTGTGTATTTAAGGAAGCTTGTGCAAGGCAAACTGACGTGCACCATGTGTGTGTATCCAGTATATTTTGTAGTTGTGCTCAAGTGTCTGTTAATGAGCTCAGAACCTTGACTCTGTGTTTGTCATTGTGTCCTGTGCATCATCGAAGCATCAGGATTTCAAGTGATTGTATAATGCGCTACCAATTTTGTAAGAACCAAATATTTCAATTAGCAGGGAAGGCTTGGTAAAGTCTTCCAGCACAAACCATTTATAGCTAGACACCATGGCAACTGTGGATTTGGCCCTTCTGCAATTCACGTTAAGTGCCATAATTATAATTAGAGAGGAATTCTTAGTTTGAACTCCATTGAGACGATTCACTAGCATCTAGTAATGCCCTAAAGGATGTAGAGTCCACTCTGAGGGACCTGCAGCAAAGAGTAGGCAACAGTTATACCCATGAGGAAATAGTATTGATTCAGATTCTTCTTTTTCTGAGCCAGTTTTATATTAGAGTCCAAACTTAATGTGTTTTATAACTGCCTTACTCATTGTTCTTAGTTTTTAAGATATATTTACACACGTACACACATATATATGTTTTTTTTTCTTCTAGAACGCACAGCAGTATTGATGAGTAGATCTTGGATTCAGAGGTTGGCTGAAGCACACCATGCCTGCTTCCAGTTTTTGCTCCAGAGAGTTGTGAATTGCTCATGCCTATAGGGAGGAAGGATGGCACATGGGATTCCTTCTCAAGGCAAAGTTACCATAACGGTGGATGAGTATAGCTCAAACCCCACCCAGGCATTCACACACTACAACATCAACCAGAGCAGATTCCAGCCGCCACATGTACATATGTAAGTATTTCTCATGAATGGTAAAAAGAATAATAATAATAAAATAATAACAATCAGGAAAAGAGAAGCAAAGCAAAAGTAAGCTATTTCCCTCAACGTTTTGCTAGGGAGAGTAGAAGTCAATGATTTCCAAAACAGATGGGTACCTATGGTTTCAAATGTAGCCCAGGAGATACCCTTTGCATCTGCATAACTGTTCAGATTTTTACAGCCCATTCGGCCACAAAAGTACATTTGGTCTTCAGGGCTTCTGAAGGATTATGATAAGTTACTCCCATTTTATAGATCGAACTGAGAGTAAGATATTTTCCTATCACCACACAGTGATTTTTGGCCGTGTCATCTCACTCTTAGTTCAATTTTCTTTACCATGTATTGTTTATTTCCATGATGAAATATTTCCTTAACATTTCTCCAATATTTTCTTACACTTCACCCCACTAAGCCTTTACATTCAGCGGGGAAATAGGTCTAATTAGGACTAATTGTCCAGCTACAGCATGCTAACTCCATTGTCTCTCCTGTTGCTAGTGAAACGTGGGTTGCATTAAGCAAGGCTTGAACAATATGGGGAACAAAGGGTTAAGGGAGAGTGGAGCAGTTCGTCTCAGGAATTTTCCTTTACTTTCATTCTCCGATACTGTGGAATATATGTCAGGCTTTAAGCTATTTAAGGAGAAAGTATAAGAGAAAGCCAGAGGCAAGGACATCGCGCAGCACCTGGACACACACCAACTTTCGTCTGGTCCTCCGCTGCAGAAGTGCCAGGTTTTCAGTGAAGGGGCAGAAGGTCAGCATCTCTCTTGTTTATTCAAGGCCTGGTGCCCATTCTCTATGAGACCCCCTTCTGATGTCTAGCATTGGTCTTTCATGGCACCACTGAATCTCTTTGAACACTATTGTGTAGTTGATAGGAAAGGGAGGTTAGGATTTTGTTGGCTGTTTTTTACTTCTGGCAGAATTGAACCCAGGGCATGCCCAAGTCAGGAACTTTTTCTTCTAGGAATTGTTTTTATGTTAAAAAAAAAAAGGTAGCCCCTCCTCTCCAATTTAAAACAACAACTAAACAAAATGGTATTTTTCTTGATTGCCTGGATGTTAGGGTAAATACTGGGATGATGTTTTGTAAGTATGTTCTAGAAAGCCACTTAAAGTACCTGTGATAAGGTTTATGCAAAGTAAGAAAACAAAAACAGCAAGCTTGGAAAACAAACAAGCAAATAACAGAGAGAAAGAAAGAAAGAAAGAAAGAAAGAAAGAAAGAAAGAGAGAACAAAAACCTCTTTGCAAATGGTTAGTGCTCAGCGGTTTCTAAGAGCTTTCTGCTGACCTTCTGTGAGAATCTGCTCATGATTATGAGGGAAGTGCTGACAGAGTGCAAGACAGAGGCTTGTAGACAGATATGTCTTCTCTTTGTTAACATGATAGGTTTCTGAACAATAAATATGTATTTGTTCCAAATACTTTTTATTGTTTCCGCTTATTCCTTTTCCTTTTAATATGTTATAAAATTTGTGCATGGTGTAGTGTGGGATCCTTTTAGCTTACTTTGGCAGGCTGATATTTGTATTAAATAATCTCAAAGAACTCTGTGGATCCTGTTTCCAGTGAGGCAGAGTGAATGCTGCTCTGCCCAGATTCCTTGGGAAGTGACTGGAAAGCTCAGCCATTGCTTGGCTATGTAGACACCCTCTTACTTGTCCACAGGAGTCCATTGGTAAACTGTGAATGCTGAGGTGGTTTCTAAATCATGTAAGCTTAGAACTGATCTCAGATCTAGCTGTGGAAACTTTGAAGGATCAAATTGTGTGTGTGTGTGTGTGTGTGTGTGTGTGTGTGTGTGTCTTTCTCTTGATGGAAAAGAAAGAAAGAAAGAAGGAAAGAAAGAAAGAAGAGGAAGGAAGGAAGAAAGAACCTCCCAACAAGGGCAACAAAAAAGAGGTTTGTAATGGCAACCTAGACAGCTGTGAGCTTGTCACTGGACTCCAGCCTGGGAATGCAGGGCACCTCCCAGGTGGTTCCAGTGTGGGTTTCCCCTTTCATTACCACCTGAGAGCCATGGGCCGTTCTGTTTCAGCGCCTGTGAGTTAGCTGTTTAGCTTCCTCACCCACAGAAAGCCTCTTGTCCTCTGTCTCATCACTCCCTTCCTGATCTAGATCGATGGTGAGTGTCTGTTCCACAGGACACCCCCAGAACTTTCATTTCTTTCTTCGATTATTTTCTTCCTTCCTTCCATCCTGCCTTCCTTCCTTCTTTCCTGTCATCTGTCTGTCTGTTTGTCTGTCTGACCTATCATTTATCAATCTATTCATATATCCATCTATCTAATCTATGTGTCTATCTTATCTGTTCTATTTAATCTATCATCTATTTATTCATTCATCTATCTAATCTATCTTATCTAATCTATCTATTTTATCACTTATTTATCCTATCTAATCTATTATCCATCCATCCATCCATCCTATCTAATATGTCATCTACCTATCCATCTATCTGTCATCTATCCTATCTAATCTGTCATCTGTTATTACCTTTTGCTGTGTCTAACATCAACTATCCAATGTTATTTCCCCCATCTACCTGCTTACCTATTATCTATTATATTTTATCTACTTATTTTTATTATGTAATTATAATTAATCTCTCTATATATTTAATTTATCAATATTATCTGTTAATATTTTCTATCCATATTTATTTTTTTCTGTCTATATTAACTGTTACTATTTTATTATCAATCATCTATCCCCATCTGCCTTCTTTTTACCTGTCTAATCTACTGATCGATTCAATATGTTGGTTTATGTGTTGATAGGAGAAACCGGGGTTATTCTGCGAGTGTGAAGGAATGCTTGGTCACCATTGCCTCAGCCTTTCCTAGTTATCTAAGAGTCTCTTGTTGCTTTACAGGTTGATGGTCTAGTTGTTTTAACAGCCCCTTGGTAGGTTGTAGGAACTTGGTATCTTCCTTGACTGCAATATGTTCTATTTTGGTTGCATTAAAAACATTACCCTTTGTCTAAATTGAAATTTCAAGTGACTATAAAGTATTTGTGAGACATTGAGGCTAAAATTGAGCCTTAATTTTTGGAAAAATTACATTTCATGGCAGAGTTTTGCTGCATTCTTATAGCTTCTTTATATATTCCTTGAAGCATTACACATTTATTTTTCTCTGGATTCTTCAAGCATTGACTTTTTTCTCTCTTTTCTTTCTAAGATCTGTCAAGACCAGTGATAGATACTAGGGTCTTTTGCCCTCTTTTATCTAACTTAGTAGTAACAGTGGGCATTGTCTCATCTTAATTAAGAAATTTTTTCTTTCCCACTTAATGTGGTTAGTCTCAGCTTAGCTTTATGACTAGTTCTTCTCCAGGTACCCCTTCTGATCAATTTCCCTTCTCCAGACAACAGTTTATTCATAGGTAAATAATTGCACCAAATATCCAGTGTTGTCTTTAACTGTGATTTATTAAAAGTGCATTTTTTTTTTAAAAAAAAAAAGCTTTTTTGCAAGGTGCCACTGTGAGGGATAGAAATAAGTAACTGTCCGTTACCATCATTAAGAAGTTCACCTACTTTAGAGCTGGGTTCTCACCCAGTGTAACCTGGTTTAGGTTTAGTCCTTATCTATAAACCCCAACAAGATTGCTACCAGACTTCCTAAGAAGCATCTCTTTGAATTTGCTTCTGACGTAGATTTTCTTTTCTTTCCTTTTAAAAAAAGTAATCCTATCTGACTTTAGAAAAGAAAATCAAAGCACAGCTGGAGTTAGCAGAGCAAAATTTAGCCTAGAATATGAGTCCTTTCTTGCTCAGACTCTTGATTATACTGATAGATGAGATGATTGAAAACCAACAGTTAACAGGTCTTCATCTGTTCACAAGTCCTTCATCTTTCTTGAACAGAATGTTGAAAACGTTATTTAGTATTTTTAATGATGATTGGAGAAGGCATTAAAAGAACCATTTTAGGTCTAAAAATGTCATAAAGACTTTGTGTGTTTTTAATGATGGGAAGCTTAATCAAATACTCTGGTAAGGCATCTAGTTCTGTCAATTTTAGCAATGGAAATCCTACTTAATGAGGAATTCCCTGTTCCTTGCAAAACAGGATGGTGGCTGGTCACACTACTGAGCTTAATTTTTATTTTTTTAACCAGATTGGCAATGGGGAATTTTTAGTTCAGATCTGTCTCCTTCCTGGCTCTTCTCCTTGACTACACCAGTTAGTTATTAAGGCTCCAGGATTTTCTTTCTCCCTTGCTCTTTAAAAAGTGGTATTAAATAGAGGTGGCCATCACTAGTGGAATTCTATTTCTTTTCTTATTTGTAAGATGAGATTGGTAAAAGGTTGGTAAAGTAAAGGGGAACAGAAAAATTCTGAGTAGCACCCACTGTGTTATTATGAGTACTTTTTTCATGGATTCCAAATTTCTGATTCCAAACTGCATTCATCCAGTCACTGATCACTTTTGTCTGGTCTTCAAAGACTCATTGATAGTACCATGGAAGATTTTCCTGGTGGGACTTGGGGTTGAATTTCTTGCATTGTCAGTGTGAAAAGGCGGTTTTTGTGCCTGTCAAGATTGCAAATATCTAGAAAGCTCTCTACACCTCCAGTTGTACCATGGGAGGAGATCCAAGTGGGTAGAAATTCCGTACCATGTAGCTGTTCAGTGAAGACCACCAAGATTTTTCCCCTTTTGGATTGAACCTGACTTTTGTGCCCCATCAATGTCTCAAGTTCCCTCCTAGTATCTGTGGTTAAAACAGACATGTGTTAAATAGGATGGTCATGGACTACTTCAGCAGGAGCAAGCGATGTGGCAGCTGAGAATGTGTGGTTGTATTTGTTACTGACTTGTTGGAAAAATTTGGTGTCTAAGTATTGTCATCTATGAAGTAGGCTTAATGTCATAATGCTTGTTAACTTTAGATGAATCCCTTAAATCACCCATGCCTGTGGTTACCAGCACCCGTAAGATCAGGTACAGAACCAGAAGGCAATACTTGGTACCCAGTTGTGGTAACAACTATGACTTTGTACTAATGGTGACCACAGGGTTAAGATGTTTCTGAACTGCTTGGCCTTTAAAACATGGCAGAAACAGCTTGTTCTTGTGGCACTATTGCCTGTGATGTATTCATCTATGTTGCCTGGCCACTGATAATCAAAAAGTGATTATTATTATTTTTTTTTGCGGTGCCTGATAGTCATTTCATGACATATTGATACAGTTTTAACAGCTATTTCACTTGATCTGCAGTTTCATTATCCTTCCTTGTTTGAGAATGTGGTAGGAAACATTAATTTCAGGATTATATTAGGTATCCATAGTTCAGAATAAAAGCAGATGGAGGTGTGGATGTGAAATGCCCGTCACATGCACTTGTTTGAAAACTTGGCTGTAACTCATGGTGCTCCTTTGGGGATTGTGGACCCTGTGGGATGTGGTGCCTAGCTGAAGCAAGATCATCACTGGAGGATGGGCCTTGAGATTCATAGCTCAGCCCAGTGTGTACCCCTTTCACTTCCTGATCCCTAATGGGCAGAGATGTGATCAGGCTGCCACTGTCATGCCTTCCCCATCATAGCTGAGCGACTCATCAAACCATCAGGCAGAACAGATCTCCCCTCCTCCAAGTTGCTTCTTGTTGAGTATTTGGTTATGAGAACAATTAAAGTAACTAATACAATTACTATATAAAAATGATATTTACTTATGTATTTGTATATAAAAGTGTGAGAGGAATAAACACCAGTTTTGCTGATGGTCACTTAGCTAACTACTTGGTGTCATTTATTGGATAGTGATTATATTTTATATACTTCTTATATAGTTGGAATTAATTTTATAAAACTGTAGTACTTTCATGCTAATTTTCCAAAAGAATGATAATTTGTTTCTATATCTCATGCTAAAGGCTTACTTCCATGTACATCTTCTCCTTTCATTGAGTCTCACTGAGCTTCCAAAGGTGACACTGTCTTCTGGCTTACGCAGTCTAGGAGTAAGCCAAGAATGTTCAACTTGTTCTTGTATAGGAGAAAGTCAATATTGTCTCCTTCCTATACCTATCACCAAAAGACTTTTAAGTATTTTGTTTTATTTTATTGCTGTGTGTGTTTGTGCGCGTGCGTGCGTGCGTTTGTGTGTGTGTGTGTGTGTGTGTGTGTGTGTGTGTGGCCAAGGTGCATGGGAATGTGAGGTCAGAGGGTAATCTTCAAGAGCTGGTGTTCTCTTTCCATTTTGTTGAGACAGGGTCTCTCTTGTTCCATTCAACAGTGGCCCAGGAGCTTTCAGGAAACTTTCTGTCTGCTGAACTTAAATCCCGCTTGTTGTGGGTTCCAGAAGTTGAACTGCTGTTGTTGGGTTTGTATGATGATGCAGACCTTTTCCCAACTGAGTTGTCTCACTCATCCAGTGAGGGAAAACATTTAAGAAGTGTTTTAAACCCATTTTGAGAAGGCAGCAGCGAGTACAGTATGAACAACTTGTCATCATGCACATAGCCAGAGTTTCAGGGAACTTGAATTCTGGTCTTGTAGGGGTCACTAACTCTGGGATCTTCAAGAAGCTAGGCTTTTCTGCACTCTGGGCTGCACACTAGCTGCCAGGCTCCAAGGCCTTGAATAGCCTCTCTTTTTTTCTGAATTTCTGTTTCTTATTCTTGCTACTCCTGTTTTGGTCTATATGAGATTAAGAACATAAGCCTCACATCATTAGTGATATTCTGTGGGGAAAAAACGTTAGTGAGACATCATGGAGATGCTGTATGGAAAGAGAGGAGTGAGCTTGAACTCTCACATGGGGGAGTAGTATCAGTGAATGAATTAATGTCTGAGGTTCAGCTAAATCTCTAACAAGGTAGATACTTGCTGCCAGGGTGAAATGTGTAAACTGTTTGTGCAAAATCAACACATAGCCTTCTCTCAGAAAGCCACATTTTCTTTCTTATTACAGATTTATCACTGGTCTGCACATTAGCGTGACCATAGTTTACAAAATAATTTTCAATCTCAAGTTTGCCTTGGAGATACATATGGCCCTTTTAGTTTGCACTCATACAAAAACAGTGGCTTTCTTTTCTTTTCCTCTCTTGGTTTGTTTGTTTATTTGTTTTTTAAAATAAGTCCTTTCCCTGTGCACACCCCCAGGGTACCATCTTGTCTGTGACAGTTGGCCTTCATTTTCAAGCTAACTTTTCTCCTGTTTTGCAGACCTCTTTAATTGCATTCAAGCTTTTGAGACAATCTAAGATTAGGGTTTTTTGTCCACGAGGATTTATTCTTAGAAAACTCACTGTATGATTGTATAACTCAGTAGAAATGGCTCATCTTTCTTTGGCTACTGGGCTATCAGGGAGGGAAAATAATTTAACAAATAAAACAGATTATATCTGAAATTAGATCTGAATTTTTTTATTTGTGTGTATATGTCTGTGTGTGTGCACATGTGTGTAATTGTACACATGCCAGTATTCTTATGTATGCTGGTGTGCATGTATGTGTGTAGGCTAAAAAAAACACCCATGGTTGTGGTTATTACCAGGAACAGTGTGTACTCCTTTGACACAGGCCTCTTACTGATCTATCATTCACCAGTTAAGCCAACCTGACTGACCAGTGAGCCCAAGGAATCCTCCAGTCTCTGCCTCCCCCATGCTGGATTTACAGGCATGCATTGCCGTGCCTGGCAGTTTGACATGGGTTCTAAGATCAATCTATGCGCTTCTGCTTGTGAGGCAAGCTCTTTACCACTGAGCCATCTCCCCAGACCTGAATCTGTTGATTGTCTTTGTTTTGTGTCTCAGACTGATACTACCCATTTTTCTGCCTCAGCCTCCAAAGTTCCAGAGTCTGGAGTGATACAGCACTCGGACATACCTGGATTTTTATTCTACATTTTGGAGATAGAGAAAGATGATAAAGTATGTCCACAGTTAGTGGGCAGACAGGTCCCAATACCGGAAAGCTCCCAAGCCAGCCCCTTCATAGTCTGTTTCTTTCTCTTGCTTTACAGTTAGGCTTTCAACTTCTTAGGCTGAGATGTCCTGATTGAATGACAGGATGAAGTAAGCATATATGAGATGGAATTTGCCTTTAATTCTGAGATTTTTAGAATTTATAAAGGTGAGATTTTTAAGATGTAAAAGCAGGGCTAATACCACACAACTTACTGTGTGCCTGAACTGCTTCCTAAAAGAGGCAAAGCTTGCTGCAGTCTGGGAGGTCTTTGTGTAAGCGGCTTTCCTCCCTTTTCAGGATTGCCTTAGTGCTCTCCTTCCCATACCTTGTGCTCCTTTTGACTTATACTGGTATGGTTAGGCTCTACCGTATCAGTGTAGATACTTTGACGGCTGCCATGCCAGCCTGGTTCTCCTACTTCTTGTGTGTGTCTGTGGGGCAGTACTAACTACAGAAAATGCTTTGATGTGTTGGCCCCTTCAGTATTTGGGTTCACATATTTGTATTGTTTTGCTTTGGAGATTTTTTTTCCCCCTTTAGTTTCTGTCATTGACAATGAAAGGCTGAAAAAAAAATCCATTTTTGCAGTGTTTTTAGTTTCCTTCTTTCTTACTGTAAACCTGAAGTACATGCTGTTCTGGTTTATTGTATTTAATCTTCAGTTCCATTTGATGTGATATGCTTTACAAAAGGTAAACCAAGGCAAGGATGGCTTGGAGGATAAAGGTACATGCCACCAAACCAGATGACTTGAACTGAATCTCTATCAAGTTGTCCTTTGACTTCTCCAAGCTTGCTATGGCGTGGACGCACCCCATCCCACCCACGTTAAATAAACAAATTAAATGTAAGAAAAAATATATTGAAGACAGATGCAAATTAGTGTGAGCGCTCAGTAAGCAAGCATGGCTTTAGCGTTGACTTTAGAGAACTCAGTGAGAGAGAGCAAGTGTTCTCCATGTTCCTGGGTTGGCTTCCTAACCAACCTAAGACAGGAACATGGAGAACACTAGTTCATCACATGGGCTCTGCTCAAACCCATTTATTTCTTGTGCAGACGAAACTTTCCAGCTCAGAGATTTGATGATTCTTGGATGAGGCAGATGCCTTTTTCCATCTTGCTGTGGGCTATTTTGGCATTGACACTGACTGGCTCAGAGAGTGGTTCTTCTGACTAGGTTTTAGGAGTCAGTATCGCAGTTTCACAATTCAAGCCTTTTACATGTTGTGCACATAGTTTAAAATGTATTTCTGCACCAAGACATAAAGCTGAAATCAAGGAAAATTAACTTCACTAGCTGAGCATCCTTAACATGTTTTTCTAATTCCCTGAAAGATTTAGCCTTTGGCTATGACACGGGCATTTTACCAACTCTGTATAAGTCTTGAGTTTTGAAAAAAAAAAAAATGTTTCAATTGGATTTGCTGTAACATTTAGAGATTATATGGAGCCACCAAACCATATTGTTTGTGTATGTGTATGAATGGCAATATGAGTGAATGCACTTGTGTAGAAGCTACAGGTCATCTCTACCTTATTTTTATTGACAAAGGCAAAGTTCTTCCCTGTACCTGGAGTTCACTAGTGGCTAGACTGTTGGTCACTGCACTTCAGGGGTCTGCCTCCCTCCACACTACAACATTAGAGTTGCAGACATGTGTTGCTGTACCCAGCTTTTACATAGAAACTGCCATTCAGAACTCATATCCACATGTTTGAGCGGCAGCAAGCACTTTGTCTGCTGAGCCTTCTATCCACCCTGTGTTTTGTTTTATAACTACAAAAATCTCCATTGCTCTTACCACCTTGTATTTAACATATCCTACATTAAAAACCTACTCAGTGTTTGTATATTGGTCATACTTGGACTAATGTTATGTATGCTGTTTAAATATTTGTGTTTCTTCAAGATTTATATAGTGGAATTCTAAACCTCCAGATCATAACATTAGGGGGTCAGTGATTTGTTTCCTAAGAGTAGAATTTCTAAAATTGTGATCTAAGAGAGACCCTTGCTCTTCCATTATATCCTGAGGTTGTAGTAAAAACGTGGTTGTCTCTGAATTCAGAAATGGACCTTCATCAGCCATGTAGTCTGCCTTGCCCTTGAACTTCCTAGAGAACACAGCAGATATATTCAAAGATCGGAGCTCATCTTGGCTCCTGTGATGCCCTGACCTTGGCTTTCACATTGGAAAAGAATCATCATCCATGAACTTTGGTTAGCAAGGAGATGAGACAAAATGGTGTCCCGGATTTCTTGAGTTCACAGCATGACTCAACATACCTGTGAGTCTACAAATGGCCAGGGTAGCAATTTTTGGTATGTTGACCTATTTTGATTTCTGAGATAGAATGCTTTTTTTAAAAGGTCATTTTAGGTAATACAAAACTTTACATTTGTATTTCATTTTTTTAAAAGTCCATTTGACATATGGTGATCTTAAAACTGGCTTTTGAGAAACAAGATTTGATGCTATGGTGTCCCAGCTACACTAGATGTTATATCAGAAGTTGTAGCATATGTTGGGGCCCTAGCTCTGATTTCCACACCTCAACTAGTTTTCAAGTTGTTTATCCTTATCCTTACGTTTGAGCATGGCTGGTAGCAATGAACCCCATTTTGAATTAGAAAAGGGAAGAATGGAGAAAGGTGTTTGGTGAAACTGGACAAGGAAGAGTTAGTCCCTAAAGCATGGTAATTCCTAATTCTTGTGTACTGCAAGTCTGTCCTGCCATGTGAGACAGGAAGGCACGGGTGTTCTGCTCTGTGCAACCTGTGCAACATAGAGACCCCTCTTCTCCCTGGACTCGGACGGCACCCCCCAGAGTCCAGAAGAGATGGTCTGCTCCACTGCTGGCCCTTGATGATTGGTCAGGGGTGGCTCCTCTCCCCATCTCCACCCCACCAGGATGTTAATGGCCATGGCACGCTTCACTGTTTATCTTGGAATTTGATACCATCATCTTGGCAACCAAACTGGGACCTTTATTGCTTGGATTGTTTGCCATTTGCTGTTAATTATCTGTTTCCATAAATTCTTCACTTTGAGAAAAAAGAGAATGTTTTGAAATATTTTCTCCAACATGTAAGCAAGGCTTGATTTTTCTGTGGACACGAGAGAAAGAATGGAGCTCTTTGGTAACTCAAAGCAATCAAGTGGCCATTCCGAAAGAGGCTTTGCAAACTCTGTATTAGTGGGAGGAACCTCTATGGGGGTGCCCCCCCCCCCCGAGAACAATTTAACTTTACCAAGGACTCTGCTTTGATTCCAGGCTCTAACTCTGTCTTGTGTGTGCTGGGGTCACTTCCCTTTAGTGGTTTACCATTTCTGAAGGTTGCAGCTAAACATCTCGGGGTGAGAGAGGCTTCTGCTTACCTGCCTTTATGAGGTGTTTATTTTCTCAAGTGTGGAATGAAAATGAGTTTTCTGGCCATTAGTGCACATTAGTTGTGAGTTCACGCTGCACAAGGAGGGTTTGCCACGTTATAAACACGCAATGCCATTTCCTGAGGTGCTGGACCCCAGGCTGCTGGAGCCTCGAAAGACTCCTTATCTTAATAAAAGGGCTAAGTAGTTGGGGTGTGGGAAATGGAGCTTGAGTGCTTTTGTTTTGAAGTGGGGAGCCTGGAAATGGTGTGATTGTTGCAAAGCTGAAATATGGGTATAATTAATAGTATGTGTAAAAACTGAAAACCTTTAAGTTATTAGAACAAGTACAGCCAGGCTTTGGCCTACCTTTTTCTTTTCCCCTTGTACATGTTCATCATGTGTATTCTCTGCTTCTGAAGACTCATCTTTATAGAGAAGATCTTTTCACACATTTTTATGAGTGGGGGAGCACAGAGAGAGGGAGTGTGTATGGGGGGGCACACAGCACTAAGTGGTGTGGAGGTCGGAGAAGTTGTAGGCGTCGGTTTGCTCCTTCCTTCTACCATGAGGGTTCTGGGGATTGAACCCTGGACCTTGGCTTGATAGTAAATGCCTTCACTTACTGATTCATCTAAGCTTGCCAGTGAGGATCTTAATGTGGCCCCCAAAATACCTAGTAACAGGGACAGGAAAATGAACAGGGAACTTTTGACCAAGCCTGGGACCTGAGTTTGATCTTACAGCATCTGTTTTGTGTGTGTGTGTGTGTGTGTGCATGTGTGCGCGCGTGCGCGTGCATGTGTATTCACACACACATTCATGCCTACAAATAAATTTAATTCATTTTTCTTAAGTAATGGTGAGCATGTGTGGTGACATGTTCCTTTAAGTCCAGCTCTCTGGAGGCAAGACAGGTGCCTCTCTGAGTTTAAGGCCTGCAAGGGCAACGTAGTAAGACCTGCACTTAAAGGAAACTTGGCGTTCAGACATAGTGACAAATGAATGGCTCCTCAGAGGAAGCCAGATAGTCTGGCTACGTTCACTTCCGTATCTCAAAGGCCTGCACATGTGAGTGAGCTCATGGTCACTAATCCCCTCCCCAATCATGTTCATGTAATACACACATTATATAAAGCAATACATATAAAAGTTAATATATGTATATATTGCTTTTAGAATTCAGGAAACATTTTATAAACTAGGTAATGCTGAGGTTCTATTAGATGATGTGTAGTTATTAGTAGAGTATGCTGTGTACATGTCACATGTGTGCGGTTACTGTTATTAATAATGTTACCATGATTGCTTCCTTAGCATCCACACTCAACCCTCGGGAGCTTCAGTAGCAGTAGGACACAGTCTGTCATCACCATTGCTTTATGAATTTACTGACAGGCATGGACACGGACACATCAACACCTTCTCCACATATACCGTTAGCTGTGTGTGTGTGTGTGTGTGTGTGTGTGTGTGTGTGTGTGTGTGTGTGTGTGTGTAGTGTGTAGGAGAAGGATGTAACTGGATTTGTGGAACGTGGAACTGCTTGGGTAAAGAAGTTTCCCAAATTCCTAAGCAGTCAAGATCAAGGTCTTGTTCCTGATGTCAAGCTGGGTTTTTGAGTACTCTTAAGTGCATTTTTAAAAGTAGCACAAAGGAAAAAACTTCAGGATTGAATAAGTGCTCAACAATAGTGATTTAGCAACTGTTTATTAGAATAGGAGATTGGGGGGATAGTGGGAATTGGGGAACAAACACCTTCTGATTGCTCCGGGGGAGGCTGGGAAAAGGGTTTAACACTTCGGATTTTTTAGAAGCCATTAAAAGTCTGACTGGATCAGATTACTTGGCTGCACTTCTGAAACCTGAGACTCTTGCCCCAAACCGTGCAATTGAGTTAAGCTCTGCATCCAAGGCCTCCCTGTAAGCCTGGCCTCTGGGTGAGCCACATTCTTGATCACAAAATGATTTCCTTTGAGAAGAGCAGGACTCCAGAGAGATTTTCATGGCCAATTTAGTCTGTATGTTGGTGCCAGGCAGACATTTGGCAACAGTTAGTGCCAGCTTTGGTGAGATGTCCACCGACATTTCCCAAGGTCCTCAAAGCTGTCTGGATTCTGTGCTGACATGGAAAGAAAGCTGCATTTGAAGTCCAGCTTTCTAGATGCTCTTCCTCCATTTCTGTTTCTCTAAGTGAGGAGGTAGTGTGAGTGTCTGGTCAGCAGGCTGGTCTTTGCCCTTTGCTGCAAGGCTCTGAGTGAGCCTGGGATGTTGCTCTCATTTCTACTTCATCACCTTTCTTTTATTTATTTCTTTTCCTGGAGGAGGGCGGTAGGTTCTCATGTAGCTCAGGCTGGTCTTGTACTGGCTACAGCCAAGGAGGACCAAGGCTACTCCTGATCATCTTACCTCTACTTTTCAGATCCGTGGAGTGAATGTCGAGCTACCATACATTGTTTGTGTGGTAATGAGGATCAAACTCAGAGATTCGTGTGTACTAAGAAGTCTACCACTGAACTGCAGGGCCAGCCCCTTTGTCACTTTTTAGGGAAACCCTCTAAAAGTGTTGGAGTGCTGACAAGTGACAAGTAGGCTTTCCCTTGGTTGCATATATTTTCTTTTTAAAGATTTATTTTGTGTGTGTGTGTGTATGTGTGTCTAAATGATGTACAAGAGGACATCAGTTTCCTTGCAGCTGAGGTTATAGAAGTTATGAGCTGACTGACATGGGTACTGCAATCCAAGCTTGAATCCTCTGAAGAATAGGAAATACGCTTTCTCTAACCACTGAACCAACTTTCTGATCCCCAGAGCGTATTTTCCAGTTGTGAGCTGCTTGTCTCCCATTAGGCTGGAATCTCTGAGTATAGGCATCTCTGTTGACTTAAGTTTTGCTTTTTGTCATTTGTATCCTATTTCATGGTCTTAATCGGAGTCTAGACAATTTGTGAATTCCTGTCTAATGGAGTTGGGTTTTCAGGGAATCAGTGGACCAGTATGTACTTCTCCAAGAAGTCTGTCACCTTGTGATGTCTGTTCACTTTGAGACCATGTGCTTACAGTTGACAATATACTTGTCTATAACAGATAACTTAGGGAATTCTCTCATGTGAGTTTTCAGGACAGAGCTAAAGATTCTCAATATTGGGGTTCCCTCACTAATGCTGCTATCTTTTCTGCCTTCTGTTGACTCTGATTTTTCATTGTAACAAATTTATTTCTAACAAAAGAATACTAAAGATTTGCTTCCAACTAGACCAGTGGTTCTCAATCTTCCTAATGCTGAGACCCTTTAATACAGTTCCTCATGGTGTGGTGACCCCCAGCCATTAAATTAATTTTATTGTTACTTCATAACTGAAATTTTGCTACTGTTATGAATCATAATGTAAGTATCAGATATGCAGGGTATCTGGTTGGCACAAAGGGGTCATGACCCACAGGTTGAGAACCACATACACAGACCCCCCCCCCAAAGATTTTGAAGTTCCTGTGTTGTTTTGTAACTTTAAGGGGGGAGGCCTTAGGGAGTGTATTGTTTTAACTCAGTTATAGCTCCTGTACTGTTCCTGCTGGAAGTCGGTGACTGTGGACTGAGGGTTAGAAGTACAAGATTAATTTAGATCTATTCCAGTCCTCTTCCTAGGATCTGAGTGAGTAACTGCTCTCTGCTTGATGTATACTCGAAATGAAACCTGAGCTAGCAAATGAGTTTGTCAGAGGAGAAGTCATGCATTTTGTTTAAGGCAAACCACTTTAACTCTGTATTTCTGTGTTTTTAACAGCTCTACTGTCTTTTTTGAAATGGTACACTCATTCTTTTGTCTCACAGCTTTTTTTTAGTAAGTTATTAAACAAAGTAAGGGTTTCAGTATGGCATTTTCCTATCTATATGTGTTCTTATACACACATACACCCCCCCCCAGCCATTTCCCTGCCTTGTTGATTTTTTTCTATAGCCTTAAAAATCTCGGAGATGGGTGTGACAGCACACACCTTTAATCCCAGTACTCTGGAGGCAGAGGCGTGTCTAGGCAGAGACCAGTCTCTCCGAGTTCAAGGCCAGCCTGGTCATGGACCGAGAGAAAAACAAACAAACAAACAAACAAACAACAAACACTCTAGTAAAGCTTTGTTTTGACAGAGTCTGTGATTTGGTACAGATAGACTTTGGTGTTCTAGCAACTAGCAAGTCTTTAAGAAATGGACTTAAAGGAAAACCAGATAAAGGTCAGTGAGACTGTGGTAGAAGTCTAGGTAGGAACAGTGAAACTATAGACCAGACGGTTAGAAAAAGAAACATCCTGAGAAAAAGAAAACCTTGCCATAAAGTTCTCGGCTTCTGCCGGAGTTAACCTGGGCTAGAGACTCAGGGAGGACAGAAAATAAGAAAGTGATGTTGGATTGCAAGCCCTTTGGGGGTAGGAAGTTTTTAATTTAGGTGACTGACTCCAGGTTTTTTTTCTCAGCTTTTCCCGAGGCTGTGGCTTCCCTGATGGGTTATGTAATTAGCCTTTGTGGAGATGCCCTTTGGCTGAAGGCCTAATTGAGTCTCTGGACTTAGAAGCAGGCCTAGAGTTGGTGCAGCTTTCTGCCCTGCAGGTAGAAGGCCTTTGATGGACCTGCCTCTTTGAAAAGTGCCTATAACAACTGGCAGTGCCATTATTTGGGTAAAGCCAGGTTTAGTAATTGAGGAGTCAGGCCTCTTTAGTATATGACAATCTCTAAAATAGAGAAGACACCAAAATCTACACGTGCAATTTAAATGAGCCTGTATTGTGCATTATAAATATGCACCGGATGCCAAGTAGAAAACACCGGAACACTCTCTCAGGATGCTGTTAGGGCCAAGCGGAATCTCATTAGAGACGGCTTCAAAGATCAGTTCCTCGTGTCCATAAAAACAAGTGTAAATTATCTGGTGTGCGCCTGCTGTTAGTGGCTGCGGTGTTGCATTATGCATGATTCGAGATTGCACAGAGGAGGTGGAGCTGCATGGAGCTCCACAATAAATGATTTCTCCACTTTTTTATTTTTTGGTGCTGAGTCTACATTTTGGAAATTTATTGGTGTGTTTCAGCTAATGGAGGATGCCATATATAACTGGCGCCTACATTTTTGATGAATTGGAGTCAGTTCAGAGAGGCATGATAAGGTCTGAATTGTTTATATGAACCGCCAATCTACTCAGATTTATGTGTCTTACTTGCTCACATGTGGAATTGGGTGAGGGCATAGGAAAGGTGGTCCTTATACATAGAATTTGTTACAGCTGTGCTTTCTTTTTTTTTTTTTAAAAAAAAAAATATTTACTTTATTTTATGTGAATTGGTGTTTTGCCTGCATGTATAACTGTAAGGGTGTCAGGAGTTATAGGCAATTGTTAGCTGCCATGTGGATGCTGGGAATCAAACTCAGGTCCTCCATAAGAACAGTCAGTGCTCTCAACCGCTGAGCCATCTCTCCAGCCCCTGTGCTCTTTCTTTCTCTGTCTTTTTAATGTGTGAGTGTTCAGACATTTAAGAAAATGTAGTTAAGTTTGACATAAAAGGCATAATAAATAGTTTTGGAATAGATTTTGAGATCTAAAAATATATTCTCAACTTTATTCAAGGAGTTAGAGAATCAATAGAATGTAGTGTTTGGCAACACGGACTGTAGCAAGTTTGAATCATGTTCTCTAAGTATGTGGTGGAGTTCTAGGTATGGGCAACTAAAATGTAAGCTCTAGAAGAACACCTGAACATCGTCACATCTTGGGGGATGGTAAAGAAACAGCATGAAAGACTACTGTCCTTTCTCTTGGTGAGAGACAGTGGCTGTGCCACCTCTTTGGGGTGTGTGTGTGTGTGTGTGTGTGTGTGTGTGTGTGTTTAGAGTCTACTCCTGGGGAGGGTACAGAAGAGAAGAGCAAAAGAACAGCTTTTTTCGGTGTCATATGTCTTAACTCCATGATCATTCTAGCACCAGTTACTTCGGGTTTTGAATTTACCACTTGGCAAAAATCTCCAATAATAGTTCTAGATAGCAACAGTTCCCTATCTAGAATAGAGGTTCTCTGAGGACAGGATAGATGTTGGCTTATCTTGAGTCCCCTGTGGTGCCCCTGAACCTATCATTATTAAATGGATCTCTCACCCACCACTAAAATCTTCAGTACAATTTATTTTGGCTCATAGTCTTTTTTTTCTGAACTCCTCACCTCTGCTGAGAGATGCCCCCCCATATTAATATGCTCACGTAACACTCCTTTATTACTTACTTTGCTTGCTTTAGAATTTTTCCTTATAGTTTCCCCTCCCATTTTCTGTCATCAGTATGTCAAGGATGTCGAAGGATGGCATATTTGTACCTCTCATATGGGACATTAAATGACTGGGCTATGTTTGGATTCTATAGTGTAGGTGGAAGTTTCTATCCCAAAAGCCGTTCCCAACCAACCATCCTAAAGACTTAATATTAATTGTAAATGCTCAGTCAGTAGCTCAGGCTTGTTAATGACTAGTTCTTAACAACTTAACCCATTTCTGTTAATCTATGTGCTGTCCTGAGGCTCATGGATTTTATCACTCTCCCATTTTGTGTGCCTGACTTGTTTTCTGTCTGGCTGGGAACTCCTCTGACTTCATCCTTCCTCATCCCATCATTCTCAGTTTGAATTTTCCCCCAACTTTATTCTGCTCAGCTATTGGCCTGTCAGCTTGTTTATTAAACCAATCCAAATGACATATATATTCCCATGGTGTACAGAAGGATTATTTCACAAAACTACAAAGTTCACAACTCTTTTTGAAGATGAAAAGCAAATTGTTTGGCCCCATGTGGTAGTGATATTGAAAATGTTACAACTGATTAGTCAATAAGTATTTATTGAAAGTAACATGGGAGCAAAGGTCACAGCTATTTTGTTTGTCCCCAGTGCATAAGAGAGCAGCCAGTACACTAATAAACTATGACTGATAGTTGAATGAGTTTAGCAGTAGAATAATATAGAACCCTAAATCACCCAGTCCTTTTCAGTTAAGAAGACAATCAAACATGTCATAATTAAATAACATTTGTTTAAGTCATCAGACATTATTAATAATATAGTATTAAGATTAGGACACACACATGCTCACTGTGAGGGAAACATGAGTAGAGATCTTACCTGTAGCTTATTAACAGCTGGGACAGACAGGTGGAGGGACCCATAGAGAATTGCTGACTTTTACTATGGTGTGTCCCTTTATGACACTTAATGGACTTTTGATCCCTAGGGAACCTACATTTAGAGTCAGATTGTATATGCTGGTTGAGTCAAAGAATCAAGGGAGAATTTAAGAACACATCTAAAATAAGCCTTTTAAAGGCATCAAACTTGAGTCTACTCAATTGCCTTTCAATGTTATTTCCAAAGTCTTCCCAGCACACAGGTACCAGGACCATTAAGAGAGTCTCACGTCTGATTCTTTTCCTAACGCTGAAGAAAGGTAGAAGGAAAGTACCCTGTAGGAGGTGCCATGCAATGGAGAACTACTTTTGAAGTAGCCATTTTTCTATGCTGGAAGAGCATGCCTTGTTTTCATTTTAGAACATTTCCCTCTGTTCCTGCCACTTCGTGCCCTTTCTCTCTCTCAAGTCTGTAGAATATTCTGGCCCAGTAGGTTCTATAAGCCACTGCCATTTCTTACACTGAGATTTGTACACACTTGGACAGTGACTGCATTTTCGCTAGGAAGTGGATGTTGAGAAGTGTGCAACCATATGCCATGGGCTCAGATGATGGCTTCCATTCTAAACAAGTTAGATGCTTTTTGGCCCTCTCTTGTACTGTGTGCAAATGAGCAAACCTGTTTGTTTCCAGGTGTTACTGTTTGGAGATATACGGATATAAGGTTGAATGTGTCAACCTTGTATATTTTATAAAGTTCACCGTGCATGTAGTTTTGAGAACTGAGTAGGATGCCATAGCCAAGATCAAGGTAACTTGAAAGTACTTCCTCTCTTATCTTTGCCTGAGGTTATTGTTTGAAGTGATGTCTCTACCTGGAAAGATGTGGTGTCATTGTTCAGAAGACTTCTGTCTGTAGCTGGTGTTGGCATCCCTTGCAGATTATTAAAGTGTGTCATCCTCATTAGGGTTTGAAAAAATCCTGTGACCACAAGTCATTCCGTCTCACATATGCAATTTCCTTTTTAAAAATGCGTTGTGGGATGTGGGAGGCATAACATGAAACTTTTTTCATGTTACAGTATGACCCAAGTTGACTTGGCAACAGTCCTTTTTGCTTAGGGTGTTGAAGGTCTAGCTGTCAGTCAGGCCAGAGCCAAATGCTGAGAATATGGATGCTGTGGCTGGTAGTTCGACATCGGTTTGCTGGCTAAGGGCAAGGGAGTTATCCAGTATCTGTTTTGTCTTTAAGATCTGAACATCACAGCAAATGGGCTATTTCTGCCAGCTCCCATGCTCTTCTGGGAAAGTCAGAGATGGTACGTAGTGGTACATACTTTACATGTAGTTGAAATGGTTAGACATCTCATTCAGTTTGACTGTTGAACTTCATAATATGAAAATTATAAAAGCTCTCAGTTTTTGGTGATGGTTGAAAATAGTATCTCTGGAATGCTCAAGACCCAACCTACTAGACAGAGCTCTTAAAATATTCCCTATGAAGCATCCAACTAGTGACTATATTTGTCGCAGCTGTCTTTATTTCACTGTAGAAATTATACATTATATTGTCTCTATACAAATATATGTTTGTGCACATGCATAGCCACCCAGAGAAATGAAGGTTTCAGATGTGACACAATTCTTTGGACTATTTAAAGAGCCTGGAACAACATCTGCATTTGGGTTGAACACCTGAGCCAGCAATCACTCACATAGTTGATCTTTTTATTGAGGGCACTGGGAAGCCACATCATCAAGCACATTGAACCAACCCTGATTCACCTTCCCATCATTTTTCTTTCTGCACAGATGAAAGGTCCTCCTCCAGATTGTTTTCTTTTTGTTCGACACTGGGTGGTAGTGGTTGGGGAAAACATGATTTTTGCATGACTATGGGTCTGCTCTATAAATACGCAAATTCAGGCCTTTGTTTTAAATGTAATCAGCAAGATTGCATTTGCATTGCGTGTAAGTGAATCACATAAGTGAAATTACATTGCCTGCATCTCATTTGGTATCATAAAATGTTATGGGATACAGGCTGTTTTTCTCCAACTAAAGTGTCTCAAGTTAGTATTAGGGTGCTTGCCTTCATTTTCCTTTGTGACCAAATTTGTTGCTTTCTTCAGAGCTACAGTCGTATTTTCACTTATGTTGGATAGGAAAGAAATTCTCATTGGAGTCCTCTAGAATGAGCTAAGATATTGGTTCAGTAGGGGGTAAATGGGAGTTTTAAGACTATCTCATGTCGTGTAGCAAGTGATTGCTAATCACTTTCTGTCGCTAGTGACAACTGCTTACTAACAGGAAATGCCAGTCAGTGTTGGTTGGGAGTATAAAGCAATTTGAAGCTCTTCAGGCAGTTGGCTACAGAATGTAGTTTGCATGATTAAAAAAAATTCAACTAAAGTCAATTACCATGTTTTTAGTGAACACTTTGGAATATACATCTTTATTGGTTGCTTAAAAGATATCCTTAAGGCATATGATTCAGAAGGCATTTTGAGATCCCCTTACATTTTTCCTTGGAAAAAAAATTAACACAAGAGTTAATAGTTACTGACTTCAAAAGTCCTAGTAATAAATGTGTGTGACTTCCTTTCTCTCTCCATCCTTTCTTCCTCCTCCAGTCTCTCGGATAGATAGATAGGTCTGGTGCCTTCAAACCTGCCATCCTCTGGCCTCAGCCCCCCAAGTGTTGATGACGTCACAGGCATGCCCTTGGAAGGTTTTGTAATTCATGTATTTGAAAGGTGGGAGTCAGTTGAAAGCAAGGTGTGAGATTCCTTAGGGAATCTGTTAGAGTGTGGTTACCCACAAACCCTCTTAATTATCCATGCCATTGATTAGAAACCAACCTAGGCTCTGCAGCTGAGCTTGAAGAGTATTTGGAAAAGAAAAGGTACAGTGGTCCCAATCAAAGTACCGAGCCTTGGAAGCAAGGATGTCTTTGGTTTGGGAGAGGAGATGAAAACATCCTCTTCATGGAGGTCAGACTGTAGAAAGAAGTAGGAAGAGTCAGATGTGGCGAAGGAAGGCATGACTGGAGGAAGGACGCTTTTATTTAACTAGTTAATTTTCCTGTCAGAAGGGATGACTGAAGGATCTCATGTGGGGAAAAAAAGCTTTCACCTTAGGTATCCTCAGCAAGTCGTAGAAGGTGATTCAGTTTCACGTTCTTAAGTCATTTTGGAAAATCTATCCTGGAGAAATTCATTTTATATAGAAGGTTGAGTATAGTGTCTTTCTAATTAGTAAACTCTTAATTGAAACATGACATACAAATAGAAAAGTGTTCAAGTTAAATGGGTTCTAGGCAATAAATTCTTACAAAGCAAAAAAATAAAAAATAAAAAATAAAAATACTAGTGTGACCAGTTTTGGGTGTAGTTTTAAGAATTGCTTTGTTCTAGTTGGAAAAAAAAAAAACAAAAAAAAAACAAAAACAAAAAAGCATTATAAAGCCATAAGAATTTAAATATTGTTGCTGTCTACATTTTTTTATTCACAAAATTTGTAAAAACCTCTGTTCAGTTGCTGAGTGGCTCATAAGATAAGTGTATGCTTTGAGGTTCCAGTGCCTCCCATGAAGTCCCCTGCATGGGTCTGTTAGGGTGTACTGTTACCTGACTGAGGACTGTGACTTTTATTTCAGCCTGTCTCCAAGGTACACTTCTCATTTGTAGTCACTTACAATTTCCTGAGCATTGCTCTCTCTGATTTGGAAAAAAAACAAAAAACCAAAAACCTCTGGCTAGTGTTTCCAAATTGATGGGTTTCTTGAGTTAAAACATGTCTTTTTAGTCTAGCTTTACAGATATCTTTATTTTATATTCCATTCATCACCATTTTCTAATTGGAAAAATTAACCATGCTTAGCCCTCTTCAAATGAGCAGCTGCGCTTTGAAATCAGATCTTTCTCTGGACTGTAATTGGCCCAGGGAAGGAGACCAGGTTTGCTCCCTCTGAAAAGAATTGCTTCTGACTGTGAAGCATTCTTAGGCTTTCTTTCTTTGTTTCTTTCCTCCTCCTCCTCCTCCTCCTCCTCCTCCTCCTCCTCTTCCTCCTCCTCCTCCTCCTCCTTCTTCTCTTTTTTCTCTCCTTAAAAATTTGGAGTCTTCCCAAGGCATGAAATAAAAGGAAAGAAGAAGAAAAGAAGGAGGGAGGGAGGAGAGGAAGGGAAGAAGATTGAAGAGAAGACAAAGAAAAGGGCCTGCTGCGGGATTTGAACACCTGGAAGCAAAGCACCCCCTTCCCTACGACTCCAGAGAGGATGAGGAGGCCAAGGCAGGGTGGAGAAGCAGGGAGAAGGAAATGGAGCCCTTCACCCTGGAATCTAGTTGAAGCCTCAAAGATACGGCAAAGCAGCAAAAATTAAAGTGCAGTGAATGGCCGCATAGGGCCCCTGGTCTCTTCCCAGCTGCAAACCTCCAATTTTCTAGGGATCTCACCAGAAACCTCATTTCTAGGAAGAAAGCATGCCCTAAGCTTTCTTGCGTAGCCCTAAGGACTGTTGGTTTCACTGTATCAGATATTCTTCAAGGAATCTCCAGAGCCACCTCACTAGTCAGAAAGAGGGGTCAGAAGGAGGAGAAAAGGCTTCCTAGAAACTTTCCAACATGTAACTAGAGAGCCACCAAGATGGGGCTTATGACTGATGTTAGAGGTTATCTTTGAGCCAGCAGCATGGTATGTCTGACTTTCTCAAGCTCCTTCTTTAGAAGCCCACATTCAAGTGTGCTGCATTACCCAGCTAGTACTGAGATTCTTCTTAATGTAAATGCCACAAATCCCCATGTGGCTTGAATTGAGCTTTCCAAAAGTCTAGGGGGCACTCCTGGCTTCTGAGAGAGGCGATGTGCAGTTGTGTCTCTGTCAGATCATAGCTGACAAGGTGACTCTCGTAAGGCTGTTGGCTTGACTCTTTATTACACAGCCAGGTTTTTCTCCATTTTAAAGTGGATTTAGCAGAATAAGTACAATAATTAACAAAGTGTATCCCACATAGGCCCATGTCTGTGTCTGTATGTTTGCATTTGTTCTGTTGGGTATGTTATCATTCCTGCAATACTCCTGTAACCTAGAGAGCAGAAACCACCTCTATGAGGGAGAACCACTTTTTAAAGCAGATTTGTGGGCACATAGAAGAGTCTATCTATGATCTTCAACCCCAGAAACGGTCTTCACTCATTCATTCAAACTGCCCTGGCCCTGGCCAGGCCCTTACAGCTCCAGCTCAATATGTCCAAGGAATAAATCTCATGGGTGAGTTTTCACACTTCACTTTTTCCCTTTGAGGACAAGGGTCTTTAGACTCACCAGGCTAGATGCCTTGGATTGCATCCATCATGGAAAGTTTGTATTTGCATATTACCATAGCAACTTCCCACTTGTTCACAAAGGTACTGGACTGACTACTGGAAAGCTGATCGAGAAGCTGACCTCAATGATCCTTTAAAAATGGTAAATAGGGTCTATCAGATCAGAGATAGCGATAATTGCATATTTTGCTATTAAGAGCACCAAGACAATTTGAAATGCTTACTGATAGTTTATTTAATGAGTATTCATTTCTTAAAAACAAAACAAAACAGGAAACTAATCAACATAGTAGACTGTCTGGCTATGTATATTACACTTCATAATAACTAGAAAACAGCATTTTCAAATGAATGTGAATTATAGCATTGTTTATTGTATTGGAAACTAATAATTTATCTTGACCTAGTAGTTGCTTTCAAGCTATCTGCAGCCATGAATAAATAAAAACAGCCATACAATTCTAAATGGATATTTGATTTTTGTCATACAAATCGTGCATTTTCTGGAAGAAAAAATTGGAATTGTTACCTCTAGTTAAAATACACATGTTCAAAAAACTTCAGCCTTTTAAACAGAATGGTAAATATAACAATGTAACTATTCCAGTTTTCGTAGGCATTTGCTTGTTTGGTGTAATTCTTCTTTTATTCATTCACTCATTGAAATATTTATTGAATTTCTGCTATGTTGCCAGGCAAACAAATTACAAGGCTGGAACTTTTTGACAAATTGGAATGAGAGTCTCCTCAATTCATTACGGGCAGAGCCAGCCACTGCACTGCCCACTGAAGATTTGTGCTAGCCTTCATACACAATGTGCTGTAGGCTAGAGTTCAGAACAAACGCCTTCTATTTTGCTTGTTTCTCTTCATATTATTATTTTATCCTAGTTAAACCTGCCTCTTCTTTTCTTGAGGACATCATATAATTTTGAATTACAGGGTATGCATATAACCTAATTTAGAATAAAGAAACAGTTAAAACGAGGCTGACCCTGAGCAGAAACAAACTCCCCAGTGCTATCCCTGTGTTATGATGGTGATGATGGTGATTTTTTTTTTGTTGTTGTTGTGCTTAGCCATGCGGTAGTTATCCTAACTAAAT
The DNA here is from genome assembly GCA_004025045.1 of Sigmodon hispidus. NCBI lineage: Eukaryota > Metazoa > Chordata > Mammalia > Rodentia > Cricetidae > Sigmodon > Sigmodon hispidus. The sequence goes on from PVIH01000261.1 coordinate 124,753, forward strand.
AACATATTATCTGGATTGTCCCCACCTAGCTGGTATTTTCTTTTGACAGACAAGAAAATCCAATAAAAGGGCTGTTAAGAGTGACCTGGATTTCATAGTTCTTCAGAGAAATAGGCCTCTGTTGAATCTATGGTTTATGGGTACTGCTAGTCTCTTAAGGAGTCCTTGACATAGATCGAAGATGTGGATTCTGACTATTTTCTTACCCAAAGTGATGCTCATGATCTCATGTGGGACTGAGATCACAAAGAAATGTGAAGGAAATGTAGTCCAGACCCACAGACTGAATTTTGGAGTGACTCTGCTGGCCGAGGCCCTGAGAGAAGCGTGGCTCAGGATGACTTCGTCATGTGAACACAAACATGGAGAAACTCAGTGTGAAACGGCACAGAGAAAAGCATATTGAATGTAGAACCAAGTAGCCTAGGTCTCAGTTCCTGTATCCCTGAAATGAGCTAGCCTGAGCTAGAGCAAGTGTCTCCAAGGCTCCTTCAGTTCCCAGCATTCTAAGATATCAGGACAGAGTTATTAGTATTTCATTGTATTAGGTGCTGAACTTTAAAAAGGTACAGGGATTTCATGAGAATGAAAAAGTTTTCCTAACTTTGAAATATTCTTGGGAATCTGTGAAAGGAATTTCTCAAGAGCCCGTGCTGATTCACAGGCATTAAAAATGTGAACCCTTGGAGGACTGTAAGGAAGAACTTAAGATTTGATGGGACCACGTCAAGGTTATTTTTGCATTGGTTCATAAACACACATATTTATCACAGAACTGTGAACGCTGGCCCAAGCAACTGTCTGGGAGCTTCTAGTATTGGTATTGCTGTTGATTCACTTTTAATTTCAATATCTGACTCCCGTTTTATGTACTAGGAGAGGTGGAATAGGCCCCACTTTTTGGTTCTGGAACTCTGAATTAGTTGGTATGGCTTTGATACTTCATGTTGGGTTTTGAGTATTAGGGTTCTCACAGGGTATGGGTCATGGCTTGTAAGTGGTTTGAGAAATAATTTCTTTGCGGAAGATGAAGAAAAGCCCACATGAGTTAAGAGCAGATTGCTGAGGCAGGTGGGGAGTAGATGACTGACTCTGCTGTCATGGAAAGTGGCATCTGGGAGAGGCACATTAGTGCAAAATAGCCTTGTTGTGGAATCCTGGAGACTGCTTCCTTTGGGGGTGACTTTGAGCTGCCATCTTGAAAGGAAAAGAGGTCAATGGATCTGTGGAAATCTGTCTGGTAGCTGAGGTCAGAGAGGCTGGCAATGTAGTATCAGCACTATCTGTAGCAAATGGAGGGAATCTTTGAACCCAGGAATCTGAGAACCTAAGGTTCTCTAGAGGCATAGAACCAGTACAATTAATATTTGTTGCAAAGAAATTTGTTAGACTAGCTTCTGAGATATGGGGTGGGTAGTCCAACAATGGCTGCCTGCATTCTGGAGAAGCTGAAAACCTTGGAGCTTCTTAGTTCATGAGGCTGGACACCTCAGCAGTCCCTGTCTGGCACTGGGAGGTGTGCAGGAAGTCTGGAAAGCTGCTGATTCTGCACTTTAAATTGGAAGGATAAAGGAGCTGGGTTCTGACAGCAATAGAGGCGGGCAGCCCAACAGTAGGGTAGATGTGCTCACCAGCAAGAAATGAAAACAGACCAGGAAGGAGCCCTGTTCATCCCTTGAACCTTCCTGTATCTATTTGCTGTCTGAGGTGGAAAGCTTCTTCAGTTAATCCTTCCTCGATAGACCCTCACAGACCCTGCCTGTGCTCTGAGTTCCTTGATTCCATTGAGTGACTGCTAACAGCCATTAGGCAGTGCAGCAAGTAACCAGACTCAAGAGCATCTGGGGCTATAGGACAGAAGCTTTCCTTTAAGGACCAAGACACACCGACTGTAGTCTCTGGAGTTGACACTGTGGCCTCATGGCTTAGTAACCAGCTCTGAAGCTCTTTTTCTAAACTGAGGTGAGGCCAGCAGAGAGAGGTTGGAGTGCCTTATCCCCTGGATGTTTACTGCTTGGCTTAGGACTTTTTGAATACCACCTACTGTCTCATTGAGGTCAGGAGCCTGGCCTTAACTGAGCTTTGTGGTCAGGCTGCCACAGCTTCAGGTAGGGGATGGACACAGGGCTGTAAACGAAGGTTCTGCAGATGGGATGTTCACAGGCTGCAGAGAAGGTTCTAAACTGGGCACTTTAAATTGAGGCCATCTCAGGATAACTTAGAAAGGGTGTGTTTTTCTCCCTGGTTCTTCACCTTTATAAAATGAAAAAGAAGCTCTAGTCTTAATTGCTTACTCTCTAGGCTCTTATATTATGTTGACAGTCATCTATTTTCCTGAATTTCCTGTGCAGATTGAGGGGCTGACTGCTTCCTTCTTGCAGCGAAGGCTTTTCTTGTTATCTTTACTAGTACTAAAGAGCCTTGCTCTTTATGATATACCTGTCTGATGTCCCAAGTGGTGCTTGGCATTCTAGATGCTACACTTATTACCCAAAGAACTTTGTGAAGTCATGGAGTTTGGGGTCATGGGGCTTGAGTCAAAATTATTACGGCTTTTTGTGTGTGTGTGTGTGTGTGTGTGACATGGTGCATCTTTTTCCATTAGATCATTCCAACGTTAAATTTGAGGCACGTAGTTCCAGATTCTCTCTCTGGTGGTGGTATCTAGAACAACAAAGCTTTTGGAGTTTCAGCTGCCATCCCTAGAAATATAAAAATGCCAACCTTTCTTTGCTTAACCTTTAATTGCTTAGAGCAGGAATCTGAGAGTTTGCTTGTTTTAACTATGGGAAAAAGAAACAAGCTTACCTTTTGTTCTATTCTCCACACTACCAATGGTGAGCGGAATGATATGGCCTTGAATCTTGATCTTGAGATGAGAATCAGCACCAGTACCGAGTGAGCCCTGGTAATGGCATTTGCTGTTCTCAGCCTATACATAATGCGAAGATAAGGAATTTCACTACTGTTTTCTCTACCAAATTCTTGTCCTTCTGCCTTCTTTTAACTCCTGAAAGAAAATAATATGAATGTGATACATTACATACAACGTAGATTTTTTTATGGTACATTTGGTGGCCAGTGGTGTTGAGTGGTGACAGAGCAGTGATTTTAGAAATAAACCGAGGGAGAAGCCATTCACATCTGGGCTCCGGTTTGCAATGAATATGGGCTGCAAAGGTGGGGGTGTTTATGATTCTCCCTGTTCCCACTGTGGGTGGCCAGAGCTGCCAAGAGCATGATTTTATTTATCTTGGAAGAGTTGCTATAATTGTTGACCAGAACTGCTGGCATTCAGAGCTCACATATCAGTGAATGCATGGTCTGTTGGCATTTGAAGAATATAGCCATGGTGTTTCTTACCCCAGGACTTAAGTTATATAGCTGGTCCCTCCAGTGGCCTGGCCTGGCTGAGGATCATGGGCATCTCCCTCCCATCATCAGGGCTGTACACAGAGAATTAAAGCTTACATGCCTTTGAGGGAGTTCAGCAGACAGAGATTGTTAAGAAAATAGTGACCAAACCAACGGTGTAGTATCCTGTGCCAGTGTTTACAAGGAGCCTTTGGGAACATTCAACATGTTCATGTTATAATAATAGGAGAGAGAGAGAGAGAGAGAGAGAGAGAGAGAGAGAGAGAGAGAGAGAGAGAGAGAGAGAGAGGAAAAGCTGGAATATAACACTTTGAGTACATAATGATCCCAGTTATGTTAAAAAAAATTTTTAGAAGAAAGAGGAAACGAAAAGATACCAAAATGTTACCAGTAGCTATTTCTGGAAAGAAGAATTATGGGTCCTTCCTTTGCTTTTTATATATGTGCACTTCTAATTTTATGAAATTGAGTTCTTCTTAACTTTAGTAAGCCTACATTTTTATAATTAGAGGAGCAAGAGTTTTTTGTTTTGTAATAGTAAAACATAATGTCTTATATTTTGAGGAAACTCTTCTTTGTGGACAGGACCATTCACTTATCCCTGGCCTGATGGATTAACACATTGTCCTGTGCAAAATAACACCTATCTGACAGGAGCCTGAGGTGCCCCTGAAGACTTGACAATTTTAATAGTACTGGATGAATAATGAGTGTAAAGGATGGGGCTGACTTGGGAGTTACAAAGGGGCATGAATTCCCCAGTGAGATCGTGAGTGCTTTGTTGTCTGTTTATACCAAGATTGTATGTGGAGCAGTTCATCAAGGAGAGTACTCCGATTCCGTCACCCTGCTTAAATTAGGGCAATCCCAGGGCAGAAATAGTAGGAAACAGTAATACTATAATTAGTGGCCCTCTGCCTCCATTCCTTCTTCACAGTATCCTTAGGAAGCAAGTATTTTTACCTAAATGCCAGTTCAAAACTGGGATAGGTTCAGTTCTTGACTGCATCTCAAGGGTAGTCAGTTTGTGCATTTGGAGTTTAAATCTGTGCCCATTTGTCTCCAGAACCTACTGTGCTCATGAAATTTTCTCGGGAGTCTAGTAAAAATCACGCAGGAATTTATATTAAACCATTTGCTTTTCTTGCAAATGAAATAAGAGATGGAAGCCAGTAACATTCAGAGCAGTAAAAATACCTGACAGAAAATAAGAAATTTTTAGTTTTTAAAGTATTTTCCGTTTGGCATTATCAATGTTGTCAAAACTAGATTTTCAGAAGTTTACTAGGTACTTACAAGGAACTTATTTGGAATCTGAAGAAAGCGTGTATGTCTCTCACTGGGCATTGGAGTGCTTGGAGAGGGGATCGGCCAGGGAGGCAGTGGAATGCTAAATAATCTCGGGAATCAGACAGACTCCTCATGGAGTTGAGACTTCATGCTTTATGGGGGTTTTGACCTTCAGAAAATTATTTAACTTCATAGCCTAGTATCTCGCATCTGTAAAATGGGGTTAATATACCTACCTCATAGGCTTCATGCAATGAATAAATAGGTGAAGTAATGCTCATAAGGCGTCTGGCACGGTGCCTGACCCATGGTTACAGCGTTCTTGATGGCTGCTATTATTTTTATTACTGGGAGTTGAAAAGCTTGGAGCCTTTACTCAGTTCGACTGTTGACTTTGGCTTTAAGCAAGTTATTCAGCCCTCTGGGCCTTAAGCTCCCTGTGGGATAGTAACAGTGTTCTAGAAGGTAAAGATGGGATAGAACTATGTATAAGGAAGTGTTTTCAAAGTGTGGGGGGGGACATTGATACTTGTAAACATGGGGGTGAGCAGCAGACAGCGTAGAGGGGACGAACCATTAGTTCTTTGTGGGTTCATGTCATTATGTTGACTCTGCTATGGGAGGGAGTGCAGTCTGCACGGAACAAGCCCAGTGAGCTGTACCCAGTCTTCTGGGTAGGAAAGCTTTCGCCCAGAAGTACTGCAATACTCTACACCTATCTGCCTGATTTGTGGCCTCTCACCAAGAAAGAGCCAAGCTCGTCTTGGGCTGAGCATGATGGGAGAATTTAATGCATGTTTCCCCAGGCTGTGCCTTCTGGTTAGTAGGGAGTGTCCTGACAGGGCTGCTGCTGTTTGCATCTTCTCTCAGGAGTGCCCTGCAAGCTGTGTAAGCATGAAGTGGAGATGGGGAAACACCAGACCAACACAGTGACTGACTGTGTGTCTGTATATAAGCTCGTCTGTGCCCCACAGACCAAGGGGCTACCATCTTTGCTGCATCCTGAGTTTCCATCAGTGCCCAGCAAAGCTTTACCCTGGTAAACTTGCCTTAAAATTCCTGCTTCTTTTTGCAGTTTCCCTGGTGTGGGTATTGAGTGTCCCCGGTTCTATAGTAACCATTTAAGAGTCAAAGTAAAGAGAGGGAAATTATATTCTGTTCCCGCCACACCTGTGGCCAGAAATTTAGCATTGTTGATATGCTTCTGGCATGATGCTGCAAGAACAAGAAAGATGCAGTAAGTCTGTGGAACCAAGGCTGACTCTTGTTGGGGAAGGTCAATCTTTGCAGAGATTTTCTTGGCTCTCTTCAAATCTTCCATTGAAGTTCCATAGGACTTCCATTGAATTCACAGAAGAGCCCAGTCTCAGCACTAACCGAACTCAGTCTCTGCAGTCTGCTTTCCTGCAGTGGACATTTAAGGGCATTACCTGCTACAATGACTTCTTTTTTTGTTTTCTTGAAAACTATTCTGAGGCTTGATAGGGGAGCCACCATGTTTTCCATTCCTGACTGTAGTAGTAGGAAGCTGCATACTCAAACAGTGTGTTTCGTTAGCCACCCCTCCCCAAAAGGTGATTTAAAGCAGACAGTGAGCCACAGAATTTGCAAGGCTAACTTTCTCATGTGGAAGAGAAAAATTATTGCAATGCCCTTTAGCTAAGTACACTCACTTCAGCCTTTATGGATGGTGGCAGTCACGTGCTCACCTCCTCATGAGGAAGAGAGCTTGAAAGTATCACAAGGCAGAGCCAGAGATGCGGTTGAGAGAATATCTGATAGCGATAGCGAAGCACAGGCAGTACCTGGTGAAGGTAGCTCCCCACCCCCACCCTCACCCCTTTAGGAAGGTGTGTTCCTGCACAAAAGGCAGAATGGACTAAATCCTTTGTATCTAACTCCCCAGTGCTTTTGCAGTGATAGTTGGCATTTCCAAGTCTTATAAAGACTACGAGCTATTTGTCAGAATGCTCATGTCACACAAGTGTAGAAAGAAATGGAAGTAAGTACTGCTGAAGTTATGCCAACAGGGTGGATGAAGATTTCCTGGTAAGTCTTCAGCAAATGTTGACACAGAACTGAGGATTATTTGAAGCTTGTGTCTCTGGCCAAAGTATCCCAAGAAATAACTGATTGGAAGAAGAGCAGGAAAGATTTGGATGCAAACCATTGTGAGATCAATAAGGTGTGGAAATGACGTATGGCCAGGCATGAGAAGAAAGCAGATCTTCCCGAGAATAAAACCAGGTGTACACATATTCACATGTACGTTAGCTGTTGCTTTCTCTTGTTTGATCTGTATAAACTTTGATCTGTCCTTTGGGTTCAGGAAGTTTTACTTATGCATTTCTGTGGTTTATAAAGTTTCCATTGAAAAAGAAAAAGTTTCTCCTGAAAGATACTGAATTAGTTGGGCGGGCAGTCTTAACTGTAGTCATGATTGGTGCTCGGTTTTGTGAAACTTGTTATTTGGACAGTCCATTCCTGCTGGTCTCTAGTAGTCTTGATGCAGTAGGGAAAAGGAGATGCATGCTTTAACAACTATGGGAAAAGTCACCTTGCAAATGTGTCCACCGGCACGCTCTGCTTTGTAACTTCATCTCTTACCTTTCCTTTCTCCCCTTCCAAGTTCAAGTACTGTTCCTTTCATGTCAAAGAGACTTCATTCTGGTTCTCCACTGATGAACTACTGATTTTTCATAGAGCAGGTCAAAAAGAAAAGAAGCCGCCTTTAGTGTAGACCTCCTTACCTCCAAGTGACCCTCTTCATGTCTATTCCTCATGGAGGAACCTCAGCTATGATGAATGAAACAAATGATTGTGACAGGAATTTCTCATTCTCAGCTTAGTTCATCAGCAAATCTGGGATCAAGGTGTGGGCCTTTTTGTCTATGTTGTCCCAAGGCAGAGAGCAAGAAGATGAGAAAGAGATAGGGAGAATGAGCAAGAGGTAGTCAAACCTGCTTCTCTGGATGAAGAATCATTGTAAAGGGTGCCACCTCTAACACTGTGTAGATTTCAATGCATGTAGTTTGAGGGGAGCACACAGGAACTGTACCAGAGCCGTAGTTGTGCCTTTGTTCAGCCTTTGAGGCAAGTCTTATTATCACCCCCAGTTTACAGATGGAAAAACTGAAGCTTTGACAAGGTTAGTCACTTTAGTAGGGAGGAGGAGAGCCAAGGTGCACAGGCAGGTCTTGATCCTTTACGTGACCTATAGTGTGTGTGCGCACACACATAATTTCTGGCATGTTGATATATTTTGTTATTTATAAAATCCTAAATGAAAAGTCAAGGTTCAAGATGCTAGAAATAGCCTTGTGTCTTCTATATAAAGATGTAAAAATGAACGGTACAAAATTCTTATTGTGGAATTGGGAAGGGGACCAGAAGGGGACAGTATCATATGGAATAAAAAAAATATTAAACTATTTATAAGTACACAGAAAATTAGAGCAAGAGTCAGCTGGCCCTCTCTGGGGGCAATTAATTTGCTTCTACAGGCAAACATTATTTATGTTGCTTTCAGGGGTCTGTAAATGACACAGGTTTAGATGGCCCAAAGAATGGGCTACTTTCTACTAGGCCAGACAGCCCCAAAAGCTAGAGCATTGCCTTCAGCGAATGACGACTTCAGAGCGTTACATTTTCTTCCATACCACCAAGGAACTCTACTGTATAGCAGAGAGCATAAGCCATGAGTTTGGACAGGCTGGGATCCCAGTCCAGACCTCCAAGATTACTGTCTGACCACTACTGAAGTTGGGAGAACACAAAGAGTGCGCAAATACATAAAGTGTCCCCGGGGTTTTTAGAGAGTAAAGGTAATAATGCACAAAGCCCTGACACAGAGGGAAGGAGGGACGAGCTGCTGGTGATCAGGCCTCCTTATTAGCAAAGGTCACCATCTCTCTCACTCTCATTGTTATCAGAGGAAGTTTGTTGGGCTGGAGAGATGCCTTGGTGCTTGAAAGCACTTGCTGCTCTTCCGAAGAACCTGGATCAGTCCCTGGCATCTGTATGGCTGCTTATGACCATCTAAAGTCAACATCCAGAGTATTTAAAACCTCTTCTGGCCACCTTGGATGCTTGCACTCACATAGACATCCCATACACCAAACACACACACACACATAATTAAAAATAAAATAAATCTTAAAATGATACAATTACATGTCTATTGGGTGAGTGAATCCAGACATGACAAGCCTTGCTGTTGATGCTCTAACTGTGCTACCCCAAATACGATGTACTAGTTATTTTGTGTAGAGTCTCCTGAAAAATAGCAAATACTCCAGGTTTCCTCTGAGCTTTGCCTATCAACATAATGGCAGTTCCACCTGTCATTTCTGTCCTTCCCAGAAGTTCACTAACAAAAGAAATTTGAACGCTGTCACAGAAGAGAAGATCTGTGGGTGAACTTTACCACAAGTCCACCTTCTGTGTTTTCCAAGGACCAAGCCTTCTTCTGGAAAAGCTGCCTTGCCCTGTCCCCTTTTCCCTTAGGAAGGCAGAATATAATGGCCAGGTCTTCCTCTTTTTTGAGCGTTTGCTTTTCTGTGAGTGCGTGCATGCGTGTGTGCGTGCGTACGTGCGTGTCCTATTCTCTCTGCCCTAGTGTATTGAAAGCAGTCATAGACAATAGTTAAACAAATGAATATGATTGTTTGCCAGTAGCATGCTACAAAAACAGACACTGGGCTGGATTTCTCCTATGGGCTAAGGCTTGTAACCACTAGACTAACTAGAGGCTAATTGAATCGGATAGGGAGGACTGCCTGGCCAGCATTCTTATTGGTAGGCAGAGCTCTGGCAGTGCAAACAGAAGTTGTAGTGTAACATGATAGGTTCTATTGTTAGAAGTAAGTTGAATACTGAGGTTCCAGTCAGACCCACATTGGGTTCTTTTCTAACACAGTAGCTGACTGACCATAGCCCTCCACCACCTGGATATAGTAACTCATCACACTCATGGAAAAGTATGTGCTGTGTAGAACTCTGCCTTGGCAGCCCCCCACTGCTCTGCCCTGAGTGCAGAGAAGGTGGTCTCCAAGGCTCCCCCCATTCCTGAGTGGAGAGAAGGTGGTCTCCAAGACTTGTGTGTGTGGATGTGTAGGGGTAAAAATACAGGATAAAAGTCTTTATTATCTCAAGACAGCCTCCAGTGACTATTAAATGTAAAAGTCATTACATTGGATTATAAGTAATTAAATGTTAGAATTGTGTTGAGTCTGACAACTGCTTACTTACCTTAAAACATGCTTATATGATTTCCCATATTTAGGTTAAAATTGTGGTTTTGCCTTAAGCATGACTAGTTTTGTGACCCTATCAACTAATCCAAGTTGGAAAAAGAAAAACAACAACAACAACAACAACAAAACACTGACCATTAAATCCTGTTGAAGTTGCCCTGTTCTTTCTTTCTTTTTTTTTTCAAGTGTATTGCACAGTGCCCAGCATCTAAATAAATACCGATGCTACCATTTGTTAGCATTGTCAGGGTCACATGTATCAGTGTTCTGTAGTCAGATGAGGTATGGTAAAGGGCTGTGAGACAGAGCTGCTGGAGACTGCTTAGTTGGTTACTTATGCAGACTCCTTGGTGGCATGTGTGAGCATGAGTGTGATGGGTCTGTGTATGATGATGTCATCACTCTGCTATTGCCTTTTCTTCATGCTCTCAGCCCTGCTTCCCTTTCCATTCAGCTTGTACAGGGATCTCTCTATAGCTTGTATAGGAATTTTGCAGTCAGATCTGAGCTGATCTTTCCTCTTTTGCTCTTCTCCTCTCTTGTTCTGGTGGAGTCCTGCCAGCCTTCCTAAAATTAAGACCCTTTGAAACCTTCATTATAATATTTGCATGTGGCTTCCCAAATCCTACGTTCCCAGGCCACACAGTCCATCTCAGTGCTTCTTACAGCCATCTCTAACACACCTCATGTAATCCATGAACTACCGGAGATGCTCAGCGAGTCCTTGTGAAATAATCAAATGACTAAGATGCTTGCCAATCTTTTTAAAAGCGTATTTGTAGACTAGTGTCACATGTCACCTTTTCACAAATGTAATGCCATAATCCAGAATTTTAAGCTAATCAATATGGCTGTCAATTAGAGTTCCGTTAGACACTTGACCCTGAACAATGTGTTTCCAGTGGGCCACTTATACCTATTTGTGCCATCTGAGAGACTTCCAGGGCTGATAGAGTATGATCATGGTAGGATACAAACACATCGAATGTCAACACCCTTGTAGGACTGCGAATTCTCTGCAGTGCTCTATGATTTAAATTGTCACCACTTAACATTCGCTGAACGTCGACACTGTACTTTTGTACTCAGAAAAAAATAGAGGCGGCATGCACTCATGCAGTGGGCTTTGTTCATTATAATTAGTTAGTGATAGAACAGTGTTGATAGAGCGGTTCAGCAGTTACAGGGAAGAGGTGCCCTCAGAGCAAACAGGACTATATTTATACACCTGGTTCTGTTCTGCACACTTCTTCAGCTCTGAGGTGGTCCTGGGGTGTGGTGGCCAAACCACCCCGGTTTGTAGCTTGAGGAAAAAGGGAACAGCTCATGCTGGAAGCACCTTCCTCGGACTGGACATCCTTCCCTTTGGTTTTGTGTGCTATGCAGAATTCTGGCCCCTTTGTTCCGTTTTGTAGCAGATACTTCCCGAAGCTCTGCCTGGAATTTGCCATTTCATTGCTCTTCTCCAAAGCCTCGCTAGTTATGGGTAGAGCTGCGTTGTAGTTAACTTTGCCAGGGAAGCAGAATGTGAAGTAGAAACAGGAAAGCTGTGTTAAGAGACCTTAGCTCCAGGCGTGATGGCACTTGCCCATAGTCCTAGCACTAGGGAGGAAAGGGGAGGAGGTTCAAGAGTCAGCACTAGCCTTGCCTCCACAACACATTCAAGGTTGGCCTCGGTCACATTAGACCCTGTTAGAGAAAGAGAGACAGCAGAGGACTGGGGGGGAGGGGAGAGGGGGGAGGGGCTGAGGTAAAAGATGCTGAATTACTTTTCTGAAACCCTGTAGTACTATAATATTCATGCTAAGATTTTTGATAGACTTGATAGGATGGTAAATTTTATTAGAATTAAGAGTCTTTTTAAAATATTATTTCCTGACAGAATTTAGGGGACTGAATCACTGGCACTTTATCATTAATTTTTTTATTACTCTTTATTTAGTGTGTGCACATGTGTGTGTGGAGTAGAGTATGTGTGTACGTATGGAGGTCAGAGGACAGTCTTCTGTGTGTGTGTGTGTGTGTGTGTGTGTGTGTAGTGGAGTATGTATGTACGTGTGGAGGTCAGAGGACAGTCTTCTGTGCGTGTGTGTGTGTGTGTGTGTGTGTGTGTGTGTGTGTGTGTGTAGTGGAGTATGTATGTACGTGTGGAGGTCAGAGGACAGTCTTCTGTGTGTGTGTATGTGTGTGTGTGTGTATGTGTGTGTGTGTGTAGTGGAGTATGTGTGTACGTATGGAGGTCAGAGGACAGTCTTCTGTGTGTGTGTATGTGTGTGTGTGTATGTGTGTGTGTGTGTAGTAGAGTATGTATGTACGTGTGGAGGTCAGAGGACAGTCTTCAGGAGTCAGCTCTCTCTCCTTCTACGATGTGGGTCCCTAGGATTGAGTTCTACTTGTCAGGCCCGGCATCAAGCCCCTTCAGCTGCACTGGATCAAATTTTGTCTTTTTAAAGTCGCTGTCTTCTTCAGGGTTCAGTAACTTCTAAATCAGAGTGGTGAGAAGTAAATTGTGAGCTCTCAAATCTGGATGTTAGCTGGGCTTCTGATTCCTCAGGAACATGAGTCTCCCAAAGTGATCACTCACATACATGATTGTTGGTGGTGTGCAAGTTGTGTTAGAGTAGATAAACTTTAGATAAAAAAATAATATATTTTAATGTGTAATTCAAAAATATGACAAACATGATATCACAGATAATGCTCCTTAGGTACAAACTAAGCTAAAATGTAAATGTGTGTGAGAACTGTAAGACCCTTAAAAAATTAACAGTGAAGGTGAAAAGACACATAAGGTGATGCTCACAGAAGATGCAGACTTGGTCAGTCTAGGTTTCTTTTTTTCCAGTATAAAAGCTCTGTGATTCTTTACCTAGCCCTTGTTTATTTGCTTGCTTTAAATTATTTTTATGTGTATTAGTGTTTTGTTTGTATGTATATCTGTGCACCATGTGCGTGCCTGCTGTCCAAGGAGGCCAGAAGAGGGCATTTGGATCCCCTAGAACTAGAATTACAGGTCACTGTGAGCTGCCATGTGGGTGCTAGGATTTGAACCTGGGTCCTCTAGTGGATCAAGTACTCTTAACTGCTGAGCTGTCTTTCCAGCCTCAACCCTTATGTTTTTTTTATTGTGATTGCTGGTTTTGTATTTTTCTTTATCAAGCAAAATGTCTACTTCTGGTGGCATAACAGCACAGATATAAATTTAGCTTTCATGGTATCTGAAATATCGTATGTTAAAAATGAAAACTTTATTATGACATTGGATGGTTTTTGGAGATAAACTCAGGGTATTGCATAAGTGTGACATGATGGGCTTGGAGTGGAGTAGAGGGTGACAAATATACCAAGCTCCTGTTAAAGTGCTGGATAAGGGTGACACTCTACTTTCACACTGATGAGAGCCTAATTGAATATGCACATGTCCTATTTTGTTCATAGTCTGAAGAATAAGTCCATATCATGAGGTAAGGACTTTTCCTAAAGATTTATCGATGAGGCTTGCAGTACCATATGAGTAAATCATTAGGAGAAAAAAGAGATATGGCCAGAAGACTATAATGAAAGCGGTGGTATCATGGTATGGCAGGTTAGTAAAAAACACCAGTGTGTCAGTATGAAATCATGCAATACTTCGTTTGTGTGAATGTACTGCATTTGCTCAAGCTTCAGAAGTAACACTTGAGACTTGGAAATGAGCTGGGGGATCACGTGGACTGCTCCTTGGTCTGGAGCAGTTGCTTTCAGGGGCAGCTCCATTTTCTGTCAACTCACACACACCAGGAAGTCGACACCACAAATGGAGGGATTCCACACAATGTGTTGTGCCTACGACAGGCTCCCCAGGCTTCTGAGGTGACTACATTCCCTGGTACACATAGAAAAACTGGATACACTTCCACTCAACCAGAGGAAGGATTCCAGGGGATCATTGAAGATCTTTTCAAATATTTGGAGAACTGTTGCATGAAAAAGCAATTACATCCTTACTCTTATTATTTCAGATTGATGAATGAGGGCCAAGAAGCAGGGACATCAGAAAATAAGTTATTAGAGTGGATTCTGTGTCCGTTATTGTGTTACATGTTGTGTCTGAGAGAGATCTTTTTATTACCATGTGTATGTGCATATTGTGTACATATGTACATATATGTGGTAATAGGCCTATTATATTCCTTTTCTTTTCCTAGATGAAAGAACCAAGCAAAGGGTTAAGAAATTTACTGTGATTTTTACACCTTGTGTGGTTTGAATTTGGAGTGTCCCAAAGCCTATTTGCTTTGTTCAAGGTTAGGTTGCCAGCCTGTGCTGTAGGCTGTAGGAGACACAGCCTAGTGGATGGAAGTGAGGCCATAGGAGGCGTATCCCTGAAGGGGTGGAACCTTGTACTCCCCTCTCTGTCACTGTTGGTCACCATGGATGAGATCAGCTTTGGTCCACCACATGCTCCCTGCCATGTTGTTGGCCTTAACACAAGCTCAAAACAACAGGATGGTGAATTGAAACCCCCTCGGTTGTAAGTCAGAGGAAACTTTTCCACATTTGAAGTTATTCTTCCCAGATACCAATCTCTATGACCGTTGGCTGACCTGCACTCATACCTGGGACGAGATTCGAGCTCGTGTCTGGCTCTATAGCCACACCTGCTTTACCCTTCTATTCTACTTTGATTTTCAGAGCCTGTACTTTGCACATACCCTGTACTGGACAGTATATTTTTCATGACAGCACAGCAAATTAGGCATTGTTGTTCTCCTTTATAGATGGGATGAAACAAAGCTCAAAGGAATTAAAAAACTCACCCAAAGCAAATGACTCAGTTGGAATTGCAATCACTAGCATACCTAAGTCATGCTTACATTCCCTAGAGATGCAGAATCTGAAGCTAAATATTTTTTTTTGTGGAGGGATTTAAATATTTTTTTATTCTTTGAATAGTCCATACATTTATACCATGTATATATTGTACACATTTATCCAACGCTACTTCCCTAGTGGCTTCCCCCTCTCAGCTTATCAGATGTGGGAATGTCTTTCTATATGTTGTAAATATCATTCCTTAAATAAAGGAATTGTTTGTCCATGCCAGGCCGAGTAGAAGAAGTAGGCGGGGAAATTGAAGTTCAGGTAGGAGGAGGGTGCCAAAGAAGCATGTGGGGAACACAGGTGAGCCACTGGCCGTGGGTGAACAGATCAATGGGAATGGGTTGAATTAAGATGAAAGATCTAGCTAGCAGTATGCCTGAAACACAGGACAAACAGGATAAAGTCACTGGGGGAGGTGTGTGTGGGGGAAGTGGCCAAGGGCAGGTCTGGACCTCTGGCCCAATGGGGCTAGCAACCTCTTGTTACAACTGTCCTTTTTATTTATTTTTTGTTATTAATAACCTCCCAAGTCCATTAGTGCTTCCCATATGCACACAGGTGTCCGGTCTTTCACGGAAGTATGAGCAACCTACCAGTGGCCACATCCTCAGGGGAGGGTGAGTCATTCTTCTTCTTCAGCAACTATGCATTGCCAGGAGCTCCTCCAGTAGGGTAGGCTTCAACCCTCCATGTTAGAATTTGAACTGGGTTGATCTTAGGCAGCAGGTCTTGTGTGGTTAGCCATGGCTGCTGTGAGATAGTGTGTGGAACAGCCATATCATGTCTGGAAGTTAGAATTTCATAGTTCTCTGGACAATCTGTTATTCTTAGTTTCTTGAAGCTCCCTCTACCTTGCAGTTCCCTGGGCCTTGAATGGCGAGGGCTCCATAGAGATGACCCATTCACTCCTTGGTCAAATTGAGCAATGAATTCTCTCTACCAGGCCACTTTGGCCTGTTTTGAGTTTCTGCATCAACCGCCATCCACTGCAAAAGGAACTTCTATGACCAAAAGAGCCATACAGATCTGTAGCAGAACTACTATTGTTTGGCTGCATGGAACCCAAATTATCTAATGAGTAGAAGAACTTCAGCAACCCCTGGCAGTAGGTGAGAAAGGGGTCTTGAGATCTGCCTTCCTCTGCAAACTCTGGAATGGAAATTGATGTTAGCTAGGCAGGGACTGAGCAAAGAGTATTTAAGCATTATATAAAGGATTGAACCAGACACTTCCCTAAGGTTTTACCCTACTTTGAGCTTTTTTGGGGGGTTTATTGTTGTTGTGTTGGCTTTTTTGGTTCCCCCATCTCTCCATGTCAACTTGTCTCCCCCTGGCCCTGGAGCTTCAAATACTCACTTCCTAGGATACTTGACATGATGCTCTAGGGAAAATGTTGAGTCATCTGAGAAGTCAGTAGCATGAGCAGTAAGTGGCAAAGCCATTTAGTGCAGAGGAAAATGGAATGTGAGTCTTTTCACAGGTGAACGGGTAGATCTGCTTCCGGCATCTTCCCTTTGGAGCAAAAGCATCTGTCTGTCTTGACTTGCCTTTCCAAGGTGTTTATCAGAACCCAGTTGAGAAGTACTAGTTTTCCTCGGGGTTGTCTCAACCCTAATTATCTTTACTGAAACTTATCTACTGTCCCAGACATCTCATTGATTTTGGAGTCTGCGGGAGGAGATGCCTTCCTTCAGCTGACTCCCAGGGGAAATTTATCAAGTTGTCCTAGGGTGTGGCTGTGGCATGGTGCCCTGTCTAGTCTGCCTTGAACTTTACTTTTTAGGAACAGACCTGGGTGTCTCTAGGTCAAGTGTGTGTATTCATTTTGTATTTGTTTTTATTTCTCCCACCACCCAACTCCTTTCTGCAACCATTCTATGTGTCTCCCAAATGTGTGCCATCTCCTTTGATAAGATCATATCCACAACATCCATCAGTCTCTGTATGTCTTTCTGCCCGATTTGGCCTCTTCATCTCATTCTGGCTCAAAGTGGAGGTGAGGAAATTTTTTCTTTTTCTTGTCCGCACCCCCATTTTTATTACCTTGCATTCCATGCATTAACTCTGGGCATATACATGTTTCTCTGGAGGATGTGGGAGGATGCAGAAGAAGGTTGAAGTGATTTAAAAAGTGACTGGCATCTCTCCCATGGTTTAACAAAGTCACTGTCCAACATATAGTCAAGATGGGGGAAACAGTCTGTACAGTGTTATGGTTGGGTGTTGTCGTGCTTACAAATTCATAGACTAAAGGGTGTGTTCACAATGACATCTGCTACTTTCTGTCTACCTAGTTCAAAATGATGACATTGATGACCCTCTGATACACTGAAGTGGACTTCTAAGTATTTTGATGCAGTAGCCTGTATCTTGACAGAATTACAGAATAAAGCTCTGTCATGTTATATTAGTTGGGTAAACACTGGAAAAGAAGGATAAATATGTTCACACAGACCGGTGCACACTCACAACATATACATTGTTCTTATTTTTAATGCTCCATCCAATAATAAAGTTTCCTTCAAGTGTCAGTCAATTGGATGTAAATGCAGCAGTTGCATTAATGTGAGCAGCTGAATTTCCTGTCTACGAGCCATACCTGTCCCTTTTAGAGGTAGCACAGTCAGCTACAAAGTGGAACACTTGCCCGCTCTCTGGAAGGGCTACTTTAGGCAGACAGATGTTGATAAGGTGGGAACCACAGTGCCTGAGCGGACAAATTTCAGTGAGTGTAAGAAGACTGAATACTTTCCTATGCTAAAGATAAAGCATCCTTGAGTATAATAAAAAGGCAGTTGGCGAGATCAGTAGGTTAGTAAACTTTCTCTGTGGTAGCAACATATTCACTTATGGCCTTTATAGAAAAAACATAGCCTTTGTGGATGTATTTTGTACAAGTTAAGCCTTATTTGGGGGTTTCTAATTAGACTGACTTGGATCACAGTGTCCCAGCTCCTGACTCTGACTCTCTCTCTCTCTCTCTCTCTCTCTCTCTCTCTCTCTCATTCCCCTTCTTTACTTTGCTTCTTTGACAAAGATGAAAAGATTAAGCCCACATGGAAGAAATTTAAGGAGTCTCCAGGCTGCATACGAATGTCTTTATTTTCTTACTGCAATTACCTTGTTAAATAGATTGTTTCTTTTAAAAGACAGAGAAAGAGAAAGACATTACACAAACCCTGCAGAGGCATTCTGCACCAGAAGTTTGCATGTGTTTCCTTGTGTTCTCTGATGCTTTTGGACTATGAAGGGTGGGACTGTGGTATAAAGCACAGGGCTCCTTATTTAATGTTTTAGATTCCAGCCCCCTACAGGGCCTAGTTGCTTCTCTGGTGACCTTCTTTTTCGCCTTTATAACTGCTGCTTTCCCTCTGTAGTCCAACAATAAGTGCACATGACTACAGAGAAATTAAAGGAAGCTGTCAGTGGAGAGTTGATACAGTTAAACCATCCTTAGCATGGGGACAGACCTCTTAAATAATTAAAACTGTATGCTCCGAGAGTCAGATTTGCATTTCTTTACCAAGTTTATTTAACACACTTTGTTTCACTCAATTAAACAAAGTGTTCTGTTTCATTTTCTTTGCTTTGGGTTGATCGCTTTGCCTTTTGGTTCTTATGGCCCTAATGTAATTTCACAGTGCTTAGGTCTCTGAAACTATACATGTAGTAATGCATACACAGATATATACAAATCCATTAGAAGACATGCTATTTGTACTAAAGAGAATATTTGCCCTAGATATCTGAGCATCCCTGTAACCTAAGGTGGAACCTGGGCTGCAGGTAATTCCTGGTGGTAAAGACAGATGTGACAGTTCTTCTAGGATGCATTTTGTTAAAGGCTGGCTAGCTGCATTCCTTTGCCTCCCCACAACTTGATCAGTAAACCTTTTAGCAGAAATCTGAAGACTCGGGTGTTGAATGAATGTGGAAAAAAAAAAACTGAACATAAAATGCTGCCTCCACATCTCAGTTGACAGAGTGTGCACAGACTGCTCTCTGAAAATTAGCTCATTGCTTAACGTATGCATGTTTAAGAAGGAATAAATGAGATATCCACTTTCTAATAAATTGTGAGATCAGTGGAAAAATGGTGAAAAGGCAGAATTTCACTTCCTCAGTTGGGGCCCTAACCCTAACCCTATCCCTAAACTTCAGTATTAATCACTATCAATTGCTTGGGCTTTCTCTAGCTCTTTCCTTTTAATTTTCCTACCAGGTAAGTAACACATTTTGAATTTTCTTAGTGGGGACTGTACTATAGGGATGCTGTCTTCTTCACATCCCTCAGGTGTCCCTTTCTACCTTGGGTCCTTCTGTCCTTGTGTTGGATTGTTTGGGTGTGTGCACGATGACAGTCAATGTGTCTGTGTGATAACAATCACAAGGGTTCTAACATGTTTAACTATTACGGGATCTGTTATGTCTACTTTAGGGTCGACCCCATTCCATATGACACTCCAAAACCAGCGGGCCACACGCGGTTTGTCTGCACCTCAGACACACACTCCAGAACAGATGGTATCCAGATGCCTTATGGGGACATCCTTCTCCACACAGGCGATTTCACCGAGCTGGGACTGCCCTCAGAGGTTAAGAAGTTTAATGACTGGTTAGGTAAGGAATGATTGCGTTCTGGCGGCCCCAATTAACCTTTCCCGGTCTGGGAGTCACTCACTGCGTCCTAATTGAATTAGAGCACTTGGAAGCCAGCTCAGCCATTTCTTGTATGATATGCTGTGGTGTCTAGCTTTAATCCAATTTTGTTAATTAAAGATGAATTTTTAGATATTTAATTTTACTGTGCATTCTTTCAGTGCCTGGCCCCAGCAGCTCTGGGGCAAAGAGATGGGAAGCTTTGAAACCAGTCTCATCTCCCTCATCCTGCTTTAATGAGGACATTCATTGGCACACACAAGGCCTAGAATCATACTTTTAATTCATTGGCTCTAGTCTTTCCAAGGTATTGTGATCGAAGATGTACAAATGACCTAGCAATAAGAGAATTCTTCTAGATAACAGAGAGAATGTGAAAGTTTCTCTAGGAAGCCCAGTCCCTCCTAAGCTCTATGCTTCCCACCAGCAGCTTTCCCCAGTGTCCTGCATCCTGGCCAGGACTCCGTGGACATCAGCTGTCCTGACAAGAGTCTTTGGTAACAGAACATAGACTTAACCGAACATAGGAGATGGGCCTATAAATCAATAATTCAGCAAAACACTGGGTTCTGAGAGGGACCAGATATTAGCATTGCAAGGCCACCTCGGAGGTGTTCACACCTGTATGAGAAGAGAGAGCTATGGCTGAGGTACAGCTCAGGGGTAGAGTGCTTGTCTACCACCTGTTCATCTTCAAGCTGCTGGGGTCAGTTCTAGTGTCATAAGGGGAGTAAAAATTATAAATAAAATAAAAAATAAGGGTAATGCATTTTTGAAGAAACTAAAGAATTTTATAGTTACAGTCTAAAAAAATATTCCAGAAGAATGATGTCTTGAGTATTATGTGAGCCAATGAAAATGACTTAGGAAATTAGGCAGAAACTTTATCAGACTAAGGCAGGGCATAAAAAAGCTTTACGTTGTTGATGATAAAAGATATGTTAACTGGCAAATAATGCTCATTAAAATGTTTACAACATATTAAGAATAAACAATAAGTTTAACTATGAACAATTTTGCTTTTTCTTGTGTTCATGAATGCCTATCAACTTGTATGGTAATTGTAGTTAGAATACAAATCTCCATTCATGGCTACTTTTATTTGGTACTGTTGGTAAGACTAAACATTTTTGTATAATTTTTATATTTATATTCTTTAGGACAACGTAACATATTGGTTATACTTTTATTTGGTAAGATATATTTACACTTAATATAACACTTAAATAACAGTATTGCCTTCGGCACCAAGAACTGAAATGTATCTTTTTTGCTGTATATGTCTTTTTGTTTCTACTGACTTATTTTTAAGGGTAAAAGACTGCTTATGAGTTAAAGGCTCAAGCCAACACATCATAGTTCCCTGTGTCTGCTGCTGATCAACATGCCTCTGGTGGTAGCCAGGCGTCACTAGTGATGAATGATGCACCAGTCTATCATGGTCTTGGCATTGGATTTGGGAGCTTTTCAGTTTTCTGCCCTTTCAGTGGGCGCTCAGTCTTATTTAAAGCTGTCAGATATTTTAGATGTCATTTAGCATAGTTCTCATTTTTATAGATGACAGAGATGCAAAGAAGAGGATTTCTAGTCTTACTGTGGCAGAGTTAGATCTAATCCAAATTGTTGCACTTTTTTTTTTGTTTTGTTTTTTGCTTTGGTAAACTTTTCTTTCAAGTATTATCTCTTCATTTTAGCTACTCTTTTTAAAAGCTCTCTCTCTCTCTTTCTCTCTCTCTCTCTCTCTCTCTCTCTCTCTGTGTGTGTGTGTGTGTGTGTGTGTGTGTGTGTTTAAGGTAAGAGTGTCAAATTCCCTGGAGAGGGGGTTACAGGCTTTTGTGAATCATCCAGTTTGTTTACTGAGAACACAGGTCCTCTCTGCAAGAGTAGTGTGAGTAGTGTGTACTTCTAACCAATGAGCTGTCTCTCGAGCCCCGCCCCCCAGCCCCATTTAGCCACTCTTATCAAAGACCTCTTTGTTGCTAAAGTTAGGTGTGAACCATGGTTTTTGTTGTTTTGTTTTTCTGGAAGGACATAGCCTTGGGGAGGTGTTCACAGAAATGCAGACAGATTAGGTCCTGGTTATAATCTTGTGGAGCTACTGACCTTGGACGTCTGAGTTCACCCCTCTCCCCCTTGGCTTCCCTCTGCAGATCTAAGGATTAATACTACCTGTCTTTCTGGATTGCTGTGCAGATTAATCAGTAAATGATTGCTGGTAGTGAGTTTTGTGGGCCATTAATAATGGAATGGGGAATGTGGTGAGTGAACCATCAACAGATATTTAAAGGGTAAAAACAAGAGGTCAGAGGAATTATTTAGTAGATTAGAAATAAACACTTGGAGATTTTTATAAGGGAAAGTACTCCATAAATGGAAATGTGCCATAACTAAGGAAGTAAAATAATAAGGAAATAAAAAGCTAAAGCCTAGCTGCATATCAGTTCCTTTTCCCTCTAACCCCACCCTGATGTAGTGAGGCAGGAGGGAGAGGTCTCAGTAAGGGGTGTAGAACAAGAGACCAATGGGAACCCATGGGAAATGGGTAGAGAAGCTGGGTTCCCATAGAGAAGGCTGAGAATAGCTCACTGTTACCAGGGCAACTCAGGGTGCTCAGAGGGTGAGAGATGGTGTGTGATTACTCTGCCACTTGGCTCAGGCCACAACCTCTCCTGGAAAGGGGGCTTTTAGTTCTTTCCGCCAGGTAGAGGTCAAGGTGATTAGGGCCTTTGCTACAGTAGGACATTCAGCTCTCACTAGCTTGGGACTATACAATTTCAGTGACCTCTGATTTTCGTGTTTCCTCTCTACTATCCTGATTTTTTCAAACAGCATTGCCTTCTCTCATTCTTCATTTCTATATCCTCGGGTTAATTTGGTTTAGTGACAGGCCAGGCAAGCTATACCTGTTTGCTAATGTAATTCCCATTTTACAGATAACTTTCTCAAGGCCATTTGGTAGATAAGAAAAGTCAAAGGAGCTAGCGAGAATGCTTAGCAGGTGAGGCCACCTTGCCGCCCGGTGTGATGACCTTGGTTCTATTTCCAGGTCCCACTTGGTAGAGGGAAAGAGCTGACATCCCCAAGATGTCACCTGACTTCCACACATGCACCCTGGCACATGCATACACACACACATATATACACATATACACCACAAATTAAAATAATAATAATAAAGCTCCAGAGGAGCTAAGTAATCTACACAAGTCTGCTTATTAGGTGAGCATGGCCTGTGTGACTTACACAGCTGCTCCTGGGCTTCCGAGCTTGGGAAAAGCTGTAACTTCATCAGCAACTTTGCTTGGAAGTTGAGTAGCTATTGGCCAGATCCTAATAGTGCTCGTATTTGAAAGATGGGCTTCAGTCCTGCTCATCCTGATTCTCATCCTGATGATAACCAGCTACAGGGCCTAAGAATACCTAATGAGCTCACTGTTGGCTCAGAGAAGGCAGCCCTCATTAGTCTGCCCATATGCCACAGGGCAGGTGTAACAGAGAAAGTTATTAATATGGAGTAATTTATGAGATGAGCTATTGTAGCCCACAGGAGGAGTAACAGCCCAGGGATGGAAAAGTGATATAGTCTGTTGAAGTTATAAGCAGTGGAGGACACCTAGTTTTATATTTACTGATTTTGATAAATTGTTTAACCTCTTGACTCTTGGGACCATTTGGTAAAGAGCAATAATAAAAATATTACTTCATGGTTCTTGTGAGGTGTTCTAGTAAGGGTTTCTATTGCTGTGATGAAACACTATGACCAAAAGCAAGCTGGAAGAAAAATGTTTATTTGGATTTCATTTCCACATAAAGTCCATCATTGTGGGAGGTCAGAACAGGAACTGAAACTCAAGAACCTAGAGGCAGGAGCTGCTGCTGAGGCCATTAAGAGGTGCTGCTTACTACTTGCTCAGCCTGCTTTCTTATAGAACCCTAAGACAACCAGCCCAAGCGAGAATGACACTGTCCACAATGGACTGGGTCCTCCACCATCAGTCATTAATTAAGAAAAAGCCCTACAGCCCTTTCTTATGTCATTAATTAAGAAAAAGCTCTACAGCCTTTCTTTTAGAGGCATTTTCTCAATCAAGGTTGCCTCTATTCCAGTAACTCTAGTGTGTGTGTGAAGTTGACAGAGACCAGCCAGGACAGGAAGGTGTATACTCTGTGATTCAGCTTTTTTCATTCTGGTGTGTGACTGTGTAGTCAGTGCTGTCACCTGACAGAGTCTAGAATCACTTGGGAGATGTGGCCCTGGGCAAGCCTTTGGGATTTATCTTGATTGTCTTGATTCATGAGGAAAGACCCACCTACTATGGGAGGCTCCATTCCTTGGCTGGGATCTCAGAAGGGAACCTAGGAGCACTGGTTCACCCTTGCCCTCTGTTTCCTGATTCAACGGGACTAACTGCCTCAGGCTCTTCTTGCCTTCACTTCCCCTCAGTGGTGGACTATACTTCTCATTTATAAGACCTAAGCTGCTTTTGTCCAAGTATTTTAGCACAGCTACAGAAAAGAAACTAAGACAGCTATCCACAGATTCACTGCAGAAGAAGAAGCTAAGAGTCTGCAGCATAGGCTTCCAGATACAGAAACTCAAAAGTGGCTGGCGAAAGGGTGTAAGACAGGTTGGAATGAAACCTCCCTCTCCACAGTGACACAGGGTATTCAGACTGGAAGAGTCCTTAGAAGCCTTCTGATTCCATAGTAATACAAACTGGAGAAGGCAAATGAATTGCAGAGGGTCACTCAATAAATGGCCACGTTGGGACTAGAACTTAGAAGTGGCAGAGTGGGGTGGATGCCCTAACTCATGAGAAGTAAGCTTCCCATGCCTAGTCCCATTCATGTATCATTGCACGCAGTCCTCTGAGCTACTTATTAGGGCAGTAAGAACTAAGGTATCATTGGCTAGTTAGGTGCACCCAACTAGAAAGTGACCTCAGGCTTTGATGTAAATCCATCAGATTCCAAGATCCACTTGGCCGATTGTGCACACCCCACCCCCATCTGCTATTTTTATAGAAGAAGCTGCCTCACTCCACCTAGCTGCTGCCTTCTGGGGAACCAGTCCAAGGTCAGAAAGAACAGTGGTTTCCGGGGCTAGGAAGTGAATGTAATGGTGGGAAAGAGACATACAGACATCTTTCTTCCCCGGTTTAAAAAGAATGGTGGTTAAATAATACAGTCCTGTTTGTATTTTATCCCAGACCTGCTGCAAGGATGTCAGGAGTAGCAGATACTGCTCAGCCACCCAAACACATTTCCCCTTTTCACGATGGCAAAAAAAATGGATCCCCAGCCACAGCTTTGAGTTAAACTTGTTAACAACAAAGGAGCTGTCAGTTAAAATGTGATTATTTTTATTGCTTTTTTTCTTAAATTCTGAACATCAGTGGCTTCTAATACCGTCTTCCCCTGGAGGCACATTTTATGAGGTGCCTTTTCATGTTGCTGTTGGCCATGTCTTCTCCTCACAGTGCCTGTTTACTGATGCTCATCACTGTTTACTTGATTTCATCTGTGCTGGCTTCTTGTTTTCAGACTACATCTGGAAGGCCTCTTCTTGGTTATTGTATACATGCTGGTAGATGCTGTAGCAATGGTCTTGCGCGGTTGTTAGCTGAGTGCTTATCCCCTTTCTTAAAGCCAACTTTCAATGACTCCTACCTGGAGTCTTCTCACTTCTCACATGCATCATGCCCCTTCTCACCTCTTTCCATTTGTAAACCTGTGCCTGCTTCTTTATGGAACAACCTTTATGGGAGCTCACACATCCCTGTGATGGCCGAATAGTTGCTTTCCTTAACACCGTGGTCAGACATCTGTGCAGCCCATCCTGTGGTTGAAACGGAATAATTTGCCTGTGTTTCACTCTGCTGGACAATGGTGTGTACCTAGCGAGGGCTCTTCAAACACTTGATGGACACAGAATTTTGTTGAATCACTGAGTTAATGAACATAAAGTATCAGTTTTTTTGTCTTGTATTTTGGCCCCGTATTAACATTGAATTATTGTGTTTCCGGCTTCTGACTTCCTTCCTTTCTCTATTCCTTTTCTCCTAAAACCTTTTCTGGCATTCAGTTTGTTGTTGCTAGTGATTGGAATACTGTGAGGAAGTACTTAAGAAGCATTTGCTTCAGCTGCTGTTTGCCTCTCAACACAAAGAATGGGAATACAAAGATTTTGTGGTCTATTCTTACAGCTGAAAGTTCATACATAATAATTGAGTCTGTCAGAGTGATCCTTTAACACAGCCCATTGCCATGAACTCTGAAACAGGGCTGTTCTTTGGTTTAGATTAGCACTGAATACCTCTGACCTTCAGTTTCTCTAGGACCAAGAAGGAGCATGCAAATGCTGTCAGGACAGTCTTGGGAATGCTCTTTTAGTAAGAGCATCTTGTGAAGGGTGGATGGTTTTAACTGTGTGACTGTAACCAGCATCTCAGATGTACACACAAATCAATGCTGCTCCATTCCAAAGACTATATTCCCTTTCCTGTGATTTTGCTGTTGGTGCAACAAGAAAAACCTTCACAGCCTCAGCTGTTATCCTTATCTACGTCTTTTGTGTGTTCATACTTAGAGCTTAGAAAACAGAGATCGTGGTAGGGAGGAAATAAAATACCTCTGGACCGATGTAACCACATGAATTTTAATATGAATGCTTATGGAAAGTTTTCTTTTTCTGCTCTCCTTCTAATACACACACACACACACACACACACACACAGAAGCACACTCACACATGTGCGCAAACACAAATACTTTCTGCAGAAAACACCAGTGCTTTTTTGTAGCTGTTTCTTAACAAAATATGAACAACTTTCACAATAAGCAAGATGCCTTGAATATTTTCCCCACAGAATACTTTGATTATAAGATACATGTATATTAATTTTAGAAGCTCAAATATATGAACACGCACGTTGAAAATACACGTCTCCGCAATCCCATCTCCAGAGTAATTAATATTTGGCAGACACCATCTTGGAAATGTTTCTACTTTCTTTTCTGTTTTGAACATCCTTAGTAACAAGACATTGACATTCTCTGAGGATTTTAATGATAATTTAAAAAAAAAAACCACTTAACAAAGCTGTACATGTTAATTTGTAACTTTAAAAATGTGGCCTGCCATGCTTTGTTTGTGTCAGTGTGGCACTCTGCCGAATGAGTGCACTGTCATTTATTAGGCCATCTCTGCCACCGGACACCTAGGTGTTCCCATTCTTTCATTATCATGGGCGCTGTCCTAGTGAGCTGTCTTCTTGTTCTGTCTTTGTAAACATCACTAATTACATTTGTGGGGTTTATTCTAGACATAGAATGGTCCCTTCAAATGACAATGTTGAAAAGAATGTTTGTATTTTGTGTTATCAAGTTTCCCCTGTGAAGACTGCTTTTCAATACTCTCGGTAGTATTTGAGAATCTGTGCCACATATTTTTGAATGTCTTTATTGGAAGCAAATCTTCAGCCATTAAGTGCTTTTAGAAAGTGATTACACAATTCTTGTTTCTGATGCTGAATGCTTAAGTGGTTATAGTTGGAATTTGGGTGGGGGCTGCCAGCCAGCTCCCAAATAAAGACACAAGTTATTAGTTATGAATGCTCAGCCTTAGCTTAGGCTTATTCCACTAGCTCCTTTAATGTAACCTAACTGGTTTCTATTCATCTACGTTTTGCCTTGGGAGCTTTTTGCCTTTCTACTTTCCTGCTTCCTTTGTATTTCAGTGACCCCTGACATGCCCCTGTGTCTCTTCTCCTTCCTTTGAGTGAATTCCTCTTCCTATGTATCCTTCTTGCCTATACCTCCTCCCTTGCTGTTGGCCACTCAGCTTTTTACTAGACCAATCAGGTGCCTTAGGCAGGCATGGTAAAACTGCATTGGGACTGGAGAGATGGCTCAGCGGTTAAGAGCACCCTCTGCTCTTCCAGAGGACCCGGGTTCGATTCCCAGCACCCACATGGCAGCTAACAACTGTCTGTAGTTCCAGTTCCAGGCAAGCAGCAAGGCAAATAAATAAATAAATAAATAAATAAATAAATAAATAAATAAATAAAGTTAAAAAAAAAAACTGCATCACACCTTTCTGCAATTAAACAAATGCAACACACCTTTCCAGAATGAAACAAATCCAACACATCTTTCCAGGATTAAACAAATATTTACAAATAGGTTCTTGTTTTTAAAAGGTTAAAAAAAAGATACAGAAAAAATTGAGACCGACACTACATCCCATAACCCACTCTTAACTGCCATACTCTGTTGTGGCATGTGTCCATGTATGTCTTGTCATATAGAGACAGCATGCTATCAAGAACAGTATGAATACTGAGTGTAGTCTGCCTGTGTTTAAATTCTGCATTAATCTTGTTAATCATGTGATCTTCGATCCATTTATCTGTAAAGGGAGACATATTACTAGTTAGAAAAGCTGAATGGCAAGGGTTGTTATGAGATTAAATACGATAAAGCATACCCAACACATTAAGGATTGTCCTAGTTTGCTTTCCATTGCTGTGATCAAACATTCTCACCAAATGCAACTTGAGGACGGGGTTTATTTGGCTTCTACTTCCATGTCAGTCATTGCTGAGGGAGATTGGAGCAAACCTAGAAGCAGGAGCTGATACAGAGGCCATGGAGGAACGCTGCTTACTGGCTTGTTCTCCATGCTCTGCCCTCTTTATACAACCTAGAACCCCTTCTGAGGGTGGTGCCGCCTGCAGTGGGCTGGGCCCTCCCACATCAAATATTAGCTAAGAACGTGCCTCACAGACTTCCCCACAGGCCAATCCGATGGAGGAGGAGACGTTTCTCAGTTGAGGTTCCCTCTTCCCAGGTGACTAAGCTGTGTCCAGTTGACAAACAGCCCAGCCCAGGTAGAGGATGGTGAAGAAATGTAATCTGCCACTTCAGTGTTCCCTAATGTGCTACGTAGCCTTCCCATCTGATTGCTGCATCTTTTTTGTTCCTTGGAAGGGAATTGAGAACAACAGAACATCTGAGACAGTGATGCTGTAGTCCTTGGTGCTACACTGGCCACTGACTCACTTCCCCCTCTGCAGGACAGAGAAACAGTGAGTACTCTGATTCTGCCTGCCCCTCAAAGACATGCCACCGCCTCCTTTGTAAGCGTCTCAGACCAAACGCATGTGGCACCTCGGGTTCTGGTTGATTTGCTACCCACTCGAAGAAGGTCTCCTCGTCATCCCTCACATCTCTTCATTGTTCCTCTTCTTTTTCTCATCACTTGCTCTTCCTTCCCAGGTCCCTTTATTCCTTACAATTCCAGCACCCCAGACTTCAGCCACATTCTCAGTGGCAGGGTTCAATCTATGTTTAGAATATTCATACAAAATTTTTGAAGCCTGACATGATTGTTTAAGGCTTTTAATTGTTCTTATTTTTTTAAATATTTATTTATTATGTATATAGTATACAGAAGAGGGCATCAGATCTCATTATAGATGGCTGTGAGCCACCACGTGGTTGCTGAGAATTGAACTCAGGACCTCTGGAAGAACAGTCAGTGCTCTTCACCTCTGAGCCATCTCTCCAGCCTGGCTTTTGATTATTTTTAAACAGATAAAGTTGTTTGAAAGTGGAATTGGTAAACTGAGCACATTGTAGTCTGCCACTTTGAGGAAAATTGTGGCTCAGTGAGGCCTGCTCACTAGGGAGGCGCTTGACACAGCCCAAAGAGGAGTGTCCAGGATGAATGAGCTGTGCAGCCTCTCAACAGTATTCATTCACATTAACTCTATGACCACAGATTGGTTAGACCTAATAGAGGCAGCTGTAAGGTGGGATATGGGTTGTGTCCCCTGAGTGCCAGAGTCTAAATACCCTGGTCCTTGTGTGGGGAGTTTAATACCCACAACACTTCTTAACGTTTGTCCACAAATATAGTATTGGCCATGCTATCCTTTTCAGTTTTTGAATCCTATTCTGTTTTTCTGTGTGCCCTCCTACAATTATAATTTATCATTTCAAGCAATTTAGGCTTTCATCATGTGTGTGTCTATGTGTCTCTGTGTGTGTGTGTATATCTGTGTGTTTGTGTGTGTGTGTTGGGGGTGTTGGCTGCATGTTTGTACATACGTGTGCACATGTTATGGAGGTTAGAAGCTGGCTCTGAATGATTTTCTCAGTCACTGTTCATTGAGGTGGTGTCTTACTGAACCTGGAGCTCACCAGTTCTGGGCTGATCTGACCAGCCAGCTTGTTCTGGAGCTTCCCGATTTCCAAGTCCCCAGGGCCATCGTGCCTGCCCAACTTTATTTGGGTTCAATTCATTGACTGTGGATGTGATATGTCTGGCAATGTGCCTGACGAAGCAATGAAGGAAGAATGGGTTTATTTGGTTCAGAGTCCACCATGGGAGAATCCGGGTGACAAGAACTTGAAGTGCCAGACATATCATATTCACAGTCAATGAATTAGTAAGTGCATGCTTCTACTTGGCTGGATTGATTTCTCCACTTTTACCAATCCAGGATCTTCTGCCTAGGGAATGGTACCACCCAGAGTAGGCTAGGTCTCCCCACTAGCAAGACCGCCCTCTACAGCCTGACACACAGGCCTGATCTATTTACATAATCCCTCACTGACACTCCCCAGGTGATCTAGGTTATATCAGTGTACATTGAACACTAACATGCTCAGCAAGTACTTTATCCACTGAGCTATCTGGTCAGTCTGGTTTGTTGCTGTTTTTTTCATGGTCTGTAAATCTAGTATTTTATCAGCCTATATAGTCTATCCTTTGTCCATTGTACATCTTGTGTTCCTGGACTGTAACAATATCAGTTAAGAGTGTTTGCTTAATTCAAATAATAGTTGATTCATGTTTATTATCTGCTTGTCTTTATGCAGAAGAGCCTTTATTTTAGAAAGAACTATTTTATGGTTTAGTTAAGTCATATATAGGTACATTTTCTCAGTAAAGACAAAATTCAAGTGTGGTTCAGAGTGGGTATAGAATTAAGTTAGATTCTTTAGAAAGAAACTGAAGCCAAACATTTTCTGAAATGAGCAGCTTTGGGTTTCATCCCATTAGATGGGCTCCTTGGTGACCCGAGGGCATTGGTGACAGGTCTTCTGTGATCCATGTGAACCTGTTCCTCTGTGTTATGGGTAGCCATTTTCTTAAATTACATTAATTATAATGCCTGTAATTTATATGACAGCTTTTATACAAGGAACTCAAAGTACCTTTGAATGCATTAGCTCATTAATGTTCTATAATGGTCTAGGGAGGTTGATGTGAACAGACAATATGAGCTCTGTCTTTCTGACAGATGGATGGAGATTCAGAGAAGTGGGATGATAGCCTGGGGTCACAGGGCAGCCAGTGTAAGAGCTGGGTGAGAGCCAGAGTTACTGGACTTCTCTTTATGCTTCTAGCTTTGGATTCTAAAGCTAAATGCATTTTTTCCTTCCTGGGAGCATTGAACTCCACTGGGCAAGAGACATGCATGTCCTCCTCACTACATCAGCTTGAGAGGAAAAAACTAGGTCAACCTTTCCCTTGAAAAGGATGAGTTATTAGGCATTCTACTGTTTTTAAATTGTGTTGTTAAAAAGGAAGCTCTTTAGAACCACCAACTTTTCCAAGACTCAACCAACTTTTTCAAACCTTTTAATCCAAACCAGAGAGTGGGGCCTCCTCAGCCTTAGATCAGGGTCCTGTGTCTGGCCATGCCTGGCGGCACAGACTTGTAATCACAACACTTAGAAAATGGAGACAGGAGTGTTGTGAATTTAAGGCCACCCTGGTTACAAAGTAAGACTGTGTTCAGAAAAAGGTGGAGGAGAGAATGAAAGACTGAATAAATAAAAGGATGTGCTGGGCATGGTGGCCTGAGTCTCTTGTTCCAGAACTCAAAACATTGAGACAGGGGGATCATCATGAGTTCTGGGTTGCATAGAAAAATCTTTTTCCAAAAAATAAGTAAAAAATAAAAATAACAAAGATATTTGCAGGCATTCTGAAAGAGGAGGTCTGGGAGAGGTGAATGAATATTATACAAAATTCTCAAAGAACTAATAGGGAAAAAAAAAAAAACCTTTAAAGAAGAATATAGTCTGCCTTATCTTCCAGCTTTTGTGGTTGTAGAATACTCAGTAAACTGGATAATACTTGCTCATGTTGGTCCCATGCTCTGAATGCCGGTCTCCTCTTTCTTCTGAGGACTTCTGTTCTTTCTTTAAAACCCAATTTAAAACTTTCCTCTGTTACAAAACTCTCTCTGGGGGCTGGAGAGATGGCTCAGTGGTTAAGAGCACCGTCTGCTCTTCCAGAGGACCTGGGTTCGATTCCCAGCACCCACATGGCAGCTGACAACTGTCTGTAGTTCCAGTTCCAGGCAAACACCAAGGCAAATAAATAAATAAAGTTTAAAAAAAACAAAAAACAAAAAACCTCTCTCTGGCCTTTCTAGGTGTCCCCCCACCCCACCCCTCATCCTGTGTTAGGGCTTTAGGGCTTCTGGTCTGCTCTCTTGATCGAATCACTAGTGAGGTCTTTAGGAATTAATAGCCTTTCTATAAATGTCTTAAGCTTCCCTGCGTGAAGTGTGTGGCTTTTCTTTACTACTGCTTCTCTGTGTGGAGAGGTCATCACAGAATTGGATAAAGTTTAGGAACCATCCTTGCGAGATGTTCAGTGCCATGCACATGTTAGACGGGACTGTCATTTATTTCTTAGCATCCCATCTTATTGTCCTACATCAGAGATGTACAGATGCATTTCCAGAATGTGATGTTCGTAGATGAGGACTGAAATCTCATATCTTTTGGTTTGGCTTTGAACTTGCTGATGCTGCATAGATCACTTCCATTTTAATCCCCCTAGCTTCCCCAGTCTGTCGGCCTATTGTTTCTGGGAATCTTGATTCCAGCTGTCCCCTGGGTTTTTGAATGACATTTCTCTGGCCTTTCTAGCTCTGTAGAGTCTCAGTTCTGCTTCTAGTTTATCACCCGACTCACTGGTTCTTGTCATTTCCCCTCCCCACCTTTGACTGATAAATTTTCATTATTGGTTTTACGTGAACCTCTTCAGGGTTCCACGCTGCCTGACCCCTGTGGTCACTTAGTGATTACACGCGCCAGCTGAGGTAATTTATTCACTTTGTTTTGGTGTGAACATGTCCCATGGGGCTTGTAACTGTTGTAATCACTTGACCCTGGTGACTGTTAAATGCTTTAAACACAGTTATTTTAAATTTATAATTGTTTTCATTAAAAATCCCTTCTAGTAACATAACTGACCTGGCTGTCAGCATGGCATTATGTGCAGGAAGAAGAAATGAAAATATTATGATGCACATAATACAGTGGTCATCAGAGATGCGTGGCAAATCATTAGCTTATTCTACACATTCTCACTTGGAGTCCTGCAAAGCAGATGAAAGGGAAGGACATAATTATTGCACTCTCCCTGTAATTCAATATGGCTATTCCCACATGCAGGCTGGGCTAGCAGCCTCGTGACTGCAAAGTGGCCTAGAGTCTGAGGTACCAGAAGCACCCCAGGAGGTCAGGCTCATTGCCTGTGTAGACAGTACTTCTCACCCTAGTGGATATGCCTGATGAATGGTTTTTTTTTTAACCCACATTTTTTACTTCTCTGTTTGAAATATTTTCAGTTGTCATATATGTTGCAAGAACACTACAGTGAATTGCCATATGTGCTTCGCATGGATTTTTCAATGTTTTGATGCTTCTCCACCTCCCTCACCCTCCCCAGTTCTCAATGTCTGGGTCTTCCTGCTATAAACAGGCGCATGATCATACTTACTTCAATGAGTCTAAAGAATGCTAGTGGTGATTTGCGTGAACTCCTTACATTGATCAAAGTCAAGAAATACTGATTGCTACAGTTCCATTTGCACATCTTTTCCAAATATCATGACTGCATTGCTAATACAGTTGTGTGTGTGTGTTAGCACATGTATATATGTGTGAGAGAACACATCTGTGCCATAGTACACATGTGGAGGTCACGACAATGGTCCTCATATTTCACAATGAGACGGGATCTCTCTTCTTCACTTCTGTGTGCTCCAGGGGAGTTGACCATGAGTTTCTAGAACTTCTGCTTCCATCTTACCATAAGACACTGAGACTAAAGATGAGTGCTGCCATGCCCCACTTTACTTTGGCTCTGAGGATTTTAACTCGGGTCCTTACACTGCCTTAGCTTCTGATCCAACTTCCCAGCTCCACCACTGTTCTTTGTAGTAAATTTGCATTTAGGATCAAATTTAGGATCCAGTTCAGAACCGTGCATTGCCATTGGCTTTAGAAATTCAGCTAAATCAAAATACAGTTTCTCACCTTTTTAAGGAACAGACGTATAATGGAAATCTTACTGTATGAAATTGTTTTATAGTTGTAGAAATAATAGGTTTAAGCATTTCTGGTTAGTAAGTGACAAGGAGAGAATGCTGTGGTTACTTCATTTGAACCTCCTAAGTACCATTCTTGATCAGTACCTACAGTGGGTGCAATTTCAAGAGGTGACTGTGTTCTAGGTCTAATGCACAGTGTCTGTGCTCCCAACCCTGCACTCTAGCATACAGGAAGATGCAGGCAGGACTCAGACTCTCAAGACTAGAACTAGTAGAATGGAAAGATGCTTTTGCTCTGCACCGGCAAAGATCAGAAAGATATGAGTGTATTTCAGTTACCTGTATTTCTTTGTTCCCAACAATGCTACCTGGTATCTCAGTTTTAAAATTTGGGATAATTAATAACAAAATGTCACACAAAGTTTGGCCACCAGACTTCTGGCCAGCATCTGTTAAACTTTGAAAATCAAAGGTCCTTGAAAATGAGTCTGGTCATGTAAACGGGAGTACTCAGATGCAGTGTGTGATACTGACATGGCTAAGTCAGTCTTTGTGGGAAACTGAAGAGACATTCCAGAGTTGTGAACTAAAAGGATACTATATTGTAAAACACCTGCAGACAAAAAAATTTAAAAAAAAAATCACAGCAACATTAGCCAGACCTCAAATCTACACATCCCAATTAACTTCTGTCTAATTAGAAAAGCCATACAGAAGCCTAGGAGCTTCACCCTGAATCTTACAGGTTTACTGAGAATCACTAAGGGAGATACAGACTTACACTCAAATAGGAGGAAATTTGGTTCAGAACACACGGTATATTCTTATATTTGCTTTTACTTATTTTTCTTTTCTTTTTGTTCTATGAGTAAGCAAAGGTAGTTTTGCATGTTAGTTTAAAACACTCTACTGTTTTTCAAGTATATTATTCCCAGTCAGGGATGCTGTTTTTCTAGATATTGTTTTTGTACAGAGTGCAAAGGGTCATCCCCAGGGCCCTGTGGACTCATGCTTAGTTCATGGCAAATGGTGCCACTAAATGCCACAGTGTGCCGAGAACTCTGGTCTTCTCTGTTAATAGATATGTCCCCAGTGAGTATGCGTTCTGCTTGCTGGTCCATGCCATTACATTTTATTTCCTATGTTCAGTGGAGTTTTTTGTGCTGGCATTTGCTTTTCTCATATCACTATCTTCTATGTGTCATTTTCATGTAGAGTATTTTAAAGCAAGGGATATTTAAGGCATTTGGGTTTTACCATTTTAGTAGCCAGTAAAATGCATATTTATAAATATATGAGTTTTCTCAATAAAAATGTCTACTATTTTAGATATTTAGAAGAATTTTTGTGATGCTCCAGTAAACAACATCATTTTGGGGAAAAATAACTGTTGATACTGGGCATATTGTCTGCATGTCTCAACTTTGTTTACATTTGCAGTTTGTATGAGAACATTTACTACATCCAGAGCAAGTAATTAAGCAGATATCACATGCATTATTGATCTACCAGATTTAGATGTTATTGTGACAAGTTTTATATGCATTAGGAAACTGAAGCAAACCTTTTCCCACAGGGTTTTTAAAACTCTGCTCAAATTAGAGAACAAAACCAACCAACCAACCACACAACAAACAAACAAATTCCCTTTTAATTTCAGAATACAGCTGTAAAGTAAGCTTTATATGCTGCCTTCCTTGTCTTGGTCATGGGTATAAGTCTTCTCTTGGTTTAGAAATCGAGTAGATAGTTACTGTCTCCTGTTTTGAGGAGATTGTTCTAAACAGAGGACTCCTGAGCTCAGGTTCCTCTGTAAAATGTTGAGAATGAAACAATCTTAATTCTATTTTGTGACTCAGTTGATGGTATTGTTCTGCTGTTCAAGATTCAGAGTGCACTGAGCTCTGTACATTTATTTCCCTCTGGCACTTGAATTTGCAGCTGATGTCAGCCAGTGGCTCAGGGCGGTCTTTGTGGTGATGATGGTATGGGTAATGACGGTAACTCACTTTCAGGAACTAAAGAGTTTAACTATTCAAAACTTAAGATATCTCAGGAAGCCACTTAATAATAACCACTTAAATAACAGGATTTTTAACTGAGGCACACAGAGGTGTTCTGTGGCATGCAAACTTTACCTGAGATTGTGGACACAGTTATTTAAGTTCAGTTCTGTCTTCCTAGGGAATATTATGTTTGCATTTTGCTCTTTAGGTTTATTTCTTGGTTAATGAGCTTCAAAGATGCCCATAAAACCATCATTCCATGGAATCCTATATTTTTAGGATTTTTAAGTCAATATAACTATATTACATTATTATGCAACCAAGTAC
Source organism: Sigmodon hispidus (assembly GCA_004025045.1). Classification (NCBI taxonomy): domain Eukaryota; kingdom Metazoa; phylum Chordata; class Mammalia; order Rodentia; family Cricetidae; genus Sigmodon; species Sigmodon hispidus. The sequence continues at coordinate 160,894 of PVIH01000261.1, forward strand.
ATCTAGTATAAGTCAGTTTGGAAAGATTGTGAATGGTCTTGGGCAACTGTAGGGAGTGGCTATGTACAGGAGGCTACTGATGGCTGCTGATTTCCAACAGTTGGAGCACTATTATTGGACACTGGGAAGCAGTTAGAGTATGTCTAAGAGTGTCTACTGAGTCTCATTTAACAGTGTATGTTAGATCCAGAACGGTCCCTGGTATGGGTCTTTATAGCTTTTCTCTATGTAGCTCCTCATAACTGGCCATCATCACTTGGTTTGTAAGCTTTTGCATGTAACTCAGCCTGACCTGGAAGTTTGATGATAATAAATACGAACTTGCTTTCCACGAGTCCTGTGTATGAGCATGTCTTATTATAAGACCCAAATTCCAAAGTGTAAGGTGTCAAGACAGAGCTTGTGGGCTGGTGACATGGCTCTGTAGGTAAATCTATACTCCTGCCAAACCTCATGACCTGATTTCCATCCCTGAGACCCACATGCCAGAAGGAAAGAATTGACTCCCAAATTCAGTTCAGTTGCCCTCTGACTTACACACACACACACACACACACACACACACACACATGGGGGGGGCTTTCCTCTTCACTACAGATAAATAAATGAAGAGGAAAAAAGAGAAAGTAGCATTCATATTAAGAAGGATCATGCCTCCTAGTAATAGTTCAGAGATGGTTGTTCTTGGGCACACATGGAGACCTGTCCTGTGACAGGAAGAAGGAACAAGAAATTTGCCTCGGATGTCCTTGCCTTCCTTTCTTACTTATTTTTATCAGTAGACAGCAGTCTTTCCTTTCTCGTTAATAATCTTTTCATCACCTATAGATTGTGAAAAACCTATCAGCCAGACAGGGACACACCCCAGACATGCAGGCTCATCCTCCAGCAGGGTTCCTGTCAGTTTTGTCTTGGAAAATCTGGAGTTTGTGCTATAGCTGCTTCATTGAACATCAGACATTCAGTGCCTAGCATCCATCTTCAAAATTGAGCCTCATTCCTCATTGCTATGTTAGCCCATGTTTATATTTGATTCTATGCTTTTAGAAAAGAAAATGTGCTTATGGTATTAGAAAAATATACCTATATTCATAATAATGTTTTCTTATGCCCTAGTGTGAAATATGGAAACACTAACAATAGCTATAAAAATAAAATCTTGCGCAGAATCGTACCCTCCCTTCTCAGGCAGCAAGAATAATGCTTTTAGGGTTGAACATGAGCTATCTTAATGAGAAAGTAGGAGGTGGGCAGTAGGGGTGGGTCATAGCAGCTCAAGAAGTGAGAAGGGGGTATGCACTGCAAATTTTAGTATAATGCATAATGTTGGAAGACATTTCATCCCATCATAAAGATTAGCAGGCTGTGTAATTCAATTTAAAATTGGTTGCCGTGTCCTGACTATTATAAAGCTCTTCTTTCTTGTTTTATCACCATTGCATTATTTTATACCTTACCCCAGTAGAGAATGGAGCATACAGTGAAATCATACAGAATCTCCTAGCATGGCCCCACGTGTTGGAGAAATTGTTGACGAATGTAAGAGATTACCTTAAAATGAGTTAAGAAAATGCATGCTCAATTGAATGCCTTCTTGCTTTCTTTTTTCCTTTTCTCTCTTTTCTTTTTAAATGTAAAACGAATTTCTTCTGAGCAAGCAACCGATGAGAGTGAAATTCTTTTAAAAGCATTTGCTGGACACAGGGCTTGGTTCTCAGAATTCCAGAGTTAGCACTTATCTCCAGTATCATTGGCATTACTGTGCTATTGAAAACCCCAAATGCGATAACTTAGGTTAATGCAAAACTGACAGACCCACGTCTGGTGGCACTTACCCATTCTGGTGGGTAAATCATGTACTTGGGATTGATATTTTGATTTAGCTCCTGCTTCTTGCTAGCAGCCTCTATGACTTGTTGGCCAACTACTTTGGTTCTAGTAGCTCATGAGTTCGTCTCTCAGTTAAGTGTTCTCATTAGAGAAATGCCAAGCCTGCTGGCCAAATTAGCCTGTGTACACACATACACATACCCCTTTAATGACAAGTAGTGATAACAAGACTGGATGCAGCAGAAGAAGGTGTGGAATGTGAACAAGCATTTTCTCTTCACATTCTCACAGAGAGAACTGAACCCTTTTTTTTCATGTTTAGAAATGGCTTCAGAGAAAAAAATGCCAAGTTCATCCCACTGACTTAGTTTGTTGGCAAGTAGCCTCATGTCCATCCACACGCAGTGGAAGATGTTATGATTGATTAGCAATATGTGCCATGCTGTAGGACAGGGGCACGATTACTAACACACTGTGCTTTACTGCTTCTGGTTTAGTGTCATTCATCTTAGGTCATGTGGCGCTAATGATCTCTGACTGTGATAGACAGAAAGTTGACAAGCTGAAAAAGCATATTTGCTTTTTAAAAATTTTTCCTATATTTTTGAGTCCGTATCAGAAGGTTCCTGAAGTAGCTGCCAATTTGGCTTTCTGGGATTGTTAAATCTTCTTGACATATTAGGGTGGCCTTGCACATTGTGGTTTTCCATTATCCATATAGAGTATAAGAAACAAATTCACTTTGGTTTATGATCCTAAGTATTTACATCATTAAAGTTGTTGTAACCAGAATCTGACCAGGCTTTTGCAGGAAAGACTAAAAAGTAGACAGAAGTGTTTGATTGAAATACTATTAATTGAGCCTATGGAAGTATAAATATAGATCAGGTAGGAGGGTTTTGACATAAGCATAAAAGATAGATTGTCCCACATATCCAATCTGCAAAGAAACGTTTTTGAGGATCTGGCAAATCAGCATTTCAGTGTTATAGGGAGATCAGGTTATTTCCTTAAGCTTTTCTCTCACCTGTCCTCATGTGTTGACCTTGTACCAAAGGATGGAGAGTGACTGACAGATTTTCAGGTGTAGCATAACAAGGCAAGTGTTTGGAGGAGGAAGAGGCATTTCCTTTCATAGGCTTCATTGTCTAGGTGATGAATATCTCCAGAGACTCCCCCGCCCCCGTTCCCCCCATAGACAGCCACTGGTGACAGGAGTAGATTTAACGACTAATCAAGATCCACCAGCCAGAATCTAAGCATAACTCTACCTTTCCTGAATATTGGCTTTCCAGAGAAAGATACAAACATGGCCAAAACTGAGAGGGCGGTGGTGTAATGGATTCTAGTAGCCTGTGACCAGTGTGTTTCATTTGTCTATAAATGTCTTTGTCTAACATCTTCAAGAGACCAGCCTAACTATTTTTCTAAAATGGAGCCCATTTTGTGTAACTTCCTGTAATTTATTATCCTGGTGTAGCATGACTTCACCATTGCAGCCCTGAGGAACATTTTAAAACACATACCTGATTACCGTGTTCTTTCTTTTTCTTCCTTTTTATGCATTTGTTTATTTGGTATATGCATGAATGTGTGTGCATGCCATGCACATAGAGGTTAGAGGACATCTTCTGAGAGTTGATTCTCTCCTTCCACTGTTATATGGAGTCTAGAGACAGGCACCTTCGGGATGTTTGGAGCCTTTCCCAGCCCAGGGGAATCCATCTCTATGGACTGCTTCACTGTAGCTTAGCAAAGGAATCTTTTATTGTTCTCCAATTTACATCTTTTAGCAAATTAATATTTGTTCCCCAATACCTCTCATCTAAGCTTTCCCAAGGGACAAAGGCAAATGCAAATTCTCAGTTTAAGATTGTGTGTTCAGTGTTTCAGAGTTCTTCTTCAGCCAAATTTGCATAGGCTTTGCACCTCCAAAAACTTCTCAGACAAGATTCACATAGAGGGTACCTAGAAACAAAAGGTAGCAATGACAAAAGACAGCTTAAGGCTAGGTGCTAACACTCTGAAGTCAAACCAGGTGTAGCTTTGTAGGAATTCCCCCAACATTCCACCAAGTGGATTCCACGGATGGAACTCAGGTTGCCAGGCATGACAGCAAGAGCCTTTCCCAGCTGGGCTGACAGCCCTTCCTAGCTTATTCTTGATTTGGGAGTTTTGTTTTGTTTTGCCTGTTTGTTTTTTTTTTTCTGTCTTTTCTTCTGTTTCACCTCTTGTGAGTATCATAAACAATCTATAGGATCCTTCTAATAGACAGTGGGTGAGGTTTTTCCACCACAAATGAGTCCAGAGGGGATTACAGGGAATATTGTAAGGTTGACCTGTAAACATCTGAGAGGCAGAACCCATCTTTGAGTATCATTAGATGGCTTTCTTGTTGGAGATGCTTAACCTGTAACCTTTGGCCAGTCTGACATTGGCATGTTGCAATTCCTGAAGACAGCCTAGGAAGCATTCTTTTAATAATTCAAGTCAATTTATTTGTTGCCATCATGAATCATCAAGTAACAGAAAGACAGGTTTCTTTGGAACCTGAACTCACTGGTACAGAGTGGTAAACATCCCTTGTAAGCTTGCTGAGAGAGAGAGAGTTGCCCCAGCTCACCCCACTGCCGCTTCTAGCTGTTTGTGCCCATTGCCTGTGGAAATGATCAGTGCAGTAACGGATGGACTGACAGCTCCCTCTGCCTATGGATCAAAATGCAGATGGAAGAAGAAGCTTCTCTTCCAGCCTTTGCCAGGGTCCTTTTAGCCACAAAGATCTTGTCTAATTGTTGAAGAAAGTGGAAGTGCAGATAGAGAATGTTTTCCTTTAAGGTCATGGCCCACTCAGGCCTGGAAAATCAGCATCTCCTCAGCTGGAGACTGGAATCTGACCTGAAAGGGGAGGGAGGGGAAAAAAAAAAGATTCCTTACATAATTCTGCAGACTGTCTAGAGGAACTGGGTAAAGAGGCAGTGTATCTTCGGCTGTACCATGACTAAAAGGTTTGTACAGTTCAATTCCTAGGGTAGTGAGTGCTTTTTCAACTATGCTTCATGGACTGTACAAAACCAACTCATTTTCCCATCTGCAAACTATCTTCGACCACAGCAAACTATTTTTCTTAGTGAATTTTTCTTTGAACAGATTTTTTAAGAACCTTCTCATGTGCCCCACCATCCTAACAAAAGTGATCTAGGGCAAAGACACAGACTGAAACGACTTCTAAATTTTATTACCATGTTGTCTTTGAACTAAGAGAAGAGTTCCACTTTGTCAAAACCCCTGAGTATCTCAGCTTTCAGAAACTGGCTGTGGACAGTCTCTGATTGACAAGTAAATGATGGTAGCTCCTGAGGCCCCAGTGTCAGCACTGAGGTCACAGGGCCTGGCAGTGCTGCACGTCCGTGTGCTTCAGCCAGTCTTATGGCACCTCAAAGGTAGGACTTAAGAAGATAAGGGATGCTGACGTGCTTCAGGCCATCCCTGGGCATGGACCTGCTCAGCCTTACCTGGAGTATTTTGCTTCCTCACAGTTGTCTCAATAGTAGGGTTAGGGTTAGGTCCACTTTGCTGTCTTCACTAAGGTAGAAAGCTGAATAAACACATTTTTTGAAATGTGTTTGAATACAGGGGCAGGCTTTTAAAGTCAAGCCAACAAATCGTAGAAGAATGTTGTACGTGAGTGTTTTTATGAAAACAGATTTTAAAGAAGCTAAATACTGTTTTACCATTTTTTCTGTGTGTAAATGGGTATACTTCTTGCCCCCTTACATCACGCTACACAGAAGTAGGGACATCAGTCTTTTGTGAATCTCTACTAAAAGAGTGAGCAGACAAAAGAAAATACGCTGATTGATTTCCTTCAAGGGATCCTACCTGATTGCCGTTTCTCAGTAATTTCCCATTACTCTGCACAGATAGTTTGATGACTTCTTTCCGAGCATGGTCATGAACTTCTCAGATAGAAGAGGATCTGTTTACTTCTCAGTGTGTCTGTTGGACCCACCTGAGCATAAGTCCAATGAAGCCAGATATGCGTTGACATTTTTCACAACTTTCTTCCCAACCATCACTAAATACATTGCCTATCAAATCCTAAAGTCCCAGAAAACGTTAGATGAATGTCATGGGAAGACTAAGATTGTTCCTTGTACATGTGGAGGCCCTTTTTACTTACTCAGTCTCAAATCTTGACTTTCACAAGGGTCAGGGATCCCATGGGATTTAATAGGATCTAGTTAGATTTCCTTTCTAACAAGTGGCTAGATTTAAAAAGTAGGTCAAGACCTGATTTTTTAAAAGCCTTTGGATAAACTAAATAGAAGTAAGAATAAGAGGGAGAAGCAAGTATAGGGAGATGGGTGCTTACTGCACCAACATGGGCTTGAATCCCAGCACCATGTAAAAGCCGGGCACCATGGAACATGCCTGCAAACCTGCTGCTCTGAGGTGGAGCTGTGTGGATCCGGACCTTCTAGGCCAGTCATTCTACCCAACCAGTGAGTTCAAAGTTCATTGAGAGACTCTTTCTCAAAAAATACGATAGAGAGTGTCATAGGAACACAACAATTTACCCTGTGGCATTCCACATACACAGACACACAGTAAGCTTACCCCCACAATGAAACATAGAATGACAAAAAAAGAAGAAAAAAGAGACTTAAATTATACACTGAGAGAATCTGAGATTTAGAGTTGAAAAATGAAATATTATGTAACAGAATTAAAAATAAAACAGAGTTTAACTCAAAGTACTCTACTTCAGTCATACTAGAGGTTTTGGATAGCTTTGAAGATAAATGTTTAAATCCCAGGTGTTTACGTTAGAGCCTTCAAATTTTTTTTGTCTGCATTCAGTGTATCCAGTTGTCATAACACATGAAAAGTCAATTTAAAATATAAAAGTTTATGATCAAAACACATGGCATGAAACTTGAAATGTTTCAAGAGCTAATATAAATAAATAATTGTAACTGATTTTCAAAGAAACTTCTAATTTTCATTTTCAATATTTAAGGAGGAAATGCAGTTCCTTATTAGGAGAATAATCTCAACTTAAAACAATAAAGGCTGGTGTTTTAGACCCTTGTAGAGATGAAACTACCATCACAGTAAGCTACAAATTATGTGATAGCAATCTAGGGCAATTTACCCTCCAAACTTTTAATAAAGCACTTCATTGGAGAGGAGGTGAGGGAGCTTTATTGGTTGGTTGACTGTAATTGAATGTAGCACTTTAGCTATTGATACACAAAAGAAAAGTTGAGATGTTGGTATCCTAATATTGGCATTCTGGATCTTATTAAGGATATTTCATTAATTTTATTGGAGGAAGAAGTAAAGTTTGGAAGAACTGTGGCAGGCTCAGATGGGTAGTTTCTGTCACTTTAGCTTACTTTGATATAAACTCAAGATTAAAATGGTCAACAGATGCTTTCTTAAGAAAATGGCTATGAGCTACAATAAAGAAATTGAAAGAGAATAGTGGAGTGTGTCACTTGGACTGTCCCCTTGAGACACAAACGTGAGAAAAACAGTTGAAATGAGGAGAGACTTCTTTTGATTCCTGATCTCACGGGTGTCTTAGAGCTCCATAACTTTGGGTGTGAGCCAGGTGAAATGTCCTGGCAGTAAGAGCTTGTGGGGGAGGAAGGTTGTCCACCTTTTGGTGGCCTGGGAGCAGAAGACAAGAAACCAAAAAAACAGTAGGATCCTGATACAGCTTTCTAGGACATATCCCAGTGAGCCACTTTGTCCAACTATGTCCTATCTCTCAATACCAGCACCATATTATGACTTCGTTAAGAGATTAATGCATTGATCAGGTCGGTGCCTAGAGGAGCCAGTCTCTTACCAAAGGCCTACCAGTTGGCATCCAAGTCTCTAAAGTCTGAGCATTTGGAAAATATCTTAGATTCAGACAAAAATGGATACAGTACCTCAAGAATGAAATCTGAGCTGCCATCAATATCAGACAGAACTGTTTGTTGTATGTGCCTTGTATAATATTTGGTGTTACCTACAGAAAGTGTTCAGTTTTGATTTTAGGAATTCACCCTCACTGATACAGAATGACCACATTCTTCAGAAATGCCTCCCAGTTCCTCTAAACTGAAATCTGATCTGTAAAGCTAGCTACAAGAATTATCTCACACTCAGACTGCCGCTATGTGCCTCGGTGGAGAAGAGGATCAGTCTGCAGAATCAGGCATTCCCCCTCTGGAGCTAAGTCTGGATGAACTTAATGTTTTCTTGTGAGGTTTCAGTTTCCCATTCCATAGAAAGAAGGACTCTGATGGCTGAGGTCTCTGAACATTTGGAATTCAGTCAGTCTGGACTCAGAGGAGAGGAGGTCAGCAGCACCCTGCTGCCCCTTGATTTTTTTTGTTGGAAGCAAAAGGAAAGAGCTGGGCCTGCACATAAATTAGCACAAATTCTTTCATCTGACCCAGTGGCTTGGGGGCCTGAGAAGATGCATACACATGTCCTGGAAGGGCCCAGGCAGTGGCTCATTTATAAAGAGTGGCCTCTACAAAGCCAGCTGTCAAAACAGCAGTGATTTGCCTGAGAGGCCTAGAGGTGAAAACAGTCAGATGAAGAGATGCAATGAAGACAGACACCTCCCTTAAATAATAAATCGCTACACCACCAACTCCATCTATTGATTCCAAGTCCTCGGAACAAAGGATGGGAAAATTTTGAAATGAGGAATATTAAATGGCAGAAATAATTCCCTTCTCTTTCAAGATGACAGTGCATTATCTGTGGGCTATGTCATTTATTCACCTGTTCACTTGCTCACTCATTCATTTAAGTCCAGTCTTTGCTACACTGACCCTCCAGCTTCACTTTTACCACCAAAAAAAGTCCACCGTACAACACATTTTTAAAATCAGATTTAGCTGGGATGCTGACGAGATGATTGGGTCGGTAAAGAACTGGTTGTACAAGTATGAGGACCTGCGTTCAGATCCCCAGCACCCATGTCCAAGCTATGGCAGCATGTGATGTCTCTGTGATCCTATCAGTGGTGGGAGTGGCTTTCTGGGCAGCCAGCCTGTTCAATCAGTGATCTTTGAATTGAATGAGAGACCTGGAGACAAAAAATTAAAAAAATAAGTAATAAATAAAGAGGAGAGCAATGGATGAAGACACTAGTTGTTGACTTCTGACCTCCACTAGTGTATGCACACATATAGGCATGTACACATTCACCCCTTACATACATACACGAAGATTTAGCTGGGTATGTATGATAGCTTAAGTGTAATTCCAGCACTTAGCAAGCTGAAACAGGAGGATGTCATGTTAACAGCCAGCCTGGTCTAAATGTTTGAGACCCTGTTTCAAGGAAAAAAGATTTTGTTTCTCAATTATAAATGGATCATATATCTCAGGATACACACACACACACACACACACACACACACACACACACACACTAGAATGAAATATAAGTAAGATTTTTAATACTTTAAGGCTATATTGAATACAAAATTGAGATATATACCTGTTATATCCAGATGATTCCTAGTCAAGATAGTATTTTTTACTTATTCATTCTTCTTAATTTGATAGATAATTACTGAGACCCTCTGGGAATGCAAAGACTTCAAAGTCCAAAGGAAGTTGGGGAGGGTGGACGTTTGTGGAGAAATACTCTGAACTGAAAGCCCCTGAGTTCAGAGTTCAGGAGATGAGTAGAGGAATAGCTGGTCTCAACCAAATCAGAGTCTGCCTAGGAAGTTTGACTTTTTGTCTGGCATATACTCTCAAGGATCTAGTAGTACTTTAAAGTGGGTGTACTGGCTGGTTTTGTGTGTCAATTTGACACAAGCTAGAGTCATCAGAAAGGAAGGAACCTCAGTTGAGGAAATGCCTCTATGTGATCTAGCTGTAAGGCATTTCTCATTTAGTGATCAGTGGGGAAGGGCCCAGACCATGGTAAATGGTACTGTCCCTGGGCTGGTCCTGGGTTCTAGAAGAAGATGGGATGAGCAAGCCATGTAAAGCAGCCAGTGAGCAGCTCCCCTCCATGCCGTCTGCATCAGCTCCTGCCTGTGGGATCCTGCCCTGTTTGAGTTCTTGTCCTGACTTCCTTCAGTGATGCAATGCCTAAGTGTAAGCCTCTTCTTTCTCAACTTGCTTTATAGTCAGAGTGTTTCATGTCTAAGGTAGTGGATGAGTGTGATGTGTGTGTAGGGAGTATGTATGTTCAAACTTGTATATTGATAATTCACTCAGCTTAGTGCAGGAAACACTAAGCAATGCAGAGTCTTATTATAAATCTGAGTTGTTTTTTGGTAAGGATATCATGACAAAATACTAGACTTGAAAAGTTAAAGAACAAGTTTCACAGAGTTCTGGAGACTAGAAACCCAAATTCATGTCAGAGTTTGGCTTCCTTTGAGGCATTTTTCCTTGGCTTGCGGATGGCTATCTGCTCAGCTTTTCCTGTGCGCATTCACACCTGGTGTCTTTACACCCAGTTCTTCTAAGGATGTTGGTCCAGTTGGATGAAGGTCCACTGTGATGTTCTCTTTAAAGTCTGTGTAGTATGTTGAGGTGCTCAGGATAAAGGCCTCATTTGAATTTGGAAGGCACAATTTGACCTGTTACAGAAATGAACCAAAATCTGGGAGACTTTCATATATCTCAAGAGGGTATGTAGGAAGAGGGTAGGATGCATATGATAATGGATTCAAGGTGGTCTCTATTGTGAGAAACATTTCTTTTTTTTTTTAAAAAAAAACTTTATTTATTTATTTGCCTTGGTGTTTGCCTGGAACTGGAACTACAGACAGTTGTTAGCTGCCACGTGGGTGCTGGGAATCGAACCCGGGTCCTCTGGAAGAGCAGGCGGTGCTCCTAACCACTGAGCCATCTCTCCAGCCCCGTGAGAAACATTTCTAAGCAAAGGCAGGGTGTATTTCCCTCACTTGGAGTGCCCACAAGCAGGGGCCCTGGCGAAACAAGGGCTGGCTCGGTTTTGTGGCCATTGAACTGAAGCAGTGGGAACAGGGCTCAGTAGACCACACACTCCTCAGTACCTACATTCCTTGAAATATTGTGAATTATGTAAAAAGAAAAAAAAAGAGCTTTAAAGAACACCTTTTATCTTATGACAAGTCATGGGTTCCTGAAGATTCCATGGGAGCTTATCTCTTAGCCATTCATTAATCTGCTGGCAGCTGGGTCCTCAGGACACTAGAGAACAATGAGAACAAAAGAAGGTAGGGACCTGACAGAGATCTACAGACTCCATGCCCAGACACACTGGACCTTAGAAGACACAAGAGACTTTTCTAGAACTACTTTACCGCTTAAGAATACTCATTGCGTCATTTCGGAAGGGAGCCATGACATCATAACGCAGTGTGAAGCACAGTCCACCCGTGGATGTCTCCTTCTTAACTCTGATCACATGTAGTTCCTACTTGCAAGTGCTTGGGGCCAGTTGAGAGGAGAGGAAGTGAGTGAATGCAGTCTCCAGCCTCCTTGTCTTCTCTCTGTCACCACTGATCAGAATAACCTCCCCTGTGGGGTTTTCTTGTGAGTTTTATCCTGACACTGCTTCATTACAATTTTGAGTTATAAAAGGGGAACAGTCAATTTTATTGGATCCTAAATTTTACTCAAAGCAACTTCCTGTCCAGAGTGCAAAATTATTAAAATTGACATAGGATGAGTGTGAGAGGTAATATCCTCTTTCGTAGGCTTCTCTCTAAATTTCAAGATACTCTGCAGAGTGGATTAGATTTCCAGGGTATGGGGACTCTGAAAAGAAAATAGAATTGTGTATTGATGCCTTCAGAAATATTATTTGATGGCAATAAAATATTCCCCGAAATTCCCTTCAGAGGAGAGAAAATGGAGTTTGTTTTCCGTAATTGCATTTTCCAGCATTTGCTCTCACACTTTCCAATATAAGCCAATTGCAACCTGTGATTTGGTTTTGCTTATTGGCAAAAGTACCATGTAAATTGATCTGTGATGCATTTAAAGAAGATGCCTTGAAAGTTTGGAAATTGAGATGGCTTTTTCTGATTAGATTTTGAGAGTATTAGGGTTCATTTCTATATTTTAGTCTAATGTAATATTAGCCAAATATGTTCTTTTTCAATTTAGTTTTAATCAAGTTCTAGAAGAGCATTTTCATCCAGCCCCAGCGGTGCTGTTAAGGCAGGGCTTTCATTTCTGCTGTCAGCTTCCCACTCTGGCTTCTGCAGCCCAGCCCCAAGGAAGCCAGCCCAGCGCTCCGAAACCCCATATTCACGGCCCCAGCGATATCTGCAAGCACTCGAACAACACTGATTTCAAAAGAATTTTTTTAATTTCTATTTGCAAGGTTAAGGAGGAGGGAATTTAAAAAGCCTCTAAAATAGTTATTTCTCATAAAAAGATATGGCCTTTATGCCTTGTGTTATTTTTATTTAATTTGGTCTTCACCATGCTTAATGATGTAAAATGCAAACACCCGGGATTTGCATTTGTTCTTCTAATTATTCAGTAGAATAATTGCCACTTATTTTATAATCATCGCTGGGAGGAACACCTTCCTCTCGCTTGCTTTTGAAAGACTTCATGGGGGGAGAAGAGCCAACATATTTGTCAGCTCATCATAGAGCCTTGTCATAGGCTCTTCTCTGTTAATAAAGAAATTTACTGAGTGCCGTTTTAAAGGGCTAGGAAGGAAGCAGGAGACTGATGCTTATCCCAAATGAAGTTACCATGCAAAACAAAGTAGCACAGACTCAGAAGAGTGGTCGTCATCTTTTGTGTGTCGGGTATTGTATCCAGTCTTTGCTGATTTGGCTAATTTCCATGCCTGCTTTGTAGAGGAGATCACATAATTTTTCTTCTGATGAGTACTATTAGGTTAAATAGTATGCTTTCAATTTGAGTTTTGAAGGGAATAAGTGATCCGGGGCCTGTGGAATTCTGATGCTTGGGCTCTTCCCTCCATGCCTTACATTCATATTCTTCACTCTCCTCAGGGATATAAATACACACAGCTGACTAAGATGACGCTTGACAATGTCTTTACCAATTTGTCTTGGTGCTGTCTCGTGAAACCCCGATTTGGTTCCACTTTTCTGTAGTGGAAGGAGATAGCTTGAAGGGTCTTTCGAAGACAATCCATTTGGATCAGATTTGTTGCATGCTGTTCTAAATTGTTCTAAGCAAGTCAAGGCCCTTGTCTTTCAGGAATAAACAGGGGAATCCACTGCCTTTGACTGCTGTTGGCCAGACAGATGGTGGCTTATTCGTGATTCAGTGATCCTCTGTCAGACTATAGGCAAAGAGCACATAGCTTTACATGTACCACACAACATGTTGGCCTCCGTGGCAACTTAGAGATATTTGGTTGAGAAAAGGGAGGTGTTAATTATTATGTTTATTGCCTCATGGTGTCTGCACATACATATGAGTGTGGATAGTGTGAGTATGTGTGTGTATGTGTAAGTTATGTTGTAATAAGTTTATGTTTGAGACAGGAGTGCATAAAAATGTAAGTTGCTGAGGGACAAGAACAATATCTCTGAGATGTCATCATGATCTCTAAAATATTGTGAGCACTGATGCTACACTCTCATGATCTTGCACTTCTCAGTTATGTCATTCATCACTGGTGAAGAGAGCACCTTGGGGCAGTGTGATGATGGGGCAGTCCTTTGTCTCTTTTGTATGGATTAATGCTTGTGGCATCTCTGGTACCTTAGCAATCTCAGTATGAAGGAGGCTGAAGAAGATGAGGGGGCTTTTCTGCTGTCTTTGTATGCTCCCCATAATTCCTGCAATGGACTGTCTGGCTTTCACTCAGCATTCCTTCATTCTCCTGGGATTCTAGCTCAGCCCTGACATTATTGTAATCTGGTTTTCTGTGTTTAATATTTCTTAGACTTGGTTTCCCATTGCAAGCATGGAAGAAACCGTAATGCATGAGTTTCAGAGGAGAAGGTAGCAGTCTGAACCTGCTGTGGCTCCATCAGCAAGTGTGAGTATTCACGTGAGAGCTGTCAGGACTTGTGAAAATTAATGGAGCCTGACGGGGGACAGACTGAGGTCAGAGACAGAACTTGCCCTCACTAGATGTTGCTGTGGTTTTGCAGCAGAGGCAAGGGAGTGCAGATGTGGAGCCAACAGTGATTCCTGGAGGTCTGTGCATCCATTTAACGGGTAGGCAGTGGACACCAGTGGCAAAGTCTCTTCTAGGCACGAGGTGGCCTCTGCCTCCTTGTAGCTAATAGCGCTCTCTTCTTGCTTCAGCCTGGATTAGGTCCTCCTTCAGTCCTCCCCAGAAGTCACCGAGTGAAGAGCTAAGCCAGGTCTCCCTAGGCAGTACCTGAGTCTCATTTCCTCTGGCCTCCTCGTCACTGCTATTAGTGTTTCTCCTTTCATCCTTCTGCACAGTCTTCTACTGGTCAATTTTCTGCCTTGAGTTTTTCTTGCTCATTTCTCAGTAGACCAGTCTTCAGGACTTTGAACACTTTCTGTGGTTCTTCTGCAATAACAGTACTAAAAATATTGTACTGATTTAAAGTAGGGCCATTTTCCTCCTCTTATCTGTTTTCAGGGTGTCACAGGGTCCCTTACATCACTGGTGTCTGGGTCCACTGTTCTAAAACATCCCCACCACCACTACAGGAGGACTGAAGGCTTCAGGGATGTGGTGATTGGGTTGAAGTCCATCAGTATCTCTTATTTTGTTTAGAAATGATTCAGTGATGATCGTTTTATATTTAATATCAATTGGGCTCTTTGTGAACCTATGGCTGTCCAGCACACAGAAGGTGGGGCTGACAGCTGTGCTTTTGAGCAATTTTCCTGAGTACCTGGGAGCCATAGCATGTTCTTCTAGTCTGACCTCGACACTCTATTTCCTTTCTTCTTGCTACAGAATAAGCTTTACTTACTGGAAGTCTTAATACACAAATAACTGTAGTGGGATTATGCTGATAATGTAAATATTTGTCCCACCTATGGTTTTAATAAAAGCTGATTGGCCAAAAGGCAGACAGGAAGTGTGGGCAGGGCTACCAGTCTAAGAAAACTCTGAATACAGGAAGAACAGAGACAGATGCCAGACACAGAGCTGCCACAGACACTGTGAGGAGACGCAGCAGACACAGAGGAAAGAAGCTGAAATGCTGCTATGAGAAAAGGTACTGAGCCATGCAACTGAACAAAATGGGTTGAGTTCAGATGAAGGAGCTAGCAAATTATATTCCTGAGCCCTAGGTGTCAGCATAAAAATAATATAAGCTTGTGTGTGATTATTTGAGGCTTAGTGGGGCTGAGAGTGGAACCAAACCTCTGGTCCAGGCCCAGAAAGTCTGGGCCAGAACCTATTACAACAGATAAGCTTGGTTTCTTCTAATTTAGAAGAAACTAATTTAGGAGAATGGAGGGGAGGGTACATAGGAATCAGAGATCTTAAATGTTGCTTCAGAACTAAGCCTTCTTTTACAGATGAAAGCTGGACAGCCATATTGGCTTTTGATGTTTTCTGTGCTGTGTGCTGGGGTTTCTCCATGACTTTAACAGACAAAAATAGCAGATCACCATCAGTTAGCCTTATTTACTGTTTTCTTGATTTAAGATATAGGCTATGGGGAAGGTGGTTTCGTCATTAGCCACAAACTAATGAGCCATTTTGGTTGCTTCATTTCTCATAATCCCTACTCAAGAGGAATGAAAAGTGTCAGGCAAGCACATGCGGAAGGCACATGCCCTGGAAAAGTGAATTGTTGGAATACCTTGTATAATGATTTATAGCAAAAAAAAAAAAAAAAAAAGACTACAGTTATATGATACTTAATTTTGAGGCACATTAATTTTTATTGAAGGAGAGGAGCAAGCTATCCTAGGAATCTTATTTATCCAGGGCAGCACTTGTATGTGATCATTTAAAAATAATGCACCAGTGCCCCATTTTTGACTGCCCTCTATTAATTTCCCAGCTACTTCAGTTCATGGGATTATCCCGTCCCTCTCCAGCTCCTATAGGTGTTGAGTTTATCACCTTGGACTGCCTTTCCTCTATGCAAGCTTTGTCTATCTTCTTATAATATAGCCAATATATGAACTCTAAGACCTAGAATCAAGTTGACCTTTTTCCTCCCCTCCCTTCCCAGGAGGTTCCCAAATTCTCCAGGGAAATAGTGGGTAAGAAATTTATGCCAACAGCTGTGGTAGAATTTACGGAATGTCTTAAGTGAGCCAAGATATGTGTGTTGTCATAGCATGAGGCTGACACTGCCGCTCATGTCTCATGCAAGAGAAGCCCATGACATAGACAGAGAAACATCTAGACTGGAGAATTGTGTTTGATGGCAGAAATGAAAAAGGACATACAGCCTAGAACTAGACAAATGTCACCATGGATGGGGAAGTGGTCCAGGGACTCAAGTCACAGAGGGACCTTGGCTACGCAGTATCAGGCTCTAACAAATTGGGCCTTATGTGATAAAAGAGAAGACCTAAATTCTAGTCAAACTTATAGTACTCAAGTGGGTAGTAACTACATAGCAAACAGCAGCATTCTCTAGAGGTGGGTTTCTATATCCATAAAATGGTGGGTTTCTATATCCATAGAATGGAGTTGGGTAAATCATGTTGTTGTTTTTTACATTTTGAAACCATTTTTTAAAAGCTTTTTTTCAAATGTAACTACTTTTTTATATTGCAAATTCAAAGAACACAGAACTGTTATGGTAAACCTGGGAGCAAGTCTCTCCCCCTCAGCCCTGTGCTTTTCTCTAGAGTCTTGCTCTAACTCTGAGGAGACCTCAGACATGTATGCCAGTTTACCTTGGCACATTCTCCTGTCTCTTTGCAGTGACTGGCTGGAGTCACTTGAGTCCAGGGTGCTGTGATCAGGACAAGGTCCCCTTTGTTTACTTTAGAGTGAAGACTTACAACTGAAGTGCACATAGTTGAGGATATCTGTCTGTGCTGGGTGCTGCTGATACCTTGTTCTTTGCCACACACAGACACACAGACACACACAGACACACACACAGACACACACACACGGCACCCTCCAAGCTCTAGGAAGAAACGAGACATTTCAAGGGAATAAAAGCTGATAAGAAGAAGGGAAGCTGTGTAGCCTCCATATGCCTGCTTTGCGAATTAAAGTCCAAGAGATGGGTTTCTGACCAGAGGAGGAAGGAAGGGGCATGTTGAAGATGATCCTGTGGAAGGTATGCCTTACCACCGGGCACAAACTGGAGGCTACCATGCTTCCTCTCTTTATCTTTATCCCAACAGCCTTGTTAGTTCTGATAACATTCATGTTGCTGAAGGGTATGTTGGACCTTTGCCAGAGTCTGCCATAGTTTTCAGAGGTTTCTTTTCCATCATCTGTTGTGATTCTTTGAGGGCGATGGTGTTGTGTGTGGCATCAGGAGTGATGTGATCTATGGATGAGCTAATGGCTTTTTGGATGGCAGGTGGGAGGGGTAGTCTCCGTCATCACCACAAGTGATGTCTGCTAATGTCTGCTGAAAACACCAGAGTGTCAGAAATTGTTTAGGATCCCTTTTAATTGCACCACAGCTTATCTGTCATGATATTCCTTTTTCCTGCTCATATTTGAAGAAAGTATTGTTTGAAAGGTGTGGACTGGAACTTAGCTGACAGACTAGATGTTGGAATGACAAAATAGGACATTTTATAAAAACTTAAACTTGGAGGAGAATATGACATGAATTACATTTTGTCACAGCCTAGTATACCAAGCCTAGTTTCTGGAGTCTAAGAAGCTTCTGGAAACCCATGGCCACCCTCATTCATGTATCAATAAGCAAATTTGAATTGTGTGTTTACCATTGGAAGTTATTAAAATGAATTCTTTGAGGTAAACAAGAAACCACAGCCACAGTCATGCCTTAAGTCAAGAAGGAGATGAGTCACACATAAAAAGCAAAACTAAAAACTGGGGCGCCAGTTGTGACCACGTTGACTCTGACATGCATGTGCTTGTGAAACTCTTGCTGCTGTCCAAGGTCATACAGCTAATCCACAGTGGAGGCTGCAGAGCCCCACTCTTCACCCCATGCTTCTCTGCAGGCTGTATAGAACTGGTTTAAAACTAGATCTTAAGAATAAAAATTAAAAAAAAAAACATGTCAAGACAGTACTACATATTATCTGAAGATGTGCAGAGGATGAAGGAAGAAGGGTGTCATAGAGTGGGCCAGGATGCAAAAATCCCGGGTGGGGGGGAGAGAGAAGTGCCACTAGACAGGAGAGAGAGAAATCTGAGGCTTTACTGGCACGGGGGTGGATAGTTACAAAGACAGTGATGTCACTGTGCCTCGTGAGAACTGACAAGAAGAAGTTTTGCTTTGTCCCTCGGGCTGTTATTAGGAATCTTCTAGGAGAGCTTTTGGAGGATAATAAAAACTGAAGCCAAATTGCCTTGAGTTGTGTGTTATTCGGTGTAAAACCGTAGTGGCCCATCAGGCAAAGCCAACTTGGGCCCAGCAGAAGCAGCAGTAAGAGTGGTCGGTCAGTAGAGTTTGTGAGCATTGCTCGACTTTTTTAAAATTTTGATTTTTCTAAGAGAGATGGGAAGATCTGAAATGGATGTGTGGTATCTTCTGCTTTCTAAATGTTAGTTCATATTTTAAAAAGTAAAATTCAGTTAAGAGCTAAACTTAACATATCTGTAGGTTGAATTTATCATATCTGGACTCCTTCCAGAAGTTTCAAAGCAAAATGCTAAAGCATCTTGATCCATTTAGAATCATGTTTGCAGCAGGCTACCTGCTTATATGCCAGTGGTTGCTTTTTCTTACATAATTGGGATCGGAAAATATGAACTCACAACAAAAGAAGCTCCCATAAGTAAAGAACTGATGCTCAGGAGGAAAAATATTTCAAGACCAAGGAAGGGAAAGGGGGGGTGGAGGGGAGAGACAGGGATTAAGAGTTCAGTGTTAGAAATCTCCAGTTGTAACCAAGATGGAGTAATGGGAGTAATGGAAAAATGAAGCCTAAGTGGCACAGAGGCCCCATCTCTTCCTCCATCCATGTGGTTGGCGATCCTGGGAGTTGATGAGAAGCCCAGAAAAATGTCATGGTGACTGCTTTGGAGGATAGCAGGTGACCAGAGTGTGAGGCTCCTCAGACTATGCAGTGGTTCTGAGGGACAGCTGGCCTTCATATTGTTACTATCTGTTTCTTTTGGGAGGACACAAACTTCTGTAGCTCAGGTTGACATTGAACTGGTGGCAGTCTTTCAGAGTCAGCCTCCTTCCTGAAAGCTGGAATTATAGGCTTGAGCTAACACACTCAACTCATAGGTTTCTATAATGGGACAGAACATGCCGTCTCTGATTGCTTGTCTGCTCACACAGAATCTTTACCTGTCCCCTGAATTGATGGCTGGATTCCCATATTTTATTCACTTGTTATCATTGTGGCATTGTTGCTATACCTGTAACTTATGTATACTATTGTTTATTCAAAAGCGTTTGACAGTTACATATATATTTTATTACACATATATTTATACATATATTATACATATGTGCATATTATATATGTATTTTTGCTACATGTATATGAAAATAATGCTACAAATCACACTTACACTAACCTTCCAACTATTTGTTTTAAAAAATATACTAACTCCTTAACATTTTTATTGAGGGTTCCTCTCCATTTCACTTATTCCCAGGACATGCTGTCTAATTCCACTGGGTGGTCCTTTGGTTGCACAGAGCAGGGATTTCTTCTGCGTTAAGAAGGTAGAATCCGGCCTTGCTTTTTATTCAAGTAGGTCGGCCTAGATGGCCTGATCTGAATAAAATGGATAAAGGCAGGCACCTCTTTGTCTGACAATTTGAAAGTGATGCTATTTGAATACCAAGAAGCTTGAAGCTTCACTGCAGAGCCTTCCAAATTAATCTAGTCTTGAGGGAGAGAAAAAAAAAATACGGAAGAAAGAAAATGCCATCAAGTAACAGGAGATTTGTCAGCTGCCCTGCTTACACTTTTCATATAAAACAGAAAGGTTGGCAGATTATAGATGAAAGGTCAGCTCAGCAAAAAAGAAAATCTGTCAGACAATCTCATAACACAGGTAACCCAGGGCGGAACTTGGAAACTGCTATTGGATTCTCAGAGTGAGATGAGTTTGTTGGCGGTGTGTAAATATCATCACTCCTGCAGTTGCTCATTTTGGTGCCTCCTTTCCTATCAGAGTCTGTGAAATCTGATTTAGAAGACACCAAGAATGCTTGCTTTCCTAGAGAGGATTTACTTCGTTAAGTTTCACCTTTTATGTGTGTTTGTTTGTTTTGAACAGTTGAAGGTACAAGGAGTACTTCTTTTTATGTACTAAATGCCTTAATTTCTCAATCTTTCTGAACCAGTTATCTAAAATGAGGGCATAGTGAGAATCCATTGCCTCATGTAAAAGCGATGGTGACTACTGATGAGTTTACAGTGAGCCCATCATCACCAAGAGCTGAGCTAGAGGGCCACAGTGTGAACTGAAGCAGTAGCTATAGTCCACTCAGGCAGGACCTGCCTCCGAATATATTGATGCTCACGAAAGCATTCTTAACCTGTTCTGACTTGACGAACCTAGGTGAATCTGTGGGTGTATCATCTAACCACAGAGCGGTTATAGTGCCTCATAATTTCAGTCAGTCAGTGCCGGGAATTTGAGGCCATATTAATCCATCTTTCATCTGTGCTTCACGTGCAGGAATCGTACATAATAGCATCACCATTCTGAGGTGTTTGCAATACACACCACACTCCTAATTGTCCAACTTGCATAAGCATGCCTCTGAGAGTGGCTTCCCCCTTCTATTGCACGCTTCCTTATAGCCCTGCAAATAACTGAAGCCAGAAGTGTGTCACACAGCAGTGTGCATGGGTCATCACATATCCCTCACTCAGCTCCTGGCCTCTGAGTTTATTGCTGTTTCCACCCTTCTCGAGAGCCCATTACGGCACATGCTGTGTATATGATTCTGTTTCCTGTAGAAACTGAAAATCGGGGCTGGAGAGATGGCTCAAAGGTTAAGGGCTCTGACTGTTCTTTTAGAGGACCCAGGTTCAATCCCCAGCACCCACATTGCAGCTCACAGCTGTCTGTAACTCCAGTTCGAGGGGATCTGATACCTTCACATCGGTGCGCATAAAATAAAGTTAAATAAATTATTTCTAAAAAAGAAAGAAACTGCAGGTTAAGAGCTGAAGAAAAATTGTCATGTTAAAAAGTGTCACCACTGTCTTAGAAAACACATGCTAGCACCTGCCTGTGCTTCAGGCTGCTGGCATGGCGAGGGCTCTACAGTGAAGTCTTTATAGATTACTCTGCTGAAATCTAAGTGCACTTGGTACAACCACTCCCAGTAAGAAGTCTCTCTCACTAAGGTTCCTTAGTTAAATCACTAAACTCTAGCATGCTGGTAAGGATCAATTCTTACTAGAGTATCCTGTTTCCTTCCCAGAATAGCAGTCAACATTAATTTCACATTGGACCCAGGAGTCAAGGTGGAATTATATGTGCCACTGTTCCACCCTTTTTTCTACTCCAAAATAAAATAAAATGAGTGGCAGCCCAAAGGAGTTTTGAGGGATGAGTAGATACAGAACAGCAAAAGAGGCAATAATCTCAGGATCAGGGTGGCTGCCCAGTTCTATCTCCCCTTGGAATTTTGGTTCTTATAGCATCACAGTGAGTTATTAATATGTATGACCTGTACTTTATTCAAACATTATAAATCTATGCAGAAGTCTGGTGTTTGGGTTTTTCTTTATAGCTTTCATTCTTCTTCCCAGAATTATCTCATTTCGATCGGGAAACTTTTGCATAAAAAGCACACACCGAGAACTCACATTTCCATGGCATAAATATTAAAAGAGGGTTAAGCTCTACAGTTTCCTCTTCCATCCCAATGGGAGGAAAGTTGGCCTTCCAATCACGGGCTCTTAATAATGTTCTATTTATTCAGAAGCCAAAAGGTAAATGTAAAATTAGACTTGCAATCTGACATTGTAGGTTTCTTATCTGGACATAGGACGTACTCTAGAATGCTTAGGTGTGCCACATCTTTTGTTTCAAGGGTGTACTAAAATCTATCATTTATGCATGCTTTTAAAAATACTTGTCTTATTTTCTGAGTACCAGAATGAGTCCAAGCCTTCTCTTCAGGATCATAGTCAGTCTTTAAAAAAACAAAACAAAAGCTGGATGATTGTTTTATGCAGATTCATCACAGTGGATCTGTAAAATCTAGAGAGAAATGGAACTAGGAAGCTTGATGCTCTTTTAGTGGCTATTTCACTCTGTATAGCCTCCTATCTCTGGTTTATTGTTATTTTTGGTAGCATAAAAGAGTAGCCATAAATTTTGATTTACGTGGAAATAGAAAGAAATGTATGAGCATTTCATTCGGGTGAACCATCTGCTAATCACGGTCTTGGCTGTTGTATTTTGTGATGGGAAATAAATGTGCTAATTGGTGCTTTTTTTTTCTCCTTCTTATTATTACAGGAAACCTGCCATATGAATATAAAATTGTGATTGCTGGGAATCATGAACTGACATTTGATAAGGAATTCATGGCAGACCTGGTTAAGCAGGACTACTACCGTTTCCCCTCTGTGTCCAAATTGAAACCAGAGGACTTTGACAATGTTCAGTCCCTCCTGACAAACAGTATTTACTTGCAAGATTCAGAGGTAACCGTGAAGGGATTCAGGATATACGGTGCTCCTTGGTAAGTACTTGCTCAAACAGGTTGGGAACCAAGAAACCATTTTTGGGGACTTATCTGCTTGTAATGAAAATGGCTAGGATGGCAGACAAGGCTATTAGTATGACAAAACACATCATCTGCTACTGCTGAAGATCACAGTATTGGTTATTTTCATCATCAGACAGACTTCTGTAAGTGACTACAATGAGAATAAGGCTTTAGTAGAGATGGATGTAGTTACATAACTGGGGATTTACCTGTCTGTGTAACATAGAAAGATTTGTGGAAGACCACCCTGTTGCTTTTACAGATTTAGCTACTCAGAACATTTCATGAGAGCATTCTCCTTTCCATTCTACTACAAGCTGTCATGAAATGCCCTTGCATATAGATAAAATTTCTCAAGTCTCTGTACACATCAGACTGACCAGCTCTGTAGAAATAGCTTTTGAAAGCCTAGTCTCGGCACCCTGATTCTTCTCCCTTAAAGAAACCAAACCAAATGAAGCAAACAAGAAAAACATGGTGATTTTAAAGGGTCTACAGATGAGATAGATGCTCAGGCAATTTGGAGATTGCCGATTGATAGCAGTGCTAGAAGTCTCGAACTGTGCTCTGAAATGCATGTATCTTGCACATGTCCCTAGGGACCCGACAGAGGGACTCTGGATCTTGGTTCTGTGGGTTTCATTCCCAAGTTTTAGAGAAGTTACTCCATGTTGAACCTTAGATTTTTGCACCTGTAAAATGGTAAAAACAAATAATACCTTTTGTCTAGCCATCAAAAGATTATGTAGGTGGCACTGTGCAGTGGATTTAGAAGAGAGCCTGATAATTGCCTTGGGATAGCAATGACCACGTTTCTGTTCTTGACTTTGCCACTGTGATTTTGGGTAGACTTGGGCAAGTCCCTCAGCCCAGATCCATGTTTTCATCTCTAAAATGAGAATGTTGGACTGGAGTTATCTGTATTAGACAGTTCCAGGATTATCTCTATGTATTGAGCAGACCAACTAACATTCCCCCTCATGGCTGGAAGGGCCCCTAAGTTCTTTGTTACAGTTGAGGTTAGGGCTGCCAAGGAGTGGCAGAGGGGACCCCAATTGTCTCTCCACGGTTTGGTTTCTGTCTAAAAAAAGAAAACTTTTCTCCTGCTTACTAATTGGTATTCATGACTGATAGAAGTTATGTGAAGTACATTTTTGTTCGCACTTCAACTTGACAATGACTGAGTTCCTCATTAACTACCATAAGCTGGGCACCATTCTAAATCCATTGTTACATTACTTGTCTAATTTAGTCTTCAATATGCCTGTAGAATTTAGGTACCAATTCTCATTTGGCAACTAAGCAAACTGAGGCACAGAGGGTTAAATGACTGCTTAGGAAACAACAGGTAAATGGTAGCCACACTACTCTGCAAGTCTGACTACAGGGAATGTTGTGTGGCCAAGGGGCGGAGTAGTGAGGGTCGCACTGCTGGTAAGATGATAATTAGTGGTTATAATTTGCAGGTCCATTTTAAAGTCAACTCTATTAAGATCCATCCGTTTATTTTTATGCATGAGGAGATGGTAGAGGATAATGGGATAAAGAGCAGACATGAGTCCTGTTCAGCTGTGATCTGAAAAATGATCTCAGGGTGAAGTAGGGTGTTTATCAGTGGTTCTGGATATAAGCATCTTCTACTTCCCAGTCCAGTTCTTAATACAGTACAATAGTTGAGGAATCACCTCTGATTGTCAGAGAAGTTTGACATGTTGACTCAAATCACTTCTTCAAACTCATCTGGTGTTTTTTGAACAGTCTTCAGAAGGCACAGAACATTGGGCTGTTCATAAACAATCAGTGCTTTCAAAGACCCCAGATTGCTAATTGCTGAAACAATGACAAGGAAATTAAAAAAAAAAAAAAAAAGTATCCTTCATTCCTTCATGGTTTAAGCTGATCCAAATCTGTTTAGGATAGAACTTAACTAAACAGAATTACAGCTGTGATGAATGAATGAGAGGATGATTAGGATCCAAGGCAGACATTGAAGTAACCCAAGATGTGAAAACAAATTGTTGGCTGAAATACTCCGTTTGATGGGGTATGACCCAGTCTGGGCGGTTGGTTCATGCTGGGCACTGATTACTATCATTTAAGATATTTTTAATCATTAAAAAAAATTCATTATTGGAGAAGGTAGTTGAAGCCAGAAACTGGGCAGCAGTGTTTGGTGTCTTGAACTGCTGTCCTGAGGTAGTGTTCCATGTAGTATGTATGAGATTTCCATAAATCTTGATGCCTTGTTCCTGCAGAACACTTCTTTACAAAGAATGGTATCTGCAGGCAAGATTTGTCCCCTCCATTGAAAATGTTGGTCCTTCAGGGGTTGTTTTTGTTTTTAAATCAAGAAAGGAGATAGTGAGGAGGAGGTTTTGTTTCACCCTCTTCTCCAGAGCCACCAGTTATTAAATGTCACTATGAAATGTTTTGTTCAAATGGATATTCCAAGGGCTACTGAACACTGACTTGGGGATTACTGCCTGAGCATTTCTGTGTAAGGAGGACCATGTTTCTTGTAGCGGGAAATCAGGAGCTGTATATATAATCGATCACGTCATAAAAATAGAGACGAGCTAGGCGTGGTTAACTAAAAAAGATTCCAAAAATAAACCTTCGAGGGAGGGGACCAAGACAAAAAGTCATCATTCTCTCACGAGAGTTCCCTGACCGAGTGCGCAGTTCGCTCCAGCTGCCCGGGAGTTCGGACGTACGACATAAAGATAAAAAAATCTTCCTTAAAAAGGCTCCGGTGCGCTACAACCTCATCCTGTCATCTTCTCCTAAAACCGGCTCTGTTTTATAAGCTATTTTCTCCAAATAAACCCTGTTTATAAACATATCTCAGGGCGGGTTTTTACCACAATAATTGGCGTTTAATGTGGGGCTATTTAATATTTTTTGTGGAAGGACTTTTTATTGGTATTTTTTTATTGGGTATGAATTATTAAAATTAGGTATAGTGAAAGTAAATTTTTTTTTGTTTTGTTTTTGTAGAGGTATTGTAAAAAAACAGTTTTTTAGATTAATAATTATTATAGGCTATCTTTTAGGTAGCAAAGAAGGTAAAGGTATATCAGATTGTAGGGTGCCCATGGGCTGAATCACCTTATTAATTGTTTTTAAATCTGTCACCATTCAGTTTACTAGTCGCCATCCGTCCCCCCAAAAAAAAACATATAAAAATTCAGGTAAGCCACGGGCTACAAGCCACGTAATAAATAAATTCATAAAAATAAGTTGATTTAAAAAAAAGAGCTAAATAATAATATACTTAAAATATGGGCCAAACAATATAAAATATATAAACATATAATTCATTTCTTTTGGGGGGCAAAAACTACAGACACACAAATCAAACTCCACACTACAGACACCACACATATGCCAAGTCATAATCCTCCAGCCCCAAACAGGCCAAAAAAAACATACTACAACAGTTTCTCATGTCTACCATACACTCCCCAGGACCTTTTTTCTTTGCTTTGTTTTATTTTTAACATCTCCATACCTCTGATTTCTCAGATATAAAATGAACATCATTTCCCTCACATGGCTATTTTCAACATACACTTAATGTAGCCATAGCGAAGACTGCAAGCCTTGAGTTAGCATTTGAGAAGAAGTTAGCATTGAGTTAGCATAACAGAACAGCTGTTACCATGAACAGTGGAATAGTTGATGCTTCCAAAGGGAAGACTGCACCAGGAGGCAGCTGGGCGTGTTCTGACACTGGTTCAGTCTCTGCTGACTAGGTGATGCTAGATTTAGGATATGAAGCAGAGGGAAGATACTAAATAACAAGATATGGTTGTTTTAATGTCTTACATCATTTTTGAGCTCTTTTACTATTAAAAATTTGAATATAATCAAAATCTGAGTGAAATTATATCACACCTAGTACATTTCTCAAGTTTTTATCATCATTATTGTGTCCCTGAGATTCCCCTGCAGATAAATGTCTCCTCAATAGCCCCTAGACATTCCAAAATAATAGACACTAGTTAATTTTGACTTCCATACTTTCAAGTGAATTTTCTAGAGGAAATGTTAAGTTCTAAATTGATAATACTGGTAGTAGTTTTTATTAAAAGTCAGAAATCTAAATAAGAATCTGTATCCTTGAGATTTCCATTCTTCCAGCCACAGGTTTCTCAAAAGTGGTTGCTGTCAGGCCAAGGAAATTTCTCTAACTCTTTAATTTCACAAGTATGACATTGGAGTGTAGCTGGGTTTTAGAAGACATGTTTACCATGTATGAGGTCCCCTGGGCTTGCTCTGCAGCATCACCGTCCCCATAAGATAAAATGAAATAGAGGATTGTTATATGATTTCACCTCAGGAAAGGAATATTCATCTGCCTTCATTGTATGTTTATAAATTGTGTCACAGCTGAAAGCTTTCTACAGACTAGAGAGAATACTGCTGCTTCCTGATTTGCAACTTAACAGGAATATTATGCACCAAAAATAGCTAGCAGTGCATCTCAGCATTCCTGAATGTCTGCAATTGTAATGTGCTGCTGCTACATCGCCAATGAAGAACATTTGAATGTGATTCTCTAGGTCTAAGAAAGTTTGGTTTTCCAATAGCAGAAGTTGTTAATGGGATGCCAGTCTGGAAGTGAGAGATTCCCCGGAAGATGGCAAGTGTACATGAATTTTGCTGGGAGCTTCTTGGCCTCAGCAGGATCATGGCAGGAACACATTTTTCTGTGTTCTATCTACATTCCTTCGCCAACTCCTTCCATGAACTTACAGAACAGCAATCCGACATGCTCATTAGATACAGATCCTAACTTCTGTCACTGTTTTCTTATGTTCCCTTTGGGGGCAGAAGAGGGGCTTGTGTTATCAGACAGCACACTCTGACTTTGAAAGCACACAAGTTTCCCTTGCCTTGTGTTCATGCTTGGCCTCCAAGATGGACCTACGTTTTCTATAGCTGGCTGCCCTCTGTAGCATCTTTCTCAAAAGCAAAGAATAGTTAGTTAGAGAAGAAAAGATTCGAATCCATCAAGTATTATTTAATGTGGTAACTAATTGCTTGTCTGTTCATCCAAAGGGGAGGAGGTGGAATTTTGAAATCATTTTCACGTTTTTGGTTACTGAACCTATCACCAGCCTTTTAATGCAAGTGGGTTTCGGTTTAACTCACACATGGAACAGACTGTGAAAATCAACCAGGTCTTCTTTTTCTGATCTCAGTTGCTCTTTTGATAGCAAGATCCTGTGTCAAATTAAAAAATAAACCCACACTTACTGAGGGATCAGCAAGCCCCACTGCAAAAAGCAGGCAGACCCTGGCCCTAGCGCTCACTCAGACTAGAGCCGTTGGCTTGTTCCGTGTTCGCCTGCACCTTGTTCCTCTCACCCAGAACTCATCTCCCCGGTGTTTAATAAACATGAGTGGGGCTTTTCTATGTCTGGGAACTTGCTTTCTCGGCTGACTAAGGGGTCAGGAACAAAGAGTTTGTTTTTCTATGTTAGAATGGACACAGGTAAAAGTTGTCAGATTTAATAACTGTAGAGGAAATACCTTACTTCTACAGCAGGAAAATTAGAAGAGACCCAGGTCTGGTAGTTCTACAATGGCCAAAACAGGAAGAGAGTCCACTGCCCTTTTCAAAGGAAGCTTGAATAGGGATTCCCCCTCCCTCCTCTGTTCCCTTCGTTTGGCATCATATGCATGTTGAGCTCATCCATTCATTTAGATGTAATTTCCTGAGCATTTCTCAAAGCCAGCCTTAAGTGTTGACTCCACTCTGTGGCATGGATAATTGTGTCTGCACACAGATCGCTACAAGGTTGCTTGTGTTGATCAGGGCAGCTGGGCTTCATGGTTACCCTGTCAGAGAAGCTTCAGATGTTTTCATTTCCAATTATAAGTTCCGTAATGCATCATGTATTTTGCTGACAGTCTTCAAGTTCTTGAAATAGCAAACAAATTAACAGCAGATATTGAGTAAGAGGATTAGAAAACCAATTGGCAACTCATGATAGAACTCAGATACAGGGATGAGTGGAGTAAGCTCATTTATTTTATTTTTACAGTTATGTACTGTGTAATTAGCTTGGGGAAGGAAGGAAAGAAAGAAGGAAGGAAGGAAAAGGAAAATCTTACAACATCTCCATGTTCAGCAGGAAAATCCATGCGTGCTCAGGTCATATTGGAATCATTGATTCTGCACACTGTAGGGATCCCCAGCTTTTATTTAAGGGACTTCCAAAACATATTGGTATAGAAAACCGTTGTGAGGTGTGTGTGTGTGTGTGTGTGTGTTTGTGTGTGTGTTAAAACAAATATGCACTCTGCTTTTACATGATTCTGTTTAAAGGCCCAGGCTAACATTTCATTTTGCTTGGCTCCAGGCCCACAGGCACAAACCTATGGCCGTTCTGGCCAAGTCTAGAGTTACAGAGCTCTGTTTACATTATTGCCTGTTTCAGAATGCAGCTGACTGCTCTTAAAGCCACACAGGATCAGATTCACTTCTGGTTTTAACAACTGCCTTGTTTATTTGAAAAAGGGAGAAAGCAAAACTGATTAGCTTTGCTTTCTCCCTCCCATTGATAGCCAGATCAGCACAGTGAATACCGCCTCCAAGGCCACTTTATACAGTTTGTCTTGTTGGATCTATATGCAGACCTTTCTGCCAGCAGCTCCAACCCACTCATCCTCTGTAGCCTCTCTCTGTTGAATCCTTTACCTGATGTGGGGAGAGAGCTGAAGAATGATCTGTAGCACTCTATTAGGCTTAGAACCAGCTGCCCTCATCAGTTAAATCTTTGCTTGCACTTGGCTGAGCTAGCAGCAGCACACGGATAGACTCAGGTTTGAAGATAGTTTTTCCCTCAGAGCCTATACAAATAATGCCTCCTCTGGGCCACCTAGCAGCTCTCAATATCACATCATTACTCACAAGAGTTAATAAGACCCAAGATTTTCAAGCACTGACATGTCAGGTGTTGTGCAGTATAGTTGCTTTTGGACAGAATCCAAGTTAGAGCACCAGGTGACTTGCCCCAAAGTCCCAGAGCCAGTGTGAGAAATAGAAGCTGGATCCAGAATTCCTTTACCAAGCTATTTAAATTGGGATTAGTTCAGCAAGGGCATCCATCCACTCCTCAGACTGAACCAGTTCAAGCAGTGAGCACTCCTTATCATTGAAGACATGACTGCTTCCATTTCATTGCTAAAAGGCTGACCATTAATCCAGGACACATTAATCCCAGGGACTCTCATTCTGTGTGCTATGGAGACGGCCAAAAGGAGTGTTAAGATGAGATAAATGATGTAACATCTTCTGCATAGTGTGCTTCAGAGAGTGGGGGTTTTGAAAAAGAAAAAAAAATCTTCATCTCGGTATGTTGTATGGCATTCTGGTCTTTCGGCTTTGCTCCACCCACACTACAGATCAGAGGCAAAAAGTTCATCCCATGTAGCTTCGCATGTCCCCATCATGAGCATCTGTAGCAAGAGGGAAAAGAAATAGGCATATGTTTCATGCTTGCCTGGTAGCAGTAAACTCCAGTGGAAACCAGGTTGACACGGGCTACTGAAAAGACCTGAACCATCTGATTGAGGCTCGAGTTGAGCTGGTGGGCTGCTGGGTATTCATCCATTCTTCATACTGTATTCATAGTTTCCTCTTTCTAATCCAAAGTGGCTACTAGTAGATAGAAGGGACTCTAATGTGGCTTCAGGCTCCAGGAACATAACAGTAACCAATCAGCTTTGTTCTCTGTGCTTACTCTAGGCTATCTCAGTCCAGACCTACTGAATATTCAGTCCATATCTAATGAATAAATGAATGAATAAACAAACAATATGATAGTGGCAGAGGTGTGAGCCAATGGTTTACACCGGTGAGATAGCAGTTGTTACCAAAAATATTTTCAATACGAAGTCAGATGTGTGAATGTATGGAATGGAAGACCAGAGGTGGAACAGCAAAGTGGAACTAAACAAAGCTCTAATAATCAAAGCCAGGCCGTATTCTTTGCCCTTAGCCTGCAAGAACAGGTCTGGGTCCTTCCTGGACCTTTGGGAGAGTGGAGAACACTGTGTATCTATTCCCTAGTTGAGCATAGTTTCATAAAAGCTAAGGGAGGGGAAGGATTTTCACAGAAAGGCATCTTTGTGAACTGTAGCATTTTTGCCTCCGGTGCCTCAGCCCATGCTGTGAGTAGAGAGAGAACTTGCTAGTACCCTTGACTGTGTTGAAGAAGGACAGTGCAAAGATGAGATTGTAGGGAAGCAACAAAGTGAACCCTGAACCTCCTCTGGATGTTGCAAAGGAGCTGAGAGGTCAGGTTGGCTATGAATCCTCGCCAGTTAGATGATTTATGTTAGAGCACAGAGATTCTTCCCTGTTTGACATATTTGATAGATGCAGAATTCTAAGTTTGTGCTCTGCACTGCACATGGGGAGTGTGTGTTTCTAGACTGTAACATTTAGTAAGCCTGGAAGGTCCTCTGGCTAGCTTACTCTGCATCAGCCTGCCCGCTGCTCTGCGTTTCCCCCTATAGCTCAGATGTGGTCTCAGATCAGTCACGTGACTGGCCAGGATGACTTTAATGCTTCCAATGGTCTGAGATGAAGGTGAAGTGGATCCTCCTTCCTCAGATCAAAGGTTGCCCTCTCACTCTCCTCCCCTTAGCTGATGCTGTCTCTGCATAGCATCACCACGGGACTCCCTTCCTCCTCTTCCTGCAGGTCTGCAAGCCGCCAGTGTTTCACAATGCACTCTGAATAATCAAAGCTGGCCTGTATTCTTCGCTTGACAGGAAGAAGCCCTCTGCTGCTCTAGGCAGCTCTGTGAGAGGGCTGTCAAGGCATGCTGTCACTTATTGTCTCAACGGGTCATTTGTAAGTCCGTGGGAATCTTGGTAGAACACTGGCTCAACCATGCTATATTCAAGGACCTATCCCTGCCATTGAAGGTTTTGTTAAAACTGGTCTTAGCCCTACTTCTTGCTTCTCTCTTCTCTTCAACCATCTGTCTCTCAGATTAACACTTCTGGAAAGACCTTCCCAGGAGGAATACATACCCTGAAAACTTGCTTCCCACATCAGACATAAGCAAGTGCCACCCAGTCTAGGAGGGAGGCAGTTCTATAAACCTGTGCAGATGCTGGCTTTCAAAAGAGACTGTCCCAGCAAGCATGAGTCTCAGTTTCATCACTTTGACTTTGATAAATATATTTTATAATCTTTCTGAGCCATAATTTTATCTGTCAAATGGACATTGCCAATAATAAGTGTGATGTATGGGGCATCACCTACATGCACATACTTTGTACAGCGTGTGTTTAAGCTTGGCCATGACATTATAGATGTCCCTTCATCACGCTCCCTCGGAAAGCCAGAAGACTAAACATTAGAAAAGTTAAATAACTCGGGGCTGGAGAGATGGCTCAGTGGTTAAGAGCACCATCTGCTCTTCCAGAGGATCCGGGTTCGATTCCCAGCACCCACATGGCAGGTAACAACTGTCTGTAGTTCCAGTTCCAGGCAAACACCAAGGCAAATAAGTAAATAAATAAAAGCTTTTTTTTTTTTTTTTTTTTAAAAAAAAAAAAAAAAAAAAAAAAAAAAAAAAAAAAAAAAAAAAAAAAAAAAAACTTTTTTTTTTTTTTTTTTAAAAAAAAAAAAAAAAAAAAAGAAAGAAAGAAAGAAAGAAAAGTTAAATAACTCACCTAATGATTCTAGCCTCACAAAGGACAAGACATTCTGAAGATCAAACTCCAACCTATGTGGCTCTATAGCTTCCTCTCTTTGACCAGTTGTATAGTCTTGGAGGAATTAATAAGAGATTGCACATGTTAGCTTCCTGGTTCCTTAAATAATAAATAAAGCTTCATTTTCTTTCCTCAACAGTGAGTTTTTGGTACTCTGATGGCTAGCGTTGGTTTTTGTTTGTGTGTGGTCATACTGAGGTAAAAGGGACAGACTGAGGTACATAGGAAATTTAAGAAAATGGTTACCCCTGTGTGTGTGTGTGAGAAAGAGAGAGAGAGAGAGAGAGAGAGAGAGAGAGAGAGAGAGAGGGAGGGAGAGGGAGAGAGACAGAACCAAGAAGACAGACAAAGAGAGAGAATTTTAAGAAGTGAATATTGTCTACATTCTCTGGCATGACAAGTTGCCTGTGATCTGGGTGTGGAAGTCATTCCGGAAAGGGGTGTATTGCTGCATTTGGTTTAAAAAGCGTGGAAGGGTGAACAGATGAAGACAGATGGGACAGTTTTAAGGACACTAAAATGCAGTATCATTTCCAGTGTATGAGTAACACTTAGCAATGCATTCTCACCCAGGAAAGATAAAGGTAATGTTAGATGGTGACTGTAAATCCAATGTGGACTGTTCCATGAGGACTGTTCCACCTCAGCGCTGGTGGCAGATTTGCAAGCCTCTGGGTTAGCAGTTTGTGAATTCTGCACACAACAGGGAAGATGTTCTGAACAATTTGCATTAACTCAGGACAGGACGTAAGAAGACTACTCAAATGTTAGAAAAGATCATCTGTTAAATACAAACACAGTCACTGTGACTAGCAGTAGCTATTATGCCATTTGCATCAAAAAGGGGGGCAGACTGTTAGAAGAGAAGCCTGTGGTGTGTATAAGGGGAGACTGGAGGAAATAAATCTAAGTTACTTTATTCCTAGGTGAGGGGGAGAAAACCTGAGACAGTGGCTGAAGGAATAGACGAAATGGACTGACTAATTTAGATACTGTAGGCATGATGGGTTTACAGGGCGGATCACAGAAGGAGGCAGTCAGCTGCTACTGCCTGCCTGAAGAACTGCGGACCACTGTTTTCCTTCCTGATCTTGAGGCACTGATCAAATTCTGGGCTGTGTCCACTGTAAAGCTAACCTACTTCAGTATTCTGACTTTCCCTCCCCGCCTCTCAGTGCTTCTGGGATGATGCTTGGTACACCATGGTTCTAGAAGGGGGATAGCTGAGGACAGGGGATCATGCTTTTATCTGTCTTAATTAAAAACTCAGCTCTCAACTCATTAGCTATAGTTAGGAGTTCTTGAACTCCTGTGTGTAGTGTGTGTGCATGCACTTGTGTGTGCCCGTGTGTGTGCCCATGTGTGTGTGTGTGTGTGTGTGTGTGTGTGTGTGTGTGTGTGTGTTTTGCATGTATGAGGGCTCACATGTTTTCCTGGATGGGCATGCATATGGGTACCCACAGCAGAGAGACTGGACATCTTTCCTGCTGAACCCAGAGCTCACTGAGTCACTGGTCTCACCTTCCGGAGTGCTGAGAGTAGAGAAGCCACCACACCTCCTCGGCTTTTATGTGATCTCTAGAGATCCAAACACCAGCCCTCATGCTTCCACAGCAAATGCTTTATCCACAGGGCCACAGCGCCAGCCCCTGGTCTCAGTTTTATTAAGAATCAGGAATCAGTAGGAAAATCCTTCTTGTCTTTATTTTTTCAGTACAAAATGTAAGATGCTTAACCAGAGCCTGCTCAGAAGGCGTTGGTGGCAAAAAAAACAAAAAACAAAAAAAACCAAAAAAACAGCTGGGCATGTGCCCTGACAATTTAAGGAGAAACAAGTTGTTTTAAAGCACTTAGGTACATTTGTAAAAAAATTTTTTTTTGTATATTTAAAACAGCTGGTGCATAGGTAACCTTGGGGAATGACGGTTGTGGACTCAGCGGATGCTGTCCATCATGAAACAAATCATTTCAGTGTATCCCCCAAGTCGGAGCTGCCAACTAGATGCTTTTCTTGCTCAGTGCAATCTTCTTTACAATGAGATAAAAGCAGAGGTACTCACCTATTGGGCCAACAGTAAAAATAAAGACAAGAGGAAGGACACAAGCATCTATTTTATGTTGAATCTGATTATTACTCATTTCCACAGCTGTTCCTAGAGGGGAATTCTTTGTGGAAGCCTGCCTGTGGAGCAGCTTCAGAGGCCTTAGAACAGGGAGGGAATCTGACAGGCCCATTGCCTGTGCTGCCTGCCCACTGTTAAAGGGGTACTCTGATGATACTTTTTGGGGTTACTTATTAATAGGAATTACTTTCCGTAGAATTTGGGCTCCTACTGTGAAAAATTTGAGAGACACAGGGTTATTCCTCTGGATGTCTGGATGGCTAGTCTGTAAACCAGATTACCAGTGGTTAAAGGCAGTTTTGAGACTATTAATACTTAGAGGTTTTCACTTTGAATTGGTTTTGCCCTGTTATCACAAAAAAAAAAAAAAGAAAGAATAACAAAACTATTGATGAAGCAGAATAAAGATCATTTCTTTATTTCTTGTGTAATGGAGGACTTGTGAAGAGGTCAGAGGAAAACTTTTGGGAGTCCACTTTCTTTCCTCACTAAGTATGTTCAGAAAGGGAGTCAGGTCCTCAGGCCCAGGGCAGGCCCTTTACCTGCTCACCCATCTCACCAGCCCCAGAGCTGTTTTGAATGATGTTTCTCTAGAATGTCCTTTTTCCAGATGGTGAATTAGAACTGCTAGTATTACTACTATTAATAATAATAATAAGTGGTGTCAGGTAGCACCATAGGAATAAACTTGGCTGGTTTGGGGGATTTTGTTCTTGGCTTTTGCTATAAATGGAATGTGCTAGATGTCTCTACAAATTTGTTCAGATGATTGCAGAATCCCAAAAAACTGTTGCTGCTACTGATGCTGTTATTGGTTCTTTAATATAAATACACACATGTATAATTTGAATTTCTGAAAAGTACCCCAGTTGTCTAGTTTGAGGTGGCATTATTCTAAAGAAATTAACAACCTTGTTTGGTGTAGAAATGTTACACTTATTTTTTATTTTTTAGTAATTTTTTTTTTTGCAGTTCTACAGGGGTAGTGCCATGTTTTAAACATGTAAAGACTTGTCTAGGGTTTGATTGCAGAAACAAAAGTTCTCTGAATTATGAAGGAAAAAGTGGAAAATCACCGAGGATAGAGATTGTAAAATACGGTAGGCATCTCGGTGTTGTGGTTTCCCCAGTGTTAACGGTTCACAATTCCAGTAAAACAACCCACAGACTTATTGTGAATGTTGCTGGGTATAGAGGAGCCACGCATTTATTAGAAAGCCATGTTAAGTATGCCTGCTTTTAATTAGCAATTAGCATTTTTAAAGCCACATGCCTCCCCAAATGTACAGATGGATTCTAACATACAAATGCCATGTATACACAGAGCAGTCAAAAGCAGAGAGGTGCTTTCTCTACAGGACAGCAAGCAGTTTGTCACAAAAGTCTCTCCTGTACCCTCATGCTCCTTTTTTCAGGATTCTGTGCGTTCTCATGGGGTGGGGGAGGGGGGAAGGCCATATTCTGTAGTGGTGAATGTGTGAATGTGCATCTCTGGGTAACTTGGACATGACTGTGTTCCTCTGACTTTTGCTTTGCTTGCTTATACAGTCTGTGGGCATTTGCTGGCCTGTGCTAGGTATACAATTCACAAATCACCTGTGTGACAGGTCATTACAAAGGATGGGGGAGTTGGAAGTGTTTGTGCCAATCAACAGGTGCTGGGGGTTCGCCCTTCCCCCTAGAGCACTCAGAGCTATGCATCATAGTGCTGCAAAATTGTGTTTTTCTTTTAAGTCAGAGAACCTAGGTGATTCACAGGCTGGCTAATAAAAGCCAGACTCTCTTTGGGGGCTTGCCTTTCACTTCATTCCTAAATGTGATACCCTGGCAAGGGGGACCGTGGGTCTGGCTTTCCAGGATGTGACTGCAGTGGAGGAAAGCCTGGTGCCTACCTTTGCCTATTTGTATTCTGGTAGTGTAGTGTCCCCTCCTCTCCGATGTCTTTGTTCTATTAATCTGTGAAACAGGGCTCAATCTGTGATTAGTCCTTGGAGCTTGTTTCTATTAATCAGTCTACAAAACAGGTCGACTAGGATGCTTTTGTTCAAGAGCTTAGTGTGTTCTTCTTGTCAGGCCGTGGTTCAGGCTGCAAGCTTTGCCTTAAACAGAACCGAGGGGGGAGGATATATAAAAAACATTGTAAAAAGACAACAGGAAAACGCTAGTGTAGAACTGCAGGATTAGTTTAGGAAGGGGGGCATGTGTGTAGAAGATAGAGCTTATGTCACCTAACTCTGATCCACAATAATCTGAGTTGTAGAGTTGACCAGAACAGAAAATAAGGCATTGTATTTTCACCCCCAGAAATACCGTGTCAAGCAAGAGTTGCCTATTAACAATACTTTTGTGGTTTTCAAGTGCGAGTCTATTTTGGTACTTTAAGCAAATACATCCTTCTTTAGCCAGCATTAGATAATTACTAGAAGACTTGATGCTGTTTGTGGGATTTTTGCTTTCTTCTTTCCACCCTCCCCTGTTCCAAACGCCACTGCCACAGCTTAAAATTATTTTACCTGTTACACAGGGGAAATTCTATCTCTCAATTTTCTTCATTATCAAGGGACAAGGACTGACCTACCAGTGGAGATCGAGTGGGTTAACAGAGTGATGGTTATAAATTGCTTCGTAAAATGCTCATTATCTCCGCTGTAAAAATTCCCCTAACTTGGATGTGTAAAGGCTGCCACCACCGCTGGGAGAGAATTCGGATGGGAAGCTTTTCCCAGTGTCAGCTGTGCAGTGGGAAAAAGACTTTTCCAGTAAAAATCTCCAGTACATGTAGCTTTCATTACTTTGAAATGTCTACCCCTCTACTGTCAAGTATGTCCAAGAAGCAGATTCTGATTCTCAAATTGAATTTGTCATCAGTGATAAATTTAGTTCTATAAGATACTTTAATAAATGCTTCAGTGTGATTTATTGGTTGTGTTAGTTAACATGCTTATATTATGTCTTGTACAGAATTTAGCGGGAGCAATTTCTGACTAGACCCTCCTTGATTAAAATTTAAAAGTGAAAGGCTCATTTTTGTCATGACGGTAATTATTTTAGGGCTAAATTGGAAGGTAAGCACACTGTAGTCCTGTCATCATTTTTAAAATAAAGACAGAAAAGAGGAAGAAAGATGTCAAAATGTGACGGGGAAAGCATTGAAAAGATTCTACTTCTTTATGTTTGGACATCCTGTATTCCTTTGTGTGTATGCAGAATGTCTAGGCTGTTTTATTGGCTGGGGCTTAAGATGCAACCCTTGCATATATAATCGCTAATGAGTGTCAGGATTCAGCTGCTAATTTGAAAGGCTTTGTGGTCTTTCACCCCAGACACTAGCAGCTTCATTAGGCACTGCTTTGTCCAGCCTGACCTTTGCTGGCCTGCGGATCTCAGCTAAATACCAACATTGCACCGGTACCCTCCCACTTGAAACAGGCCAGGCCAGCTCCTTCAATGCAACGCTTATCAGAGCCTGCTACTGACATAAACTTGGATGCCCCATAGCTTGCCACATAATTAGGATTACCTTCCCCCAGAGAGGCCCTATTTACTTAAACCCATGGGGTGTTCGGCTGATTGGAGATTTGAATTTTTGAGCAGTTAACACATTTCCTCATTGTCTTTTTTAATGCATTATTATAATGTAGAACTTTAAAAATGTGTGTTCATGGCAACGTATGTGTTCAAACAACATGTATTCATATTGTTTCTGTGGAAGCAACAGCCTTTTTCCTAGACAGAAATTTTTATTAATGCTATAGATAAGAAAACTAAGAGGAAAAGCTAATAGTATCTTTTTCTTTGTCTTTTTGAGCTCATTATTATAAATCAAACCATGCATGGTGCAGGTGGAAAGAACTTCGTGTTTGTTTTTGTTTATATAAATAGCCTGAGAAATAAAAAAGGGGCCATGAGTTGTCATACTCTGGTTTGTTATTATTGTTTATTGTGCAGTAATATTGCTTCTGTATTCTTCCCATGTTGCTCCCAATTTCCGGGAAGTGGGATGGGATTTGCTTTTGCTTAAGCTTTTGCCCAAGTAACTGCTATAAAGCCATTGTTAGTTGGAGGGGTCTTTTGACATTTTCAATTAATCCAAAAAGCAAACAAAGTATACATAAGCTTTCTGTTCATCAGCTTCAGTCTTCTAAGCCAGATCTTATTTTGGAGGGTTCCAAAGTCTCTTTCCTTTTTTGAGAGAATAAAAAAAAAATATGGGAAAGAACTCTGATGAAATCATTTTTTCCAGCCCCTTGGCCAGCATGATTGCTTTCCCTCTGGCATAGTCCTTCGTGTTCCATGCAGCTTCCTATGAGATAATTAAACTGAGGGGAGTCCTTGTCCACTCTCCTCTGGGGCAGCTCCTGTGGTCCTTGATATGGGGACATACATGTCAGCCTGCACAGTAGCAATTTCTCCTGCTCTATGAAAACCTGCACATGCTTATATTCAGGCTCTTTACTTCTTTACTTCTTAAAGCTCTGGGACTTTT
Organism: Sigmodon hispidus; assembly: GCA_004025045.1. Classification (NCBI taxonomy): domain Eukaryota; kingdom Metazoa; phylum Chordata; class Mammalia; order Rodentia; family Cricetidae; genus Sigmodon; species Sigmodon hispidus. The sequence goes on from PVIH01000261.1 coordinate 199,860, forward strand.
CTTTTTTTGAACTGCTGGTCTGTGTTATAAACAAAGACACAATATACATATGCATGATTTTATCTGTTTTTGCATTCATAATGGCAGCATTGTTGGAGGATTCCGTTATTATTATCCATATATATGAGACTCACATATGTCCATGGATTTCACCTTTAGATAGATTTCACAAATCTTTAGCCATTTCTTAGAGTCTGTGACTAGAACTTTCTAGGATCTTATTAGTGTTGAGACTTTGAGAGACCAGGAGCAAAAGGAGAACTATGGTGTTATAGAAAAGAATTAAAATAATCCAAGTTCTTAGTTAATGACAAATTGTCGTGATTTGTTTCTGCCTCGCCATTTTGGATAGCAAATATCCATTAACCCATATACTGCCAGAGAGCTAGAACAGTGATATCATTTTATTTATTGATATGTTTTACTGAAGATGCTCTTGTCTTGCAGCCCCAAGTGTACATTAATTTGTCTTTTTTCTTCTTAATTAGCTGTTTCTTTTAGCCAAGCATGTATGTGCGCTTATTCATACACAAACATAATGTATGTATGTGTGTATGTATGTATGTACCTCTTTAAACAACTTACAGATAATGGTTTTGAAACCTTCAAAAGTGATATTGTTGAGTTTTCCTTTAGTTACAGAGTCTAAGCTCCTAACAGCCTTCCTTCCACAAATTTCCGGGGGGGCGGGAAGGAAGATAAATACTTGAGGGACAGTGGCAATAGTTCAGTGGAACTTTTGCATAGTATTTACAAGGCCCTGGGTTCTTCTATAATAATACAATAATTATAATCATAAATAACTATCTCAGACCTTTGGAGAAATAGGACAATGGAGATGTGGACCTTATGGGAAGCTGCTGTTTCCATGGAGCACTCCATTTCTGTAGTCTGGGCCCTGGCAGTAGCCACAGTCAACTAAAGTTGTGGTATGGCTAAAATTCCAACAGAGTTTATTCATTTTGGCAAGAGCTCAGAGTAACCAGTACCACCAGAAAATAATGAAGAATCCCAAGGGCCAGAAGGTAAAAAGAAAGACATGCATAAAAGGAACAATTTCTGGGAATACCATGATGCTAACAACCACTGACACTTGCCTATATGGACAGATTGATAGCGGTCTGATTGCAGATTATGTGCTAATAGCCACCTTGCATGTAACAGTTGGGAGTTTAGTTCTACCCAAGTTAATTATCTGCAAAACAAAGCATTTTTACAACTCCAAGGGGAGCCTTAAAACATCCACCGGTGTTTGTCCAAGGGTGATACTTAAAATGTCCACTAGTTAGGATAATTTGACTCACTGTGAGGGAAAGAAACAACAGAAGTCAGCCTCAAGATGAATTAAATTATCAGACAACATTTTAAAGCAAATGATTATGCTAAGTAAAATGAATGGAAATATATCTGTAATGAATAAAAATCCAGCAATGTCACAAATAAAATAGAAAATTAAAAACCAACAGAAATTTTGGAATGGAAAAAATGTGACATTTGAAAAGATTATTTACAAGGTGGGATCAGTAACATGTCCACTAAGAGAGAAAGGGATAAATGAACCCAGTCAGGATAGTAGAAATGTCTAATTTCACAAAGAGAATTGTTGAAACAATTAACAGTTTCAAAGATATGAGATGATAACCCAAAGTCTACTACAGTGGTTTGAGACTGAGAGTAAAGAAAAGAATTTGAAAACTATTGTTCCACAAGTCTCCTGACTTGATGAAATATATGGTTTTACATACAAAGAAATACAGATAACTACAAGCAAGAAATATGTGAAAAACTATGTCTAGACATAATGTAGCTGAATTACTTAGAAACTAAGAAAAAGAAAGTTATAAAGTCTGTAAGTTTAAAACAAATTGCATATAAGAGAAATGATTAAAATGACAAGGTTTTTTTTTTTTTTTTAAATAAGACTTTTAGGTATTCCATGAGATGTTGTGCAATTAACTAATTTTAAATAGACTATGAAATGCTACATTGTAATCTTTGAAAAAACTGATAAGGAAGTAATTCAAAGGAGTATAGTTGAAAAAGCTAATTGATAATTAAAATGGAGTTTTAGTAATTTTGAAACAGTACAAAAAGCTCAAAAGGAGAATTCTATAATAAGAAAAAGTATAAGTGAATTAAAATGCAAATGTTACCCAAAAACACATTTTAAGTATAAAAAGAAACACTTTAAATATAAAGATGCACTCTAAATGGAACACACAAATGGGTTAGTATAAATGGATGGGGTTACACAGGTTGATTAAAAAGGGTTAGCACAAGAAGGCTGCATGGCTTTGTTAATATCAGGCAAAGTCGACCGAGAAGAAAGAGTGTTATCAAAGGTAAAAAGGGACATTCATAATGGGAAAAACGGGAGTCAATTCCTCAGAAAGATACAATAATCACAATCCAGTATGTGCTTAACCTTGAACCTTAAAAATATACAAAATAAACAGTTGCAGTGTTAAGAGAAAAATAGTCCTGCAATCATAATGGGAGATTGTAACATTCTTCTCTATTGAATTGATTTTAAACTAGACACATCTTAGAAAGAGAGAGAAAAGGCAAATAGAAGCTCTGAGCAACAGGATTAACTACCTTAAGCCAATCAGTATTTGCAGAAAACTTTGCCAATGAATACAGAATGTGCATTCTTTTCAAATGTATATGTCGCTCTTTCCCTTATAAACCATACTGGACCATGAAACAAATCCCAGTAAGTCTAAGACTGAAATCATGAAAAGTCCTTTTATTGGATATATTGAATCTCAGTTAGAAATCAATAGCAATAAGATGTATGTACTATCCCAGCTCAACACTAGGAAATTAAATGGTACGTTCCTGAATCAAAGGGAAAAAAATCCTCTACTGTAGACACATTTCCAAATTGGATAATAACAAAAGTGCAGCACATTACAATATGTGGGATATAGATAAAACATGGCTTATAAGGGAATTTTTTAATGTTTCTTGTTTTTAAAAATTGGCATGTGCTAATTTGTATACAGTAAGGACTTTTCATACAAGTATATAATGCTTTGACCACTGTCTTGGTTCCTTTTCTACTACTATGACAAAAACACTATGACTAAGGCAACTTATAAAATAAATCATTTAATTGGGCTTACAGCTTCAGAGGGCCAGAGTCCATGATGGGAGAGCAAAGGCATGGAACAGCTGAGAGCTCACATCTTAATCCATAAGCAGGAGGCAGAGAGCACACTGGGAATGGCTTGGGCTTTTGAAACTTGAAAATCTACCCCTAGTGACACACCTCTCTCAACACAGCCACACCTCCTAATCCTTTCCAAACAGTTCTACCAACTGGGGACCAAATATTCAAACCACTGAGCCTATGGGGTTCATGCTCCTTCCATTCACCACAAGCTTATTTCCCCATATACCTCTTAATCTCCTTTACTGCTTCCCCCCTCTCATTTGTCCTCTTTCTTCCTCTGTGTAGTTTTGTTTCTATCTTCTCTTTACATTTTAATTTGTTGTTATTGTAATTACTATTATTGGGGTTGCATATGTAATGACATAATGTATACAAGGAGTACATGTACCATTGAACCCCTGGGAGATCAGAGAAACTTTGTGGAGTCTGTTCTCCTTCTCAACATTGCATGGGCTCCAGGGACTGAACTCAGGTCCCCAAGCTTGCACAGGTTCCCTTACCTGGTGAGTCATTCTGCTAGCCTTTGCTTTTATGTTATATATACATACATGATTTTATGTATCTATATAAAATGTAAGAGCCACAGTTGAGAGGAAAAGGTGATATTCATCTTTCTGGAACCAATTTAATATGATAATCTTCATTTACATCCACTTTTTATTTAAACAGTATAATTTCACTATTTTTAGTGGCTGAATGAAATTTTATTGTGCATATATACTGCATTTTTTATGTTCCTCTGTTGACAGGCACCACAGTTGGTTGCATAAATTAGCTATTATGAAAAGTACTGCACTAAGTATTGATGTGCAAATGACTATGTGCTACAGTGACTAGGAATTCTTTAACTAAATACCTGGAAGTAATACAGCTAAGTCACATGATAGAGCTGCTTGGAGTTTGTTGAGGAACCACCATCCTGGTTTCCACAGTGGCTGGGATAGTTTACATTTTAATAATAGTCTATATCAGTTCCCTTTTCTCTACACTAAAGTTTTCAATCTCTGTAAAACATAGAGACCAAAACCAATTACTTGAGATTCCATCTCGGGAGGTTACCAAAACAGCAGCAATAAAAAGCAAAGATGATCTAAAATGAAAACATGGAAGAAATTGATAAAATTAAGAGAAGCTAGTGAAACAACATAGCAGAATGAAAACTTTTTGGTGAGCCTTTAATGGTCAAGAAAAAAGAAATATAAGCTACCAATATCAAGAATGAAAAAAAGGTTTGCACTGCAATAATTTGGATCTCTAAGAAGATAAGAGAGGTTCGTGAACAACTTTATGCTGACAAAGTGTAAAGCTTTCTTCAAAAATACACATTAATAAGGAAGAGATCACACAAAATAAAATGTAAGATTTGAGTGTCTCAATACAATAATTAAACTGAATTAACTTTAAAAACCCTTCAATGAGAAAACGTAACTCACAGTGTCTTTAATGATGAATTTCATCAAATATTCAAAGAAGAGAGACCATTTATTTTTTGACTTATTTTATGGTCAACATACCATCTAAAGAGGACAAATCTTTTACATAAAACCTATGATAGCAGGCAGTAATACTTTATAAAACACAGATAAAATCCAACAACATTCAAGAAAAGGTAACATACTAGTTGAATCTAAATTTTTTCCAGGAATAAAATATGGGTGTACCATTAGGAAGGGAGGAGAAAAGGGAGAAGGGAGGAAGTAAAAATGAAAGAGAGCAAGAGAGAGAAGGATGGGAGGAAGGGGGGAGAGATGTGTAGCCCTAAGTTTTTGACCTGTCTGGCCTTGCCTAGCCACAAGATTTAGACTCGTAGCTTCACTCCTACTTAGCCGCAAATAATCACTAAAGGCTCGTATTAATGACATATTGTTTGGCCTGTGACTAAGACTTATTGCTTGCTAGCTCTTACAACTTAACTCAACCCATTTTTATTATGTTTTACCATGTTGCTCATGGATTACCTGTACTTTTATATCTTGCCTTCTCCATCAGTAGCTTGCAGCATCTCTTCTGACTCTGCCCGTCTTCCTCTTTATCTATACTCGGATTTCCCACCTGCCTCTAAGATGCCTTGCCATAGGCTAAAACAACCGTTTATTAACCAATGATAATTCACAGCATACAGATAGATATCCCACATCACTTTCCCTTTTCTGTCTAATCAAAAAAAAGGGGGGGGTTCAATTTCAACATAACAAAAGTACATATAACAAAACAGCTATAACATCTAGTTATTTGTATTTAGCAAAATTAAAAAAAATATTCTATCATTTACCTTATCCTTGAGAGTCCAGAGTTTCATATCTAATATATCTTTTTTTAGATTTATTTATTTACTATGTATACAGTATACAGAAGAGGGTATCAGATGCCATCATAGATGGTTATGAGCCACCATGTGGTTGCTGGGAATTAAACTCAGGATCACTAGAAGAACAGTCAGTGCTCTTAACTCTGAGCCATCTCTCCAGCCCATAATTTATTTAACTTCATTTTATGTGCATTAGTGTGAAGGTGTCACATCTCCTGGATCTGGACTTAGACAGTTGTTAGCTGCCATGTGGGTACTGGGAATTGAACCCGGGTCCTTTGGAAGAGCAGCCAGTGTTCCTAACCTCTGAGCCATCTCTCCAGCCTCCATATCTAATATATCTTTTATTATAACTAAGGAAAGCTATAACTATCTAATCTTTAACACCATTAAGACCACAGAAGGGTAAAATATTACCTGAGTAAACAGGAAGTGCTTTGCAAACAACCTTCAAATTCTGGAAATGATAGAAACATCTGGCTACCTAGATAGTCAGTCAAAGTTCCTTTGCAACGTTGGGGCATCTGTCTTCAGCCTACAGGCCTAGAGTCCCTGGAAGATTTTGTAGTGAAGCAGAAAAATTAAAGAACTGTTCCATCTATTTTGGCAAGGTTTGTCAGTTGCTTCTCCTTGTGTCCTGTACAATGTCTGACAGTTTTCTCTGTGAATCAGGAACCTAAATAACCATTTCAGCTTGTTCTGGCAATGTTCCAGAGGCCACTTTCCTATGCATGTCCAGTTTATATAGCATACTGCAGGCAGTCAAGGCAAGAACAATCTTGCCCAGTGACCAACCTTTTCCACAAAGAAAGTAACCTCCACATGAAGTTTCTTCGATGCCCATCAGCCTTATGAAGTAAATTGATGCTTCCAGGAACAGACATGTCTCACTATCCAGAAAAAAATCTAAATTTTTTAAATGCTATATTCTATAATAGGTCTTTGAAGTGTTGAAGATTATCTACCTAAATGAAATATATCTTTGTATAGCTAAAAGAAAAAACCCTAAGTATCATGATTATAAGTTGATTATCATAGATAACTATTAATCTGTATTTCTTAATTATACATTATAATTTTAAAAGAGTTGCATAAACATAATATCTTAAACAAAAGCAGAAATGTACATAGAGTGTAACAAAATTAACCTTCAATTTGTATCAATAAGCCAAACTTCACATCAATGTAAAGTATTTAAAACAAGAAATTGCTTTTTAAAACATTCAATAATCTATCTTTATCATTACTATTTTATAGCCCCCCCCTTTTTTTCCATAGAAAAGAGATTGGATATGACCATTAACTATTTATAATGAAAACAAACAAACATTATTTTGGAAATTTGGGCTCAGCCTTCAATACTGCTTCCTGCTGATTGAGGGTACTGTCAATCTTATGGGAATCCTGAGAAAATTTAGAATTATGGTCAAATCTTTACTGTAGTAGTCTTTGAGGTTGCACCATCTCAGCATTGCCTGCAGGGAGTTTTGTTCGATCAAATCATATTAGCCTGGAAGCAATCCACAGGTTCTCATCTTCTGTGGAAACAAAAGCAGAACGAACCTCTGTTCTAAAGCACCATATCCTTAGACCCAAATTACAAAATCAAGATACCTTTAAAATATATGTGTTGGTTTAACTTAGCAGCCTTTACAATCAAATGTCTTTCTGCAGTTAGCTCATTAACAGTTAAAAAATTAAAAAGAAAACACAATATATATTATCCAAACTCTTTGTGTATTTTCCATCTTTATGTGGCTTATATATTTACTATTTTATCTCTTCTTTTGAAGGACTTTCTCTACCTTTTTTTATTTTTCTCCCAAGCCTATGTACATTTTACAGACATCGTAAGCTATTTAGAGAATTTCTCCATCTGAGTTTATTTTATTGTGTATCCTCAATCATTTTCTGACCAGGAGAGGTTTTGCTAAAGTGAGACACGCTGCTTTGGCTGCTAACTCTGCTCATGGTGGTTGGTGGCCAACTACATCTTGTAGGCAGCTGCAGGGAGATGCAGCTCTGAGACTGAGAGTAGGAAGCCCAGTATGGCTCTATTTCTGTGCATTTAGAATCTTTTTAAAGCTTTTTCACTGCCCAACTGTAGATGCCATTTGTAGCCATACGTTTCTGACCCATGCAGCCCCAAGGTTTGTACCCGCAGTCCCGCTGCTGCTTAACCTCAAATAAGCACACAAATTACAAATTAATTACAGACTGTTTGGCCTATGTCTCCAGCTTATTGCTTGCTAGCTCTTACAACTTAACCCATGTTTATTAATCTGTTTTACCTCATGGCCTATGGTTTACCTGTACTTTCACATCTTGCCTTTTCCAGGCATTAGCTTGCAGCGTCTCCATCTGACCCTGCCCTCCTTCCTCCTTATCTGTATTTGGATTTCCTGCTTCCTTCCAAGATGCCTTGCCATAGGCCAAAACAGCCTTTCATTAGCCAATGTTAGTTCTCAGTGTACAGAAAGCCATCAGAGATGGAAGGAGGAAAGAAGGAAGGAAGGAATAAAAGGAATAAATCAGTCAATGTAATTTATCTCATTGATCCCATTAACACTAAAGGAGGAGATTCATGTGGTTGCATTACTAGATAAAGAAAAAATGTATAAATTCAACCCTTATAACAAGTACCAAACACTATGGAAAGAGTAATTGATGCCATAGTTAATGTAACTATTTATTGCATTCACACCAAGAACAGGCACACATGAAGAGACAGGACCATTCGTGGTTCTATTTGTTATTGTTATGAACATTTTAAAGTGTTATGGGGCACAAATAAATAAATGAAAGTTGTGAGTAAAGAAAACTAAAATTAATTAGAATTGGATAAAGTATATAAAACTAATAAAAATCCATAATTATATACTAATATTTTTTATGTTGCTGAGGACCAAACCTGGCCTTTTTAAAACAGCACTAAAGGTATAAAATGCTTAGGAGCAAAGATGGCAAAAGCTATAAAAATCTTTTCACTGAAAACTGAACAACTTTATTGAAAAAAGTTTAAAATTTAAACAGATGAAGATGTGTCATGCTGGAGACCACTCAGTTCTCGGACTTGTCTATGGATTTAAGTTCTCAGTTTGGTGTCTATTCTAAGTTCTCTACTAAGATTAGATTCCCATGTGGACTGTTTTCCAGCATTGCAGAAAGACCCCTCAAGAATCATTTCTTGAGATTTTAGGGAAAGCTCTTCAGTTAAGAGCAGTTGCTGCTCTTACAGGGGACCCAGATTTGGATCTCAGCATCCACATGGTGGCTCACAACGATCTATAACTCAAGTTCCAGGGTGTTCCAACACTCCCTTCTGGCCTTTGCAGACACATACACAGTATATATATATATACATACATATACAAACACTCATAGAAAGAGAAGTTAAACATATTATATAGACATATATGCCAAATGTCTATATATGTTTTAGCAACCTTGAAAGGAAAAAGAAAAACTTATCGGTTGTAATGAATGACTTTCTTCTAAAGCTTTCTCAGTGGTAGAAATGTATTCTTACACTGTCTTGAGTTTCATTCTTGGATTAATTTGGCTGTTAGTTATTGAGAGCCTGTTCCATGCAGTGTCAAACACAGTGCTACATGCTGGAGACATGAGCATGAACAAAACAAGTCACTGGCCCTGAGGGACCTTATAAGCCACTTGCTACAGACACAAGTAAATGATTTAACAGCTAATTTTGTAAGATCTTTCTGGAGACAGACAAGTGAGCAGCTGGGCATTTTGAGTGGGTGAACCTCGAGGATGTTTCAGGCATAAGGAGATGAAACATACACACTAGCATAGTGCTAGTGATAGCTAAGAGTTTGGGGTGTGAGAGTTAGGGTTAGGGTTGCCCTGCCCTGGAACACAGTGTGTGGTGGGCCTGTCTGGATCAGAGCGCTCTATGGAATACTCTTGATTGCATCTTGTAGGTCTAGGGGAACTTTTTATTTTTTAAGACTGCTGGCTTTGGTGCATACTAAAATAAAGGTAGTGAGAAAGTATATGAACCCAAGCTAGCAAGCAGGAGTATTGCAGTTTTCTGGAAACAACTAGGGTTTTTATCTTACTTGAGATCTACTGTGACATTAAAACTTGGAGCTTTAGGATGGATGGGATAAAAGCAGGTAACAAATTGAGATTAGACTTGTGGTCTGCTGAAATGATTTCTCCAACTTGATAATGAACCAGTAATTGTTTTCCAAAGAGGCTCATTGTTAAAGCTGTTTATTTGCTCAGGCTGCAACTGGAAACACTCTGTAGATAGCACATTGTGGGAGTTCCCCTCTGTCATTATCTTAGAGATTTAACTCATGAGGATCCTAGAGATTGGAAACCTAGATATGTCCTAGGCAGTTGAGCATGTGGCCAGTTGAGAAGGAGCTAGGGGAACCTGAAAATATAAATAAGTCCTTAGAGCCTCAGGTAGGAAGGATGGGATGTGGCTGGTGTGGCTATCAGAATCACAGGGACCTGTGAGTTAAAGTCTGTGGGTGATAGGAAGTTGTTGAACAAGTTAATGTACTTTGAGATGATGTTTGGTGCTTGTTATAGGGTTTTTGAAAGACCACCATGGACCAATTGTCTTGGGGATAATATGAAGGAGAAAATTTTCAGGGTTGTAGTTATGACTTGGTGATAGAATGTTCTCTTGTACACAAGCCCTGGGTTGTATCCTGAGCCCTACAAATTAATAAATAAGGAAAATAAAGGCATAATATGCCCTAGAATTGGAGTTATAGGTGGCTGTGTGAGCCATTAGCTCATTGCTGTACTTTTAATTCTTCTTAAAGGAGAGGTTCCTTTCTTAAGAAAAAAGGTACACAAGACATGGGAAATAAATACGCATGTGTGTGGTCACTGAAAACCATACTTCTTTTTGTTCTACTGAAGGCTGTAAATGTGTAGGGCCTGCTATTGTATATTTATTCAGACATCAATCTTAATCAGTTCCTTTGCTACTTTGGCGGTAAGAGCATTGTAATTCTATTTTTATCGGTTCCTTCCTGTGCCCCAGACATTCAAAATAGCATGAGTAAGGATCAAAAATATCTTAATGGGGTTGGTTCCCAGAGATATCAGTGACCAAAAGGAAGAGTTCTACAGAAATTTCTTCCTGAAATGATAAGGAGGCTAAGTGGGGAGAGGAAAGGTCCCCTGTGCACAGGGATGCAGGGCTACAGAAGTAAAAAGCCACAATCAAGTGTCAATGTGATGTAAGGGACCTTGGCGGGGCAAAGCATTCATGCTTTCTATTTTCAGGTCTGTGCTAGGGACTAGCATTGTGTACTAGTTGGGGATAACTCTGCTATTCATGAGGTAACTGTCCTTTTGATAAACAGACTTCCTGGTATGATTACATTGCTCAGACCTATGCACAAACAACACTTCGTATGCTGTTAGTATTCCTGTTTAGATATTTTGTTGGGGCATCTTTTCCTTTTCTTTATCTTCTACTCTTTCCTTTCTATCGGTTACCTCTCACTTCTCTACTCTCCCCTAGCTTTCCATTTCTCTCAGTAATGTTTTGTACTCAAACCCATCATCACTGGAAAGTAATCAGTTTGGAAACTGGGGGAAAAGAAAAGAAAGTAGAATCAGAAGAACATCTAGTACGGTCAGCATGCAATTCAGGGTTTTCCACACCGTAGCGAGTGGCATAATCTTGGGCTGTGCCTAGATACACACTTGTCCTTTGGTAATTTGGCATTTTTACATGCATATTGAAAAGTGTATGGGTGTGTCTAGCATACCAAACTTGTAGTTCATGGATATTGTTATTTAGGGTGAGGATAAATTTATTTAAGGAATAAAATGGAGTCCATATGTGGAGAAATATTTCGTTAACATTAGTACAGGTGTTACACAGATGTAGCAAATGAATCACAGCCCTAACACATCAGGGCGAAAGCTAGAAACACACTATGGTGGTGCATGGCAGCTTTTCCTTCCCTTAGCTCAACAGGGAGCTCTGGAGGAAGCAGGTTTTTGGTTCATGCCAAGTCATTTCTGAAAAGCAACTGAACCATCTCACCTTGGTTTTTTCTTGGCTTCAGTGAATCTCTCTCAGAGGCAAGAGTGGGAATGTATCTAACCTCCTTTTACCCTCCCCCATCCAAAACTTTGCCACAGCTGTGTGGCTCAAAAACCCAAGGCATGAGCAATAACTCCGTGGCAGCAACTTGCATTTTTAAACATTTAAACATGGATAGCAGGTGTGGACGTTATTCTAGTGTGACATGCAGATGTGATTCAATGAACACCAGTGTGTGAGTGTTTGATTTTAAAGTTGAAGCTCATCTCAGTCAGAGTCCTTGACCATCAGCTTGAGGAGGAATGGATCTGCTCCCTATGAAAGAATTCTTTGTGCCAAATCCTGCTTAGGGCTTTAAGGATACACAACACAGTCTGTTTGGAATGGACCATCTTGGAGATCAGTCCCAGACTGGCCACTGATAATGGAGTCTTGGTTTGCAATTTATAGGCCCTTGATAGCAGAGCATGCCTATCTGACCTTGGCTTAGGGTCCCTGCCCAACCTTAGAGTGACTTCCTCATGGGATGTTACACAACTGTTTCTGCTGAGACCTTATCACTGCTCACCCACCTGCTCCTTACTGAGGAATTCTATCTGGTCTCTCATTTCTTTGTAGGCCTATTTTTTTCTGCATAGGGAGCTACCTTCTCTTGTCTTGATGCTGTAGAAGTCTGTCACTTCCATCCAGGTCCGAGGGGAACTCTCCAGGCTCACAATGTTCATAAGCTTTTTGCCCCCAGTGAAAGCAAAAATTACGAAAGGTAAAGGTGACAACATTTCTAGAAATTTCTGTTTAAACTATCTTATATAAACACTCCTGAGACAGATGGACACAGGCTTTCCTAGCATATTTGGAAAACCAAGCATAGACTGGTATCCTACTGCTTTGCAATGTACTGAAGCATGTGCATATGCCTAAAGTATACACTATACTGTTTTACACCTTCTCAGACTCTGTGTGCTCAAATACGCATCATGTTAAACATGACTTTCCAATCTTACTTTGTTCAGTTTCTACAGAATTACAAACTCTGAATGTCTTGCTTGTTTGGGTTTTAATGATCATGTTTCCCAAATGCTTTTTATCTACAAACACATCAGGTATTTGAGGCTGAAAAGCACTGTTTCTGTTGAAATTGAAAAAGCATTTCAAATGGAGGAAGACAGCAGAGTGCCATCTCAGTCACAGGCTAAGCGGCTCTCACAACAGCATCCTTCTGTGTTCACAGTTTGAAATTCACTAGCCATGCTGATCTTCCGTTCTCTGCAATGGAGCGTTTACCCCTGCTCCCTGCCCTTTTCTTCTCTACTCTGCATGTCAAATCAGAATGGCCTCTACCGGTAAGGCTCCCTCCCAGATTCCTTTGCCAGCAGGCTGTTAGCTTTGGAGTCTGGCTTCCCTAAAAGATCTTTGCTTGGGAAGGACCAGGTTCTGCAGGTCAGGCCATGATGGCACCAGCTTTGCAGCAGTCCTGCCCCCTAGTACCAGTATCTCCTCCCACTGCTGCTCTGGCCCCTTGTAGGAAGTGGTATCCACCAGTGGCTGATTCCACATTTGTTCTCCACAGTAGTCATAATAATTCTTGAATTGAATTATCTGCCAGTCATTCCTTACTCTGCTACCTGACTCCATCTGTTCAGTTTAACAGATTGAAATTCCTAACTGGAAACTAGCAATTCTACATAAAGTCCACATGAAAAAAATATCGATGCTCATTGCTATCACCCAAGAAATAGTTTCTAGAACACTGTCAATGTCCTGACTTGAGAGAAAGGCCTTTGCTCTCATGAAGTTTGGCTTTCAGCAAGGAGTAGGTGTGCGGACAAGGAAAACAATGTGAACAAGTGTAGTCAGAATTTTCTCTATGTCTCGCCAGGTCCCATAGTCTAGCAGCCGCTTATAAAATAATCGTTCAGAGGCTTAATATTAATTACAAACTCTATGGCCTATGGCTTTATTAACTGGCACTTACAACTTAACCCATTTCTATTAATCTATGTTATGCCACGTGGCTTTGTGGCATTACCTGTTCCATTACACCTTGCTTTCCTGGCGGTAGCTCATAGTAACTGGTCTGACTCTGCCTTCTCCTCCCTCTATCTCTCTTGGATTTCCTACCTGGCTATGTCCTGCCTTGCCATGGGCCATAGCAGCTTTTTATTCACCAATGGTAGTAACACATATTCACACTGTACAGAAAGACCATCCTACCACAAGCTAGAACTGCTGATACAAGGAGCTGTAGTGGGCACAGATTGTGGTGTTCTATGGTGGAGTTGCTTCTGGGAAGGGCCTGCAGTTTCTCCAAGCCTGGGTGTAGCTTACAAAGACAGCCTACTCACTGAAGCCCATCAGTCTTTTGTGCTGTTCCAAAAACCATTGGATAGAGATAGGCCTACATTTGGTTTCAAGGAAAGCTGTTTGCCAAGTTCAGTGTTGCATTTATACAAAGAACAAAAGTCTTTGTGTGGGATCAGTACTGGGTAAAGTCTACCTCACTAATTTTAGCTGTTTCAAATTCCCAGCTTCACTGGCTGTAGCTACACATGTTAAATGTAACACTGATCTGGACCATGTTTGATCTCAAGCCTGTGCAAGAGGGTCCACATCACACTTTGCTGGTGTTATTGTGGCAAAATGAAGACAATAAAGGGCCACATTCTACATCCACTTTCATTTATTAAACTTTGAAGCACTGTCAGAACTGTGGGGAAACTGTCTTAGACTCTTAAATTATGTCCATCTGAAACCTTGGGCTTGACTGAAGAAGCAATGACAGCAATCACATACTATGCCTTTGATCGTCCATGTGCAAATGTCCTTTCTTTTTTTAATATTTATTTATTTATTACATATACAGTATACAGAAGAAGAAGGTATCAGCTGTCATCATAGATGGTTGTGAGCCACCATGTGGTAGCTGGGAATTGAATTCAGGTCCTCTGGAAGAACAGTCAGTGCTCTTAACCCCTGAGCCATCTCTCCAGCCCACAAATGTCCTTTCTTGACAAAAATAAAATAAATAAATAAATAAACAAACAAAAACAAACAGAAAAGACAAAAGCAAGACCTGAAAGTGGAGGGGTTCCTGGCTCTGATGAAAGAAGCAGCTCACAGAGGCTCAGGGCTTCGATCATTTTTGTGATGAGTGCACATATAGTCTACATATATGTCAATAGGACTAATCCTATGCTGTTGACTTTTATTGTATTCCAATTTGCAGTCTAATATCTTAGATAATTCTCTTTGATTGCTTATTTGTTTGTTTGGATACTGAATGGATAATTTTTTTTTTAACCCATTCACTCTCTAGCACCATTTCCTAAAACTTCACTGCTGTGGGGACCAGATGACGGTTTCTCTTCCTTCTCCTCCTCCTCCTCCTCCTTCTCCTCTTCCTACTCCTCCTCCTTCTCCTCTTCCTCCTCCTCCTCCTTCTCCTCCTCCTCCTTCTCCTCCTCTTTCTCTTCCTCCTTCTCCTCCCTCACCCCCTTCTCTTCTGTCTTTTATTTCTCCCCTTCCCAGTTTAGAGGGTAATCTCATGTTAGTCAAGACTTCTATGCTGCAAGTAACTGACAGCTTATCCCAAATGCTCTTGACTAGGTGGACTCGAATGTGTTATGTTTGAAATAGTTCAAAGGTGTGTATAGCTTCACAGGGGGCTTTGGCATGGGCTGAAATGTGACTAGTACACTCTTCCTCTCTATTTCAAAGCTCCATTTCTTATAGATTGACTTCATGCTTAGGCTCACTATTGTCTCTTCAACCTTTCAAAATGACTGCCAATGGTGTAAAGGACAAAGGTTGAGAAAAACTTGACAGAATCTGGAGATTATTTTATTAAATGACTTTTCTTGTAATCACCCTGCACAGAATGGACAGAACCATAGAGGAAAAAATACAATATTGAATGGCTTTATCTTAGACACAAATTCTGCTTTGCTGGGCCTAAAGAACAGTCTTCTGACCCACGGAGAAAGTGAAGCTGGTGGAGAGAGAATTGCAGCATAAATATGAAAGACATATAACCACCAGGAGCTGTTTACTAAACATAAATAAAATGGATGTCTCCTTTGGAGGGTCCTTTGTTTGGTATTTGAGACAAGACTCTTCTGTAGGCAAAGCCAGCCTGGAACTTTTTAAAAAATATTTATTTTTATTTTATGTGAATTGGTGTTTTGCTTGCATGTATAACTGTGTAAGGGTGTCAGATCTTGGAATTAGAGACAGTTGTCAGCTGCCATGTGGATGCTGGGAATCAAACTCAGCTCCTCCGGAAGAACAGTCAGTGCTCTGCAGTCCCCAGTCTGGAACTTTCTGTGTAACCCGGAATGACCTTAGTCTTCCACCAATGCTACTATCTTATCTTCAAGTATTGGGATGATGATGGAATTCATGTTTTAGAACATTATCACAATGGTTCGTTGCTTGTTTTATGATAACTGATAATTGATCATTGACCTCAATAGATGACAGAGAAGTCTCTATTGGCAATATCAATCCATATAAGGAATTGATTGAGATGTCTAACCTCTGTTTCTTGTTTTATAAATTTATTATTTGAAGAAAAATGAGCAGATTCAATCCAGAGTCCCTCCAACTATTTTTGACTATTCTTTCTTCCTTTCTTTTTTTCCCCCAAACCACAGTTTCTTTGGAAAAGGCCGTCTTTCTTTTCTCTCACCGGGAGTAGCCTCCCCCACCCAGCTTCTTTCTGTGGAACTCTTATTTCCAGATTTAAAAGCTCTCCTATGAGCCTCTTTAGACCTTTTATTAAACTTTCCATCCATCACATGAATTCTAGATGAGAGAATGCCCTTTCAATCCTCGCTGCCATGTGGTAATAAGTGCATCTATTTACTTCAGTTTCCATCAATTAAAAATACTATAGTGGCTTTTTATTGCGTCAGTTGTGGATGTTGGAGGGAAGGGAATGAGACTTTTTTTAATTTTTTTCAAGTACTTGAATGTTAGTAAACTTTTCTTGGGGATCCAGGCTCAGAAAATAAATTGCTAGCCAGAAATAGAAGCAGAATTTTTTTTTTTCTAAATGAAGGAAGTCATTGTTTAAAATAATACTTCAACGTCTTTAAAGAGACTACTTGTTCCCTTCCTTTTTAAAGTATTTCTGAACCCATTTTTAAGAGTTGGTAGCCTCCTGCTATTTTTAAATCATTATGTAGTGATTTTATGTAATGTTACTAATAGTGAAGCCTTGCTAATCTTTCATGTCCGGTTGGTTCTACAGACAGGTAGTGAGGTTTAGTGTCATGGGATGGGATGAATGAGTTTATCCTGGTGGTGGGGTTTATACAGTTTGGGGTCTTTGTTTTGTTTTCTGCCTCTTGTTATTTTCAGATTATTGTTTATCTAAAGGAATGCTTCTGTCTTTGGCTGCTTGTTGGTGAAAGGAAAGGCCTAGAAAGCAGTTATAAGAAGAAGCATTTAACAGGAACTCTTTTATTTTCTTGATTTATACCAGAGCCCCAGCAACATCTGCAAGCTCCTTAATGCAGAGCTCTTCTGCTCTCCCTGCAGGCCGGGCTTCCTAGAGCCTTGGGTCTGGCAGCACCTCAAGGAGGCATAACAAGATGCTGGCTTACCATCAGGTGTTTGATCAAATGAATTTATGCAGAACAGTGAGTTCCCAGTATCAACACCTGGGTGTTTACCCAGAATAATCTCTTGGAATGTAACTAAGTTTCCAGTTGTGATAGAAAATACATACTGTTTAGCTTCAGAATCTGAAATAAGGTGTGTGTGTATGGGGGGGGATTGTAGAGATTAAACTGTCATAATGAGTTTTCTTAAATGTATGGGACCAGGAAGACGTCCATTTGCATGAAGAAGATTTAGCCAATGCAGTCAATTCCCAGAGACTATCTATTTCTTCAGGGCCCTTTCATTATATGCTAGTCTAGGAATGGTGACCTCTAGACTGTGAGGTCTCTTTCTTTATCCTCTGATAGTCATGATACCTACCCATGATGCATTGTGTGTTCCAGAAACAAGAGCATCCTTTCCACACCACCAAGGACAGACAGATGCTCTCAATTTCACTGTGGCACAAAGTTCTCATTGAGACCCATTCTCTGCTACCCACGCTACAACATTGTTTCATATCGGGTTTCTCTTTAATTCTTTTATATTGTTCCAAAATATATATAACATCTAGTTTGCCATTTTTTAAGTGAACAACAGTGGTCCTGACTGCACTCACATTACAGCATGACACAGGACATCTTCCATCCCTGAAGCTCAAACTGAAATTCTCTGTCCACCAAGCAGCAGCTCCTGTTTCCTCTTAAGTCAGCATCTGACAAGCCTGTTCTACTGATGGCTCATGTTAGTTCGGTGATCTAGACAACTCATGAAAATGGAATTAAATAGTTAAAGAAAACCTGAGCCTATTCAAATATAACGAAGTTTCCATAAGCAAGAAAAAGGCTCTAGAACCAAGCAATACTCTCCCCATACCTAGCCTTCCCCTATACAACATGTATATCTATTTTTACAGCTTGAGAAACAGAACAAGGATAAAGATAAAGCACATGATTGGTGCAGCCTGACATGTGCCTCACTTGGACTAAAGTTAAGGACTGACTGAGGCTTAGCCACCAAGTTGTAGGAGTTTAAGCTTTGATTGCCTTACAAATCGCTTATACCACAGGCCAGATTGCCCTTCAACTTCTTATGGAGGGGCCCATAGAGCCGAAACTTTACCACTCAAATTCAGGAGCTAGTTTCAGCCAAATTTATTTCAGTTCAAGTAAACAATCTTTATTCTTTTGTTTTTGGCATATTTCACTTAGCAGAATGCCTCCACAGGTTCTGAGGTAGTATGTCTAAGAATTTTCTTTCTTCGGCAGGACTGAATGCTATTTTATTGTATGCATGTATATCTAGTAAGTTCTGTTACCTATTTCATTGTACGTATATACCATGTTTTGTTTATCCATTCATCTGCAGATTGGTGTAGAATTGTTTCCATGTAATGTGGATTCTGAATACTGCTGCTCTGAGCACCTCTGTACTTCTGTTTCCTGCTGTGCTGTGTGGTAATTTTACATTTAACTTGTTAAGGAATTATACTACCAATTTCCATATTCAGTCTGACAAGCAATCACTTAAATATTTTCAACAGAAATCATTCACACCTCACACTGCTCCCAATAACACAACTCTGGGCCTCTTGCTTGTCCCCAGAGTTCTTTTTCCAGTGAGGGGTAAGGAGAGGGACCAACTTCATACTTGACATTGTGGCTGAGGGATGTAGGTGTGCATGAGAAGAGGCAATTATAGCCTAACAGAGAAGGGAAACATTTAAAGAAGATAACGGTACCATCTAAACACACGCCAAGGAGAGTGTGAAACTTCCGTCTGTCCAGCAGTACAGTGTTGGGTGCGCCTGGTCTGATGTGTGCCATTGTAACAGTGTGTTCAAGGTGTCTAAGACTGTAACAGATGTCAGACAGACCCTTAGAAAAAGCCTCCTGGTTGCTGTTTACCTCCAGATAGTTCAGTCTAGGTTTTTTTATTTCTGGGAAAATTAATGTCTGTTTGAACTTCTGACAACACTTCCTACCTCTGAGCAAAACTAATTATGATACTTCATACATTCTGTTCAGAACTTCCAAAGAGAACCAAGTGTGTCATAGTAGGCCTGTTGCCCAACTTCAGCTCACAGATGGAGGGTCTGGCACAGAGAAGAGAGGTCAGGAGTATGGTGGTTTAAATAAGAATGGCCTCCTCCATAGGCTCCTGTGTTGAGTGCTTAGGGAGTGGTACTATTGGAAAGGATCAGGTATGGCCTTATTGGAGAAAGTATGTTGCTGCAGATGGGCTTTGGGGTTTCAAAAGCCCAAGCCAAGCCCAGTGTCTCTCCCTTTTTGTTGTATGCAGATCCAGATGCAGAACTCCCAGCTGCTTCTCCAGCACCATGTCGGCCTGTGGCTGAGCTATGCTTTGATTCGTGATGATAATGGACTAAACCTCTGACACTGTGCACAAGTCCCAGTTAAATGCTTTCTCTTGTAAGAGTTGCCATGGTCATGGTGTCTCCTCATAGCAGTAGAACACTAAGACATGAGGGCATTGTATCTGATTTCTGGTAACTGAGCTAACTTGAGACAGCCCTAGAGTTCTGTGGCACCAAAGAGAATGCTTCTGTGTGAAAATGTGGACTTGAAAACTCTGCTGAGTGCTTTATGATCTCCCTTCAAGGCCTGTCCTTGTGTTGAAATCCAGAAGTCTTGCCATGGCTGCTTCTTTAGGAAGACCAGGGCATTTACAGTTGCTACAAAACATTACGAGAGTCCTCATTCCAGAAGGCACACTTTGAGTTTTATTTTCTACTCAGAATTGTTTGTGGGTTTTCTTACTGTAAAATTAGAGTTGTCAGAGGGCCATCTGTTTCAAACCAGATAGTTCATGGTCCCAAAAAGTCTTACTTAGGAAGCTGGGTTCATTTATACACGTTGATAGCACTACTCACAGAAGTTGCTCAGCTTGGATAGAGAAGCATCTTAAATAGATGGCTTGTGGATAGATTTAAATCTCAGAGGATTAAGCCAAAATATCTTTCTAGCTTCACAAAATCGTGGCTAAACCTTTTAAGCCTGGGTTTTGCAGTGTCACTGGGTGGAGTCAGCACTGTTCTGTTGGGCCTGTTTGCCTAGCGCGTGCTTCCAAGTATGAGTCTCAACCTTGACCCAAGTTCTGTTGTCACTGTCTGGACTCTTCCAAGAGTCCCAGCCATTAGCAGTGGGATTGGAAGTTCTTACTTTATCACCCAGGTGATTTTTCTTTTGCCCACTAATCTGTGAAAATAACCGGCTTTGAAGCTACAGGTGTTTTGTTTGGCTGCGGATTTATTTCTAGAATCGGCACTATAAATTGGCACCTGATGAGGGACATCTTTCTGCCTCTTTCCTGTAAAACTAAATTTAAATCCAATTAACTTAGATGCTAGGCTGGGTAGAATATGGCTAATTGTAAGTTTTTTTTATTTTATTTTTAAGATACTTCTTGTTAATTACGTTTCGTTTCAAGCCCATTCTGCTCTGTGTTGTAGGATGGTAGGCACGAAACTCAGAAATGCCAATCATACTCTCTGTTTGCACCCAGTAATGTGATTTTGGGTGGCACACTGTCCCTTGGTCCCCACTTTACACTTATAAAATGAGACTATTGCACTAACATTTTATAATCTAATTTTTTTTCTTCCACACTCAAACCATTTTCTTCATGCATGGAACTAGAAAAACTTTAATTACCTAACCTTAAAAAAAAAAAATCTCACTTAAGACAAGAGAAAAGTAGGCTCAATACAGGCTAGAGATGCTACCTTGTGACAAGGTCTGAGAGACCCCAAGGTTCTGGGCTGTGTCACCCAAGAACTCCTTTTCTTCTACCCAGTGATCCCCATTAGCATGAAATGCTGCAGCTGAGGCTGCCCAGGATCTTTGGAAATTAGGAGTTTAATGTATATTGATCCTCTGTATCATCAAGCTGTTTCTTTACTCAGAGGTTGGAGATTCTGGGGAAACAGACATGGCTGTAGCCATCTGTAAGTACATACTGTGTAACTTTTGGAAATCCTACAGGAAGCCAAGGCAGCACATGCTGTAGGTTTTATTGTGACCTTCTGACATATTGAAAAGAAAACATTTATTTTTCTTCCTGTTTATTTATTCTTAGAACTATACATTTTCAGGATTGTGATGTTCCTTTATATTTACCTAAACATGTGGCACATGCCAGGTGAATAAAAACACACACACACACATGCACACACGTAGGCACTGTAAGGAAGAGATGAACGTTCTTATAATGAATTCATCCACTCCGCTTAACTGCGCACGTCATATGTGAAATGTGACCAGGACACCTGTTACCGAGATATGATCAGACTGGTTTTGCTGGCTGAGTTCCAGTGTCCTTCCTCTGACACTGTAACATGTTTGTGCCTCCTAACTGAGAGCCATTTAGCAGGCAAGGGGGCCAGCCCTGTTCACACCTCCTTCAGCTGAGCCCATCTGTCTAAGCCTTCATCTACATGTCAGATAGATGTCAACCAGTGGAAGGACTGTGGAGGCTTCCAGAGTCATGTCTTCTTTCAGTGACCTTTCCCTAGATTTTTTTTCCCATTCTTTCCTCATTACTGTAGAAGACTATAAGAATTACTCTGTTTCTTCCATTCATACTAGTACAGGTCTTCCACAGACAAACAATATAAAGAACAGACAAAGTTTGTAATTCTTGAAAGCTAAGATGGGCAGGCTTTGAGTTCAGGATGGGGTGATACAATACCCAGACCAATGTCATACATAGACTGCAGACCCTGAGTCCCAGCCCTCCTGATTAAAACATCAACAGGCCAGTCTTGCAGAGGAGAGTGACTGGTGAGTGAAGGAGAGTGCTAGATGTGCCCAGGGGTGGTTCCAAGCTTGGCAGGCCGACTTGTCCAGGTGAAGAACCAGCCTCTGTGTGTGGGAGCACCTATATCTCATCATGTTAAGCCAAGCTTAGCAGAAGGATGGGGGATGGCCTCCTTCAGGAAATAACTGTGCTTAATTGATTCCCATCGTTGATGAAGCACACAGGCATGATTTCTGATTGCCTCCCATCCCATATGGGGAGAAAGGCGTGGGCTGTTGAAGCCACTCCTGGCATTCAAAATAACAACAAAAAGACAAGCTGACAGAGTCATTTAAGGACTTAGATGTAGCTTTTAAAGCATGAATAGAAAACAAGCTTGATATTTCAAATGTATACTCTAATAATAAAAACAGAATTTTATAACCAAAGCTTATTCCAAGAGGCAGCCTAATTGGCATTTTAAGAATATTGCTGCTAAACTCTTGTGCACCGTTTGGTAATACTCTTGGTGGACTGATCATGGGTCAGCATCTCCTTCCACTTTGGGGGTTGGGGGGCAGACACAAGGCTGACCCCTCCCCACCCTCGTTTGCTGTGTGCACTACCAGTCAGGTTAGATTTGGCTCTTACTCAGCTGCCACTGCAGCAATAAGTAATGACATGTCAAGTGGCCAGCATGGAAACAGGGTAAAAACTGCTTGGGACACCTGGGAAATTTCATTTACACAGAATGTCAGGCCATAGTCTCCAGTGTAAATACTAGAAGCTTTGGCCTGTCCTGTTATGTGGTAACATTTGGTGTGAAAATTAAATCAGAGCCTAGTGAAAATCTAGATAGGATTTAGATGTGTGGGTAATGGTCAGCCCTTTCTGCACCCCACCCCCAAACCCTGTACCTCTCCTGCTTTTGGCATCGCTAGTACCCAGAAGAGACTTTGGTTTGGTTGAACTGGAACGTGTCATTCTGTCCTTTCTCACATGCAGGCTTTTGTTTTATTTGCTTATTTGTTTAAGATGGTGTTTTGCTAAGTATCCCAGGCTGGCTTTGATCTTGTGATTCCTCCTTTCTCAGTTTCCTAAATGCTGACATTACAGGCTTATACCACATTGCCTAGACCAGAGGCTAGAAGATTTTTTTTTAAGGAAGAGAAAAACGAAGTTATTTTCATTTAATTGCCAATCTTTCTGTTGTTCTTCAGAGATCAAATTACAAAATTTTAACACCCCGCCTATTTTCTAAATGTGGTCCTGAGTTTCCAAGACCATTGTTATTCTCAGCGAAAACATAGAACTTGTAAGACAAACCAAAGCAAAGCTTTTATATTCTGACCTCCCTCCAGTCAGTGCCCTGCCCCCATACAGACTGCAGAGCTGAAGCCTTTGCCTTCAGATCCTGCTCTCCAGCCCTGTGCATTGTTAAACAGATGCAGTGTTTATACACATCATGGTTATGGCTGTAGCGCTGCTATTGTTGAAGAATGTTAGACAGCCATTTATCACCCTGCGCCAGTAAAGCCATTGTAAAATGTCCGACTAGTTAAATGAAGCTTCAATTTAATGAGGCTGTAAGAATGAACCGGGGTTTGTCATATTGTAAATAAAATTCCTATAGCAATGTCTTAGGAAGGAAGGTGCAGAGTCCTTTGTTTTCAAACAACAATGGTCTCCTGGCCAAGGTAAAAAAGAAGCCCCTTTGCTTTAAATACATCTTTTGAAGTTGTAGCTAACTCAAAGAAACACTTGAAACATAGTACTTGGCACAGAGGTGACAAGATTGGGGTGAATTCTTTGTTAATGTCTTTGTGTACCCCCAGGAGCACCAAGAGTATCAGAAGCCACCCTGTAAAGTCTGGGGGAGGACCAGGCCAGTGCCAAGGATACTGACTTTGCAGTGAAGTGGTCCAGTTAGAGCTGGGAGGACATTTGCCTCTACCAGGCAGGTGGGAATGTAGAAGATATCCTCCTCTGCTTGTGCCTAACAGCGTCCAGTGAGTCTGCTGTGTTGAAACCGCAGAGAAAACTGTAGGAAATGACCTCAAATTTTGGTGCAGTCAACTTCCCACTCAGGAAGGAAAACCAGTCAGTTATTTTCTTAATGTCTAAGGAAACAAATTCTTTAAAGATTCAACTCCTACACAGCCAGCAGTAGGGAGCTGGGGCTTGGTGGTTCAGTTACAGTACATGATTTTAAAAAATAACCAGTCTTGAAATTGCCCTATTGGAAAGAAACTTGATTGTCCCACAAATGAGATAAAGTAGTCCTCATCCTTATTTTGCTAGTGCCCCCACAAAGCCTCAATTCAACAAGATCATCTTTGAAAAAAGAAAACTCAGTTAAAGGATGCCTTGAGAGCCTGTAATAGCAGCGAGGAAGCTAGATCAGTCACCTCTGAACCCTCCCTGGTGGCTTCCTAGGCCTTATGTGGTAGTCTGTCCATGTCAGCTGGGACCCTATGTTCTCTTCCCAGTGATTGACCCCAGTGAAGTTGGTAGAGTACTTGCCTAAATTGCATAAAACCTTGTGCTCAGTCCCTAGCCCCACATAAAACTAAGCATCTTGGTTGATGCCTGTAACCTCCTGTTGGAGATGAATGCAGAAGCAGGATGGTAAGGAGTTGAAGGGCATTCTCGCCGTAGAAGCTATTCAAGGCCAGTGTGGTCTACATAAACCCTTCTCTCAAAAATGTTCCGCAACCAAACATGGGGGGGGGGGAGATCCATTGCTTTTTCTATTTCAATTGTATGCTTACAAGAAGCTTCATTTTAGCTTCTAACGGTTTAACCATTTGTATTTATTTAATGAGTAGGAAAAAAGAATGGATTTTTGTATTTCCCATCATGGTTTGAAAGAAAATGCCCCCAAAGGGAGTGGAAATATTAGGAGGTATGGCCTTGTTGGAAAAAGTATGTCACTGTGGAGGCGGGCCTTGAGGTCTCATATGCTCAAATCATGACCAGGGATACAGACCACTTCCTCTTGCCTGCAAGTCTCCAGCACCATGTCTGTCTGCACACCATCATGTCTCACCATGATAATAATGGACTAAACCTCTGAAAATGTAAGACACTCCAATTAAGTGTTTTTCCTTTATATAAGTTGCCATGGTCATCGTGTCTCTTCACAGCAATAGAAACCCTAACTAAGACACCTGTCACTGCCAGTAGCACATAACCCCAATATATATTTTTGCAGGAAATGCCTGCTGGCTTCTTTACACTTGGGCAAGGTGTCATATGTTCCAGGCATCCTCAGACAGTGTTGTTTTTCAGTCTCTAACTTTTGATTGTTCATTGTTCAGCCCTGCCCATTTATATCCCCCCAACATACACACACACACACACACACACACACACACATACACAGTGGGGGGAGTTCCTCTTTCCTACACTCATCTTACATAGTACTACATAGTGTTCTTATACTCTCCTTTTTTGAAAAGTCACATGAAGCAATATTGGCACAGAAACTTAGCAATTGTCCCTTAGCTCTTTCATCCTGATAACCTCACACTGCTAGACATGTGTGTTACTAGAGATATCCTAGAGTAGTTTATCATCAGACAGAGGGACTGTACCTGGACACATAGCTGTCAGTCAGACAATTTCTGCCACTTATAGACTGTGATCTTCAAACTTTAGTGTGCTCAAGATGTTCCACCAGGGACTTGTTTACTATGTTTGACTGTGGTCCACACATCTATTTTTCTTATGCAAAAACCATAAGAGAAATACTGATCTGGAGCAAAGGGAAACTGAAAATACTACAACTGCCCTTCCAGCAGGAACCGCCAAGATCAGGGTCACAGAATGTTGTAGTTAAAAGGAAAGTGTTTACACAACAAAAATAGATTAGTAAAGGGGCTATACATGGAGCCCAGGGTAAGCCAGACCGTGTAGGATGACGTCATGGTTAAACCTAAGCAGTGCTGGAGCCAAAACCTTATGAACTGGAAAGCACATCAAGGGATTGAGGCCAAAGGGTAAAGGACAGAGGAGTCAGTAAAGGTGGAGTGTGGCTTCAGGGAAGATCCTGCTTTCTATCCCCAGAAAGTATAGTTTATCTACTGGTAGTGAAAAGTCTGCATATTTTAAAGTAGAGAAGTTTAACAATCATATTTCTGTTTTCTCCCCTTGCTGACTAGAGTAAAGTCTGGATAATTCTGCTTGGCTTTCAGTGAGCAATAAAGCAAACCAAATGAGAAGAGGCAGGCAATGGAATTGTCTGCTGGCTTCTTTTGACTCTCTATGATCCTTTGTAGCAGGCTATAATTGATGTATTTCTATGGTCATTTTAGAAATCCAAGGTTTAAGATTTGCCCACTGTTGCATGGAGGGATTGGAATGAGGGCATAGGGCTGTCTCCTCCAGATCTACACCTCCATTTCACACTCCAGGATATCAGTCATCACGATTAACCAAATCAGGCACTTGAAAATGCCCCCTACCTTTAAAACATAGGATTCTTTGTGATTCCCAAACATAAATCACTTATGTAAGCATCCTTGACTTATTGAAATGTATTGGAATGATGAACGTATGTGAACATTTATAGTACAAGCTTCTTCTAACATGAAAATAGAATCTTTCTTAGAGTGAAGATGGCCATAATGAGACTCATGATGCAACTCTAAGTAAAACAAATTTCTAGTTCTATATTTCCTAGTGGCAAAACCCCTCAATCAACCAGACTGGAAACATGAAAGGACCCTGAGCATGTGGAAGCCCTGGTCTCCATCTGGAAAGGCCCACTTTTTCCCTCTGAGTTTCTACCTCAAACCACACATGGGACAAGTTAGCAGTGAAAATTCTGGGGCCTAATGGTCAAGTCAAGATCCCTAGGCATGAGAAGTCTAAGCTTTGGCACACCCAATCCATTCATTTCTCTAATGTCATAAAAGTAGCTAAAAGGTAAAGAAATTCTTAAATGGAGAAAGAGTAAGATGTACCTTCCATTGAATTTTGGAGCTGGAAATTACTATCATTAAAGTCACCATCTCTTCCTCTCCTTCCCTCCTCCTTTTAAATTTTTTTTATTTTTATGTGTGTGAGGGGTGGGCTTGTAGGGTATTATGTACTACATATTAGTGTGTATGGATAACTTTATTTTTTGAGACAGTCTCTCAGTGAACCCAACATTTATCTATTTAGTTAGGCTGGCTGACAAATAAGCTTCAAACACCCACCTGTCTCCATGTAGATGGATGCTAAGGATTCGGTCCTAGGGCCTTGTGATTGTGTGGTAGGCACTTTGCCGACCATCTTCTCAGCCTCTCCCTAACAGCGGCAGACTCAGAGGCCCAGAGAGAGGATGCTATTTGACCACTCCCCTTCTCATCTGTGGTACTGGGATGAAGAACCTACCTACTTGAGTGGCTCTTCCCAGCACACTAGGCTGCTGCTACTGTCCTTTGTAGCACTGTACTGCCCATTCACTCAGATAAGTTCATTGGAATTTTAAATGCAAAACTCAAAATGACCCTGGGAAGCCCAAGAGTCTGGAATACGGGGTTCAGTCCTTACTGGCTAAGCCCTGCCCTCTTCCAGGCTAGTGTATCTTCAGAAGGAAAGTGGCAAATGTTTTTCTTTTCTACATAGTTTCTCTGCGGGTGTGATACTGCCTTTTACACAAAAATGAGTGGCAAATTAGAAAGCTGATTAAAACATATGCCATTGAAGTTGGATGTAAAAGCTGGGTGAAGAACAGACGCCATAGCAGCTCATATCTGTAGCTGTTGTTCTCTGTGTATGTTTATTAGGTGTTTTAAAAATATCTGGGAGTCACCCAGAGCCATCCATTGCCAAATTCCAGCTTCCCTGTTTGTACAGGATTCATGTTTTTATCTGACCTATAATGCAGCCAATGTATAGTTAGGGAATATATGTGAATTACTTCATGCAGCACCTGAACCATAAGAACAATGTGATGTTTTAATATTGCTTCCCTCTCCATAGTCATTGTTACTCTGGTTTAGTGGGGTTCTGTGAGGACAAGGACCAGGCTATTCTGCTGACCTCAGCAACAACTTGAAATCTGTTGTGACCTAACTGAAAGAGATGATCACTCAGTGGTTTAGAATCAGGTAATTACCATATCATGAGAAAAGCATAATAATAAACCCTTTCTTTGCTTCTAATGTTTTGCGATTGTGATTTATGAATAAAACTGACAACAGACAGCAAGTGAGAAAGCACACCTTTGTTTTGTTTTGCTTTTTTGGTATTTTTAACTTAGCAGTGCTCTTAAGGGTTTCATAGGAAGAAGTGACAGCCCAGTGACAGAGCATTTAGACTTTATGGAATTACATGCCATTTTAACAAAGAGCAATCAAGTAACTAGAGGAACAGAAAAGATGTGGGCACTGAGGACTCGTACACTATGGGAATCCATCTAGGAAAGCCGTGGAGAATCGGAAGGCAGACAGTGATTTTACTAGGGGTTGGTGTATGAGTTACCTCGGGGCTGTCTCTGAATCTCTGGCAATGAGAGTTGTTCTCTTCATGTTGGTGGGAGGGAAACAGATTTATACCATACGCTTCAAGTGCCAAGAGGGGAGGGCAGAGCACTTTCCCTATGCACTTGAATTTTCACTGCCTTCAGCAGTAAATCTCACACTTCGGTGGTATACTAGGGAACAGCATGTTCTATGTCTTTCACTGTACACACACAGCACAACCTTATAACTATGATATCATAGTTACTGACTCATGTAACTTGCAACCTTTCTTATGAATGTTCACTCACTGACTCATTCCGGTAACATTCACTGAGCACCTACTATGTGCCACACATTCTAGTCCTTAATTGAGGATTAACATTACCAAGTGTGCTTGGTTGCCTTCTGATCTGCTTGAGGATACTGAAACGGATGACTAAACCCAAAATAGAAGTGTGGATTAAAGTATTGCTACATGGATAAGGGTGCTCATAGAACGAATTGAAACAGCACAATGTGCTCCTCTAGGCCCTTGACAAAAGTTAGCCTTTTGCATCTTATCTAAGAATGTCACCTAAAACATGTTTCACTAGAGGTCAAAGCATATCTAGAACATTCTCGTCCTTAAGGCTGTTGTAAGAATGAATGTAATAATTGTATAAGTAGTATACTGTGTGATGTTCTGTGGATGCTGTGCAGTGCTGAGAAGCCTGGGCCCAGCCCAGATATGAAGCATGAACACCTTGACATCTGTGTTTTCTAGATTCTTAGCTATTCCCACTGTTGACTTAAATCTGAGATCTCAGATCATTCTGGAAGCTGTTAATTTCCCTGTTGGATGGCTTTTCTGAGCATCATGACCCCCTCACATTAGGGCCCTTCCTTTGGAAGGGATAAGAAGAGTCACGAAGTTCTGGAGCCTTCAGTGGAATTTTTCACCCCATTGAAAAACGGGCATCCTTGTGACTTGATTCATTCTGCTCCTGCAAATGATGCTCACTCACTTCTGAAAACTACCATTTAGTAAATACTAACCACAGACAAGGCTTCCCTCATCATAGCTCAGGGCCTCTCTTAAAAATCTTTGTGCTGAGCTTTAGTTCTATGGACACCTTGGTATTTGTATATATACATTCTGTGCCTTTGTTGTAAACGTGCCTTTCTCTTGAAGGTCTAGATCTTTCCATGTTCCTCCAGGAAGCACTTTGGTAGGAGTGGTCTCAGTCTTCCTTCCCCCATTCCCAGGACAGGGACTAGGAGCAAGCATCAGTTTGTGAGGAAGGAAACACTTAAAAAGTCAACATGTAGTTTGGAGCAAACCCCATCAGCTTTCATTCCTGGACAAAGCCAGCCTCTCCCTCCACCTCCTTGAGTCGGCCTCACTGTCCAGCCCTCTTAGCTGTGCCACCCTCTTTTTTGCCTGCCTGCCTGCCTTATCAGCTATCAATATCCCTCGGGGGCTGCCTCTTGTCAGTCTAATTTCTGCCTGCTGCTGCTTCTTGACACTCTGCACTTTATCAAGCACACACTGGCTCCCGTTCCCGGTGATCT
The DNA here is from genome assembly GCA_004025045.1 of Sigmodon hispidus. NCBI lineage: Eukaryota > Metazoa > Chordata > Mammalia > Rodentia > Cricetidae > Sigmodon > Sigmodon hispidus. The sequence goes on from PVIH01000261.1 coordinate 229,760, forward strand.
CAGTATCACCAATAAACAGCAGCATCAAGGCCATATTTTCCAGTCTCTGTCAGGATGCTGCTTTCCTGGGTGAAATAAAAGTCCTATTAACATGCTCCTCTTCATTGCCCCTGACAGATTGATTAATTAGGTCTTCTCTTTAGATGACCTCCGCGCTGACACAGCAAGGCAGTGAATATAAAATGAACGGTGTGCCCACATAATGGGCTAGTCCAGGTTTGGGATTTTTATCATATCAAACTGTCAGAAGTTTCAGAGTCATATAGAGTTTGTCACGTGTACATCAGCAGCAGCTTCATAGGAGAGCAGCTTCCGATCCTACACAGTCCCAACCACACAGGCATGCATATGCAGGCAAGGTGTGCCCACCTGGCAAGCCCCTGTCTTGCTCAGGATGACCCTCGGTTTATGCTGTTCAGTTCATAAAGCACAAATCTAATGTTCTCTGAACATTATCAAATCAAATGACCTTTTGTTTTCAACAGCTTTCTTCCACTCCTCCCCTCTGCCTGCCAGAAAACACAGTATGTTAACTTTGTGGCGCTGACTCCCCGAAGGCTAATGCAAACCATTACAGAGGAGAACCGTGTTAAATTTCCATGTTTTCATTATGAGTACCTGTTTTCAGGAAATCATTTCTTTGGACATGAACAATCCAAAGTCAGACTGAGGTTGGGAGCGGGGAGGGGGCTGGCAGTCTTGGCAGCAAATGTGTTTCTTGCTTTTCATTATAGGCATGTGGAGTTTGCAGGGTGGGGGAGAGCATGCATTGGCTGCTTTTGCTGGTTGGCTCTTCTCAAGTGAGGGAAAGGCTTGGAAAGCCAGATTGAAATATCTAGGGGCTCCCTAATTGCTCTGTGGAGCAGGCTTTGTAGATGTTTACAATCCTGCCTATATGAAAGAAGGCAACAGCCAGGCAGAGTATGGGGGGCAGCAGCAACCACAGGAAGTGCCAGGGGATCTGGAAGGCTGATCTGGTTGCTTGCATTGCTTTCTTTTCTGTTTTGTAGAGGGCTAACTTCCTCTTAGGATCCCTCTTAGTGCCTAGCACTTTCAAAAGCGTGACATTCCATCAGTATCATTCCTAAAGGAGAGCTCTAGTGATCTGAGATGAACTGGTGAGGTGAGTACCTAGCGCAGAACTTAGTGCTCACGGGGCAGGCTGCATTCCCAAAGGGTCAGCTGTTGAGAGGGAATATGGAGAGAGAGAATTCACCAATCTGCTTTGTGTGTAAGTTTCTAGCCTGCCCCCCCAAATGACTCAGACTTTTATATTAATTAAATATTGCTTGGCCTATAGCTCAGGCATATTATCAGCTAGATCTTATATCTTAACCCATTTTTTTGTTAATTTGTCTTGCCACATAGCCCATGGCTTATCTATTTTTTTATATCTTCCTTTTTGAGCGTCCAGATTGTTTTTCTCTCTGACTCTACCCTCCTTCCCCTTTATATATGCTCAGATTTCCTGCCTACTTCTAAACTGCCCTGCTATAGGCCCAAAAAGTCTTTTTATTAACAAATAATATTCATAACATATAAAAAGATATCTCACATCACTGCTTTAACATGTACCATTATGCATTTTGATGTTGTTTTAGGGTGTGTGTGTGTGTTATGTATTTGTTGTTGTTATAGGGTGTGTGTGTTATGTATTTGTTGTTGTTTTAGGATGTGTGTGTTATGTATTTGTATGAACTCATGCTTGTGCTTATGAGCTCATGAATGTGGAGGCCAGAGGTTGATGTTACTATCTTTCTCTCTTTCTTTTTATCTTAGTTTTTGAGTCAGTGCCCCTTACTGAATACAGAGGGGGGGAGGGGAAAGCACCAGGATGCTGTCCCCACCACCCCAAATCTAGGATTACAGCTTATACATCCATAGCTGGCTTCTTTTTTTTTTTTCTTTTTTTTTCCCTCACTTTTTTATTTAATTATTTGCCTTGGTGTTTGCCTGGAACTGAAACTACAGACAGTTGAGAGCTGCCATGTGGGTGCTGGGAATTGAATCCTGGTCCTCTGGAAGAGCAGATGATGCACTTAACCACTGAGCCATCTCTCCAGCCCCCATAGCTGGCTTCTTATGCGGGTTTCTTGGATCAACTTTACACAGGTGTTTACTGACTGACCCATTTCTCTGATGGCCATCTCTCATTTTTATATATATAATTTAAATTTCCATAGCCAGTATGGAACTCACAGACTTTGACCTTGACTTCAGAGCTAGTCATCTTGTATTAGTCTAAACTTGAGCAAGGTTTGCAACTTTTTGCCACCATCTGAGGGAAATACTGGGTAGCCCACAGAGAGCAGACAAAACAAGCATCTCAGAAACATACACATCTACATTGCTATTGTTTCAAAGGTAATGTTAGAGACACTGGGAGACGTGAGCAGCTGATCAGTGGTGCTTGTTTATTCTTATAGTGTCTAATAGTCAAAAGATGGAACAGCCTAAGTGCCAGCAATAGACAATGGCTGAACCAGATACACGAACCAGCAATGGAATGCTGAGCAGCTTTAAAACAGAAGAAAGTGCTAACATGTCAAGGCAAAGGTGAACTTTGAAGACATAATAAGTGGAATCAAAAAAACCCAGAATAAATACCAGCACCATTCTACTCTGTGACGTGCTGGAGAGATGGAATTCATAACAAGACCAAGCAGCATTATGAATGCTCTTGCCTGGGGCATAGGTATAGTGGTTGATGGATATGATACTTTAGTTTGAGTAGAAGAAAACCTTATGGAACATAGGGATGACAATGGATGTACAACAATATGAAACACACCTATTCTTATCACATCTATTTATTGGTGGGGACACATGTGTCATGCTGTGCATCTCACAATTTGTCTGTGACTGTGAGAAGGTAGCTAGAGGGAGTTAGAGAGTTTTCTGTTCCTTCCACTACATGGGTCCCTGTGATCTAAGTCACATGACCATGCTTAGTGGCTAGTGTCTTTTACCCATGGAGCCATCTTGAAAGCCTTGTGAATGTTCTTTAATGCTAGTAAACGACCCACTTGAAAGTGATTTGGTGGCAAATTGTATGTTTGAATTGTATTTTATGTGATAAAAACAAATCACTAATCAATGTAGTCAGGACTAAAATTTAGTTCCCCTGAGTTCAGAGAAGTGTTTCCACTTTAGTCTGTGAGTCAGCATGTAAGAGATCCAGTGCATGACAGTGCATGACGTTAAATGCAGGTCATTGATGAACTGCACCAGATCTTTGTGCCTTGTCTCCTCTCAGTACTAAAAGAGATGAACAGCATCTCACTGGTCCAGCCTTGTGCACTCGGAGCCTTTCCCCAAAAGAGTTTGTCAGTCACATTGCAGTTTGGTTGGCCTGGCTCTTTGCTCTCTGTTTTGTCTTTATCACAGGTCATTCAGGAAGGGCCTGAATAGCCAAACCAGGTGTTGTCAGTGGGAAAGAATTAAAGGAGATGAAGAAGCCACAAGAGACTGTTCAGTTCCCCCAAACTTAATTTTACAATTCTCAAATAGGAAAATAAATTAATGGAGTTGCTATCAAGAAATTGCCCTGTGTCTTGTTCTCTTGTCCCAAAGTGGGTGATCACTGAGTCCCAAAAACCCCTGACAGAAGCCAGAGGATGTGGGGAACCTATTAACAAGTCACTACTGAAGCCAACTGTCACACACACAGTTGTAGGAATCTAAGAGTATGATGCTCCATTTGGGAATGAAAGGCCAGAACCTCACTGTCCTTCTGCTGGAACCAGGCACCAGCTACTTTTTTTTTCTTCCTTCCTCCCTTCCTTCCTTCCTTCCTTTCTGTTTTCTTCTTTCTTTCTCTCTTTTCTTTTTAGTGACAGTCTCTGACTGGCCTGGAACTCACCAAGTTCTCGACTAGCAGGTCAGTGGGACATCCCCCATTGCTGGCAGTAGACAAGCACACACACTACTATAGAGGTGGCTTTTTCACACTGGTTCTATGAATGAACACTGTCCTCTTGAATTGCAAATACTTTACTGATTGAGCTGTCTCTGTAGCCCCTGGCACAAATATGTTTAAAGCAGAATAAATTAAACAAGGGGGAAAACTTCACCTCTAAACAACACAGCCTCCAAATATAGATCACACAGCTGAAATAAAGCAGTGTGAAGAAGATCATCAAAAACACCTTGTTCTAATGAGTATTTGTTCCTGTGTGTTACATACTGTTATTTAGGATCAACTGCATGTACATTCTCTCTTGTCCCAGCTCTGAGATGAGGTCACTTGGAATGTGCATTTAAAATGGATTTAGTTATGATGGAGTTAAGTTTCTTTAAGAACAAACAAAGTGTCCTTTCAAAAGGGGGGAAGAAAATGCAACAAAAAACAAGCAAGGCTGATGTTATGCTCCAAACAACTCTGATAGCACTGTTGGTTTGGAGTCCTGTTTAGACTCCTTAGAAAGGCAAATGTGTGAAGCAAAGTAACCAGTGGAGAGATGGAAAGTGACAGTGCTGCCCCAGACAGGGATAAAGGGGCTGTGTTTTCATCACTTCACCATGCCAGGGAAGAAAGGACACTTTGGTCCTCTTTCTGTCTCTGTGTATCTCTAAGTGTGAGTCTGCCTCTCCCTTTCCCCTCCCCCTCCCCCATTAAGGATCCCACTGTTTACCAACCCAGCAGTTCAGTCCTGTATGCTTGCTGTTTCTCTTCACCTGTGAAGAACCATTTGCTTTCTTTGCCTGGCTTGGAACTTAAAAGTTTGGGTAAAATTTTTTTGAAATCTCATTTTCTCTCCTTTAACACACACACATACACACACACACACACAAGTAATTCATAATGTTTCAGAATTACTGTGCTTCTTGTGAATTTGTGTTCATCCATTTATCAAGTGTGGACTGGAGCTGTGCTTTGGAGCATCAGTACCAGAGTGCAGCATCAGTACCAGGGTGCAGCATCAGTACCAGAGTACAGCAATCAGTACCAGGGTGCAGCATCAGTATCAGGGTGAAGCATCAGTACCAGGGTGCAGCATAAGATGCATCCATCCCTGTTATAGTTGTGTAGTTAATCAGTCTTCTTATTTTGTGAGATGCCAGCCATCCTGACTTCAGGGAGACAGAATCCATCAAGCTATGATACCTGTTACTCTCTGAGACAGAGGAGGGACACAGCCCTCAACTGTGTTCAGACTGTTGTGTGTTTCATAACTTCATTTTTTAGCACTAGGACTTGAACCATGGTCTAGCTGGCTGCATTTCACTTACATCCCCTCTCTCCTACCTCCAGGATGCCTTTACATTGTCTTTCCCACATTTTGCCTTTTCTTTTCTACACAAATTGGTATCTAAGGAATATACCGAGTCGGGACCCTGATCTAAAGTCAGACAACTGAGAGCGTAGCTTGTGGGTGTTGGGGTGGTCTCATCTGCCTCAGTGGTGACAGTGAACCCCAGCATGGGAACACTTTGCCTGGTGCCTGAAAGGAAGGCAGTGGTAAGCTGTCACTAGATGCTCTGTGCTCTTGGTTTACTGTCTTCTCATAAATAATATTTTAAAAAATTATTTTCTCATCCATCCCTTGCCACAATGTCTGCAGAAGAGTAGATGAAGGAGAGGTACTTAGATGCACCAGTACTGTGTCTGAGAACAGAGACTGGATGTATATTGAATCTGAAAAATTGTCCAATGATTGACCTGTACTGTGTCAAAATAAAGCTAGTGGCACTACTTCTGTAAAATAACACCAACAACATTAATAATAACAAAATGTCACTCTCCTTCTGGTATTTTCTGGGACAGTCCCAGCTGGAGTTGGCCATTTAGCCTTGATCTAACAAACACAGTGATGTGTGGTGTGGCTGAATGGGTGTGGGGGGATGGATGACACATTCGGGGTGCTGCTGTCACATGATTTCATGCTGTGCTGTCTCACTGGAGCACAGAAGTTGGGGGACGGGGGGGGGGAGCTCTGGAACTGGCCTCCCCTGGCTACTCCAGCACATTGCCTCCTTCAGAGTGGGCACTGGGCACGTCTCTCCTGTCTTTGCCGACTACCAGGGGCAGTCCCCAAGCATGGGTCTATTCTGTTTGATAGCAGGCTCCTGAATCACTTGCAGCTCAGTTCAGCTCTCTGTGACACAGCCCCTAAGGATCTGTGGCCTGAAGAATTGTTCATTCCTATGGGTGTCACAATTTTTATTTATTTTAATTTGTGGGTTATTTATTTTATTTATCTTGAGACACTACCTCATGTAGTCCAAACTGGCATCAAACTCATTATGTAACCATAGATGTCCTGAACAGGTGATACGGACATGTACCACCACAACCTGGCTTCAGAATCTCTCCTTAAGTTTGCCATATTTGAGGAGTCTTTGCTGTTCCTGTGAAGATTCTTTCCGCTTCCTTTCACAACTTCTCAATAATTCTTACATCTCTACTTCAACCATGAGTCTTGACTATGTGAAATGCTCCCGTGTGCTCTGAGCCAGTTTCCCAGGGAGCCTGAGCTTGTCACACATGACTGTTTATTTCAGAACTCTTAGGTGCCAGACACTAAGTTAGCCTGTAAGGATAAGCGGGAGGCAATATGAGGCTTCTCCTGTCCGGGAAGTCAGAGCTAGTCTCAGAGGAGCGTCAGGTTTGAGGGACAGTTCCAAGCGGTGTGTAGGGAACAAGGGACACCCAGGGGCTGAGCTCAGAGGCCCAGCTTGGCCTTGGGAATGGAGAAGCATATGTAAAAAAGAAAAAGTAGAAAGAGAATGCAGGTTCTGCTGAAAAGTATTTGGGGAGAACCACAACTTAAGAAATATACCCTTCTTTTATAATTGGCATTAGATTCAAGGACATGGTGGGAGAGAAAGCCAGGAAGAATCACAGATCTGCTACCAGGCTCCTGGCTGGCATGGGGACATCGTTTGGAGTCCTAATTAAGGCACAACCACAAGGCCGCAGTCAGTTGTAAGCATTTTATGTGTTACAGATGCTTCTGAGAGTGCCTGGCTTGTGGAAGGTATTGTGGCAAGCACAGTATAAAAACACGATCTCTCACTCGCCCTTTTCTCATTTTCACATGGAACAGATGATCTTCATTGTCTCTTGCTTAGCCCAGAATAATGGAAGTCGAGGGAGATTAGAACAGACTGCAGCTTCTGACTCGGCAGCACTGGAAAGCGTGTGTTGCCAGGGATTACTCCTGGGAACTATTTGGTCAGTAAATGCTTCAGCTATAATTAAAAGGGCATTTTCTTGGTTTTAATTTCTTTTAATTAATTAAAAAACATGTCATCTGGGTATGGGGAGGTATAGTCCCTTCCTAGAAATGAGAATATAATGATTCCTGAAACCCAAACTCAGTCTTTCCCAAGGAGCATTCTGAAACCCACCAGTCTTCCTGGAGCGGATGGGTGGGACACTGCCTCTCATTGTGTTTCCCCTTGGAGATCCTCAAAGGTGGGGATGCACTCCAGGCTCCAAGAAGTCCTGCCGTGAAGAGGCCTTTTAATCTAAGTTGTTCACCCATGTACTTGACTACAGTGCCCTGTTGTGAGCACAAGACATAATATTATCTCACCGAATGCACATTTTAGAGAACATGGTAGCAGTGAGATTTTTGTTTGTCACTGAGACAGGTTCTCAGTCTGTAGCCATTGATGGCCTGGAACTCACTTTGTAGCCCAGGCTGACCTCAGGCTTGCAATCCTCTTGCCTCAAACTCGTGAGTGCTGGGATCACGGACTGCCTGCATCACTTTGGTGACTCAGAACTGAAAGGTCTTACAGGCTCACCTCATCCAGGGGTCAAGGAAGAAAACCCTGGTCAGTGATTATCCTACTTAACCAGATTACTGAGTTAAATCATTTACCGGTAGACCTAGAGATAGCAGCAGCCCTGGGCTTACAGTCAGATATTTAGGACCTGTCGTGGGTTAGCTTCATCAGCCTTGCTGCCTTGAAGAAGGGGTCAATTCTAATATACCTCTTTCATCTGAAAGATGAGACTGCAGGGCCTGTCCTACTATGGTCCCGGTAACTATCATTCATTTGGTGTTTCAGTCTAGAACAGGGCTCTGTAGGGTGTCCTCCCTATCATGGAAAGCCAGGCAATTGAAATCTTTGACCTTGCAGACCTCATGGGTTCTTCTTTCTATCTCTCTCTTTGCTACTTTAGCAAGGAAGCAGCAGCCACAGACAGCATAGAAAAGAACATTTGGTTATAGTCCAATAAAGCTTTGCCTACAAAAACAGCAGACAAGTCTGGCCACTGGGTCACACAATGTGCTAACTTCTGCTCTAGGTGTAAATGTTTTTAGCATGAATCATGTGTAAGTCTAAGTCCTGGGACTAATGCAACACATGAGTCCATTTGTACCCAAGGAAACTGAGACACAGAGATGTCAAGTTGTATCACTAAAAGACAGGAGTAAGAATTGTGCTTTTTTACTACCTACTGAGCTGAGCTCCTTGCCCATGTGACAACATAGGCATGTGTCAGCAAAGTACACTCTGTCCAAAGAAACACCCTCAAACGACTAGACGAAAGAAGAAAAGTGAATGTCACAGAAGGTGAGCACTCCCTCATTGCCTCCACCCTCTCCTCGGTGCTCTGCCTCACCTTCAACACACTCAGCAATAGTTGGGATTTCTGGGGCACCGTTATTCAAAGGAGTCACTTTTATTTTTCTGAGTATCACCAAAATATACCCATGTACTATTGAACACTACAGTGGTAGGCTTTACATTTCAACAGTGAAATGCAGAACAGATAGGCTTAATCAGAAACATCTCAGCCTAGTTCCAACATAGCAGACTATTTCTTAATAAAAAATAACCCCGTGCACATTTACCTCTGCTTTTTTTCTTCCTAAGTGGAGTAAAACTAGCCCTAGAGTCAAGTTTGAAATTATTTTCATAATTTTGGGTAATTAAGACACTTCCCAGATCTCATTAGCAAAAGCCCAAAATAGAATAATTGCCATATAATTAGTGATCGGCAAACCTTTAGAGGTTTAGAGGTCTGTTCTTTTCTGAGTCTGGAAGTGCAGGGCCCTAACCCAGATTGATCTGAACCCAGGACCTTTCCCATCTAGATTCTAGCTCTTGGGAACTGCCTCTCCCTTAGTCCCGCCTGTCTCGAGCCTCCTCGTCCTGGTCATGGTTTATACTTTCTCACTCCTGCCTTCTCCCCAGTAGGAATATAGTCCTCTAACAGTGTTTATGTCTCCAGTCTGCTACAGGAAAATACAACAGGGAGAAGGCGCCTCTGTGCCCTCTAAGTGCGTCCTGCCTAAGTGGGTAGACAGTACTGCATGGCAGTGTCTCATGGGAGAGAGAAGGCAGATCCATCTCCAGAGTCAGAACATCCTGCTTTCCCAGGACTTACAATGCTTTAGAAAGAACAGCACTTACCCTTATTAACCTCAGAATAATTCTAAGGGATGATGTAAGGAGGATGACAATTGGTGGCCTCTTCCAGCTATAGAAACTGAAATTGCTGCAGTTGCTTGCCAAGCAAGCTGTTTCTAGTAGGTATAGAAAGCCAGGCATGGTGGCCCATGCTTGTAATCCCAGTGCTGGGAAGTGGAGACAGGCAGAGCCCTGCACTTGCTGGCCAGCCAGCTGCTGAATTGATGAGTCCCAGGTTCCACCCAGTGAGAGAACCTGTTTCCAAAAACAAGCTGGGAGTCTTCTGAGGAAGGATACCTTCTGATCTCTGACCTTCACACACACAGAAACATTATACACTCACAAACGACACGAGGAGGAGGAGGAGAGCATGAGGAGGTGCTAACTTCTCTAAGGACACAGTGTTACGTGTTATGTTGGGGTTGAAAACTAAACAATTTCGGTCTCCTGCCCCTTTTCACACTTGACCATTGGGATGTAGGAGAGCATAACACATGGTTTCCTAAATGTCTTCTTTTATTTCAAAAAAAAAAGGAGGAGGAAGCACAGTGTGGTAGTGCATACCTGTAGGGCCAGCACTTGGGAAGCAGAGGTAGGCAAAAAGATCTCTGAGCATAAGACCAGCCAGGTCTACATAGAAACCCTGTCTCAGGAGTTGGGAGAACTTTGGGTTTGGTCATCTCCAAAATGAAAGCTTGGCCAGTCACTTTTTAAAGCCAGTGACAAAATGTTTAGCTGTTTCTTTGTAGGTGACAAGACTATCACCCTATCTTGCAGGATTTCAATGGCTATTAAAGAGTACAGGAGTGGAGGCGCCCAATAGGGTGGGTGGATGGCAGCCAGAAGTCATTACATCCTCTGGAAAGCATCAGTTTTGTATCGCTTGATGTTCTTTTCAAGTCTTCTCCTTTATTAGACCGTGAACTCAGTGAGAGTCAGAACAGTGTCCTGGCCATTTCCAATACACAGTAGGCTCAAAGCATCTTTACTTAACAGCTGCATAGCACTCAGTGTGTGTCAGGCACTGGCCAAAGAGTGCTCCATTTTTTAACTAAGCTTTATGGTCATCAGTTAAGACAGAGGAACTGTCACATCATACTTTGTAGCCCCTGGGATTTGTACCTTACTCTATGCTGTGACAGAATACCAGAGCAGGGCATCTAAGGAAGGAAAGGCATTCTTGGACCCAGCATTTCAGAGTATAGTCCATCAAAACAGGGAAGTCGAGGCTAAGGCATCAAATGCAAGAGGTATCTGTGCTTTCACAGTCAGGAGATAGAAAGGGATGGATTCCTGCTTTTTACGTAGTTGGGATCCCAGCCCATAGATGGTACTTCTCACATTCAAGTTAGCTCTTCTTTCCTCAGTGAAATAACTCTAGAAACACCTGCTCAGATTCTGCCAGAGGTATGTCTCCTATGCAACTCAACATCTCAGACGGCAGCCAATCTGTACCTCCACAATCACTGTTCACCCACCCGTTAAATCATGAACTAAAGCCTTAGCTGCCTGTTGTAGTCTGATCTTGCCCTAGGCTATCACCAGATCAAGTTCTTTTCTATCACAAGACTCCCAGGATCTAGGCTCACTCTTCAGCAGGTCAGAGTTCATCTCACTGACCCCCTTGCACTGGTCTCAACTGTTCTGAGTTGCAAGTCAAGATAGCCGCTGAGCCCTGGCCTAAGTTTTAGAACCGGGTCTAGCAGTGTCTTAAATGAAGGGTTAAGCAGACATTGCTGTCAGTCAGCATGGAAAACTTTGTGTGTGTGTTGGCTGAGAGCAATGCCACCTAACACCATGACATGACATACAGGTTCTAACTCCTGCAAACAGACCGTCACCTTTGGAGTTGTTGTCATGTTTTCCCAGGGTTGGAAGTTGATGGGGAAAAGAGAAACTTTGAGACCTCACTTGGAAGTTAGGGACAAAACAAGGAACTCATCCATATCCTGGAGAAGTAGTTTGAGACACTTGCAAATTGTGTAATGAATTTAATAGAATCATAGAACAGCATGAACAAACAAGGGAAGGAACATATTCAAGCAAACAGAAGGCAGTAAAAAGGAAATTCATTCTGAGTTGAGGGTAGGTAACTCAGTGTTTAGGCCCTAGTTTTTTTATTGTATACCAACACTGTGAGCCCAGCCACTCTGAGGCAGGCCTAGGGATGACAATATCCATTAAAGTTAATTTCCTGGTAAAGGCCACTTCAGTGTGATTGTTTTCTTAATTTGTTTCACTGATAGTTTTCTTCAGCTTAAATAGAAGATGCTCTGTGTACCTCCCACAGCCAACCCAGGCAATCTCAGAGAGGTAGGTGGGACCTATTAAAACCTTGACAAAGCCAGAGTGACTGTCAAGCCACACCCATGAGGCAGATGATAATGCTTCTCTGGAGTACCTAGATGGTGTCTGGTTTGGATAAGTAAGTACTCATCTTTAAAGTCTAGAGGTATAGTGAATTACTAAATGATTGATCTGTCCCTCAACTAAGACCCAACACACATAAGCCTTCCTGGGAAAAACAAACAACCAAAAACTGTGATCCCCTACAAAGTGTCCATAGTGACTATTAGAGTGAGATCTGGGCTTTCCAGATTGTATGTTCTCATTCTGTCATTTGTGGAATTGATGTGTGTGTGTGTGTGTGTGTGTGTGTGTGTGTGTGTGTGTGTGTGTGTATGCTACAACATCAGAGTAGGAGAGAAAAGTCCCTACAGTAATACCAGCAGCAAGTGCAAGTTTACAAAATGTCTAGGTATTCAAAATGGTTTCTATTACAAAATTTGTAAGGTAGCTGCTGCCCTTGTCTATGTTTGTATAAACAGGAATCTGATCCTCAGAAATGTAGAGGAAGTTAACAGCCAGGATCTGAATGAAGGAAGGAGGCTCTGATGCTATCTCACACACATCAGAGCAATGATTCTCAGGCTGGTCCCAGGACCTGTAGCATCTGGCCAGCTGAGCTACATCCCCAACCCCTATCCACTTCTAACACTTCATTGATATAATATGGGGGTATCCTGGGGTTCAGCGATCATCTTGACTTAGTATTTCAGAATACCACAGGGAGGCATCCAATATCACCTTAGACTGGGTTAAAGTGCAGCTTCTCAACAAGATTTTGAACCTGAGAATGGGCCTCTAACCACACTAATGCTGGAGACTGACTGAAGCATGTAGTTTTTCTCCAGAATTTCTTCTGGCCTCATAGAGCATTACCAAGTGTTCGGTGCACAGCAGGTACTATTGGCAACAGAGGAAATGGAATTGGAGCTTCAAACTTAGATAATGAGACACACTGAGTTCTGATATCTCATGGTGGCAGATTATGTGCTCATTAATAGAATCGATTTTCTGAGCCCCAGCACCCAGTCCATGGCGGCCAAATGGAGGAGTTGAGTGACCACATCAGAGACAACTGAGGTGGAAAACACTGGTCTCTTGTGCTGTGTTGTGTGTTCCTGGTCTCCTCTTGGAAGCAGAACCAGAACGTTCCATCGACATTTATTGCTGGCTTGCACACTCCAGAATGTCACAGTGTCTGTCACCTTCATAGGCTTCTAGCTTCCTGCCCTTCACCTTCCTGGTGCTTCAGAAAAGACGATTTTCTCTCTTTCTTTTTTTTTTTTTTTTTAACTTTATTTATTTATTTGCCTGGAACTAGAACTACAGACAGTTGTTAGCTGCCATGTGGGTGCTGGGAATCGAACCCGGGTCCTCTGGAAGAGCAGAGGGTGCTCTTAACCGCTGAGCCATCTCTCCAGCCCCGATTTTCTCTCTTTCTTGCTGTGGTTTGCTTAGCCGGATCCCACAGAAGCAGCATAGATGTGGAATCTTCATTAGGTGTTTTTTTCAGTGTATAACCACTGTGATTAAATTTCACTGCCACTGGTTCCGTTTTCTGCTTAAGGTAGAACCAGCAAAGGCTTTAGAATTCATCTTTTCTAACTCATGTCCATTACCTGCATTCAGTTCTTTCTCATCCACCAATAGTTTGCTTTTTTGGTTCTCTTTTTGTACATTATACTGTACCCACATATATATTTGTTTTCACATATACATATATTAGTGGCTAAACTCTGCATATAAGGGATAACGTATATTCTTTTTTCTTTCTGAGATCATGTGAATTACCAAAGAATATATAACACTAATTGTTCTTTCTAGTTCTGAATCTATTATGGGTTTTTCACTTTTGGTGTTGATAAATGCTGAAAATACATTCTATAGTTTTAAGTGTAATATTCAATGGGAAGCTCCATAGCTTTAGAAAGACTATTTTAACTGTAAAGAAGTCTGTTGAGATGCATAGATTTCAGTTCCAGTTAATTTGGGATTGTGGATTTTTAAAGAACATTTTTTGAAAATTTTTATGATAAAGTTTATAACATTAAAATTTTTATTTTCAATGAAAAGCTGAAAGAAGAATGTGTTTGGGGGCTGGAGATGTAGGTCAATTGACAGCAAGTTCCCCAAGTACCCAGGAGGCCCTGTGTTTGATCCCCAGCACTGAGTAAGCACAGCATGGTGGTACATGCATAATCCCAGCAATTGGGATATACAGGCAAGAATATAAAAGATCCAAAGTCACCTTCAAGTACATAGTGAGTTAAGGCTATCCTGGATTACATGAAACCCTGTCTCAACAAGAAAAGAAGGAGAAGGAATTGTTTGACTAGGTATACTGTGGCCATTTCACACTAAGAGTGTGGGTCACCAGATAGAAAGGAAGGCTGAGTTGGGGAACACTGAGACATAATAACCTAGAAAATAATTTTACAGGGAACAAGCTTCTCACCAGAAACACTGCACAAACCACGAAGTCAGCAGAATTTACTCTCTACAAAATTACAAACTTCAGAAACCCACAGATAAGCTCCCCTAGGAGTTCGCTCAAAAACCCTAACTGATATAACTCCTGATTCTCATCTACTCTGGTGGCTTTCAAAGTTACGATAGCACAGTTAACAGAGAAATAACGGCCTGACTCTGGGCTCTAGACACAAATGCAGGTGTGGGTCCTGCTTTGCCAGTCAAGAAGATGATTCCCACCAAGACCCATAACCACCCCAATATTTCTCAGGATAACTGAGAGGCTAAAAGTGACTCAAAGCACCCTGAAGACAACAGGAATGGTCATGAGTGACAGTGGAGTAGGGAAGTGATGTCACTGAGATCTTTCTGTGTTCTTGACATTGGTTTAAGTACTTGGCAGGTATTTATCCAATTACTATTAGAGGTGAGTTGTCTTATCTCCATGAGCTTTAAGAACCAAAGAGATTTAAAGAATTCTGTTTTCAAACAAAACTTTCTTGTGTTAATATAAAAATGAGAAACGTTTAAGTCCCCCACTATCTTCAAGAAAGAATCATTGGCTCAGAGTAATAAATCATAGTGTTAATGAGCTGAGATATTGCCAGCATAGAATCTTAGCCTGGGTGGTAAACACACCACAGCTGGAGAAGTCCAGCCTGCCTCTTTTTCTGCCTCAGCCCCCCAGTCATCACAGGGCAGCTGATCTGGGATGGTGATAGGAACAGGTGAGAAAGGAGAAAAGCCTACAGCCTTGCCTCTGCCTACTCCCCTGATCTCCCCTCCCCCACAGTGGCATCTCCATCACCTCTCCCCAACTCCTTGCCAATCCCAGGCTCTCCTCCACAACATTGTGCTACCCTGGGAGGCAGAGCAATAATCCCTGTCAGTCAGTCCTTGAAGCCTGTCAACATCACCTCCCTTGGCAAAGGAGATTTTCAGATGTGATTCAGTTTAGTGCCTGGATTATTTGGGTGAGCTCTTTGATCACGAGGTCCTGATAAGGAAGAGGCAAGAGAATCTAACTAAAAAACTGAACTGTGAGCACAAGATTAGAGTGAGGCTGAACCAGGGGCCTCTAGGGATTTTTTGGTTTTTGGTTTGGGGGGGGTCGTTCCTAGAAGGAAAGAAAGACTTCTCCCCTCAAGCTCCCAGAAGCAGCCTGCTCTGGGAATACCTGGGTATCAGTTTCATGTGACTGACCTGTGCTCCTGCCTTCAAGAACTGTCAGATAGTAAATATGTATTATTTCAAGCCCCTCCACACCTGCAAAGTTGTTATAACAGCAACAGAAAACCCAGTCCCCTGGTCAAAATCAAGCTGCATCTCTTCCAAAGCCCTGTGTCATTCCCTAGTACAAAAGGATAAGACTTTTAACTCTTAGGAAATTTCCAGTTTTAGCTTTGGGACACACAAAGGCTGGGCCACTGTGAGAAAAGAAAGGGGAGGGGCCACCTGGAGCAGGCGGGGCCTTCACATTGGACAGTACTTCGTAGACTTATGGCTGAAAGACATTATGCTTTGCTAGGGTTTATCTTGGCATTGACCCTGGTTTGACCTTGGGCACCTTTCATCTCTGGTTGCCTCAGTTTTCTCCTCTGTAAAGTGAGACTTAGAATCTATCATAGATACTCTTATTAAATGAGCTCCTGGGTGATTTGTGTTTGGAACAGGACTTTCCACACTGCCCGCTTTACATATAAAAACACCACCGAGGAAGAACAGACAGTATTTTAAAAGAAGGGCAGGGTTTATGGTGCTCTAATAGTTTTGGGCCACCTTCAGATAGATCAGGTTGAGCAGGTTTCTTTCTGCAGAGCTCCTTAGAAGCTTTGCTGGAGTGACTTTCTGCATATAGCCTGGAGCTTAAGACCTGTGCTTCTCGGACATAGCCATAGACTCCTTTTACATCCAGAACAGTCTCAGTAGATCATCCGTAATGTGTTAGTGTAGCAGTACTACCATGGGACAGTGCACCAAGAAACTTCTTACCTAACCCTACCACGTTGCTCCTGTCCCATTCCTCAAGCCACCACTGGCACAGACACTGGGGACATGTGTGCTACAGGAACAAGGAGCCACCTGCCCTAGTTTCTAGACCTAAAAATCCGAGCCCATTTTCCACCTACGCTTCATTCTAATGTAATTCTTGTCGTGTGAGTTGTTTCCTAAGCCAGCCTGCTTCTAGGAGCCTAGAGCTATTGCGGAACTGTGACATTTAACTCCCAACCTGGCAACCTTGCAGTAACTTCAGAATGCACTTGGCGCAGAGGCAGTGGGTTCCTCCTCAATGTAATATTGTCAGCTTGTGAGCAAATAACTGAGGGCTTATTTTTAAAAATGATTAGTATTTTCTTCATAGCAGATTTCTTTTTGAGGGGCAGGGGGCATGTAAAGGGACAGCATAGCTGAGTTGTATTCACTCCGAGGCCCTAAGAAACAAACCCAACACCATAGGGTTGTTACTTCACATAGGAAAGCCTCATGTAAACATTGGAAATCTCATTTCTGGAGAACTTTACTCCAAGAACTCAGACCTTGCTCATACAAAGATTCCTTTCAAAATTTAAATACAGCACATTCAGTTAAGCCGTGGTGTTTTGGTTTGTTTTGGTTTTAAAAGCTGTAAAGAAATAAACTAGAGCCCTGTTTATTTTAAGCAGACACCTCTAGAAAACCCTGAAAATATTCTATTTATAAAACAGAGAGACTGTTTTCATGCCAACTGGCTTAGAAATCCGAATGAATAGGCCTGAGAATGAGAAAAAGCAAATGTTTCTGTTTGCAGGCTTTCTTCAATCAGCAGCTCTGAACCGCCTCAAAGCAATTGACCTGGTTTTTCTTTTGGCTAATGAAAGGCTACCGAGAAATTGATAAGGTGTGCTTAATTTTCTGAATATATTGGAACGGAATGAGTGGCACAATGGAATTTTTTTAAGTGAAATTTGAAATGAAAATGGTTTTCATGACTTATGCTTCAGAGTGAAAAGATAGTGAATTTAAATAATTTTCTGGTTAAATTATTTCAATATGACATTATAATATAACACTTATAATTTCATCATTCTTTAAGGCATTAAAAATGAAAATTAAACTTTGGTTGAGTAAATTCAATGTCTATAAAATATTCTAGAAACCGAAAGTAAGTGACCCAGTGCAAGTAGAGGGCAGAGTAGGGAGCGGACAGGCTCCACCCTCCCCTTTATCCTTCTGCTCAGTGATGTACCGGGCTGGTTTTTAAACATTAGAGAAACGGCGGCAACAATAAAGCCAACAGGTGTGACATTCTTACTGTGAGTCAAGTATTCTCTCAAAAACTATATGAGTTATTTGTATCAATGAGGTAGACTCTAAAATTATTTCCATCTTGTGGATGGGGAAACTGAGGCTTTGGAAGACATGGCAAGTTGCCAAAGTTCATACTGCTGGAAGTGTTACAACTGGCTCAGACGGGCGCAGGTCCAGAGCTGTAGTCAAGGACTCCCTGATTGCTCCTGGAGTCAGAAGAAAGCCGACAGTGAACAACTCAGTGCCAGAGGCTCAAGGAAAAGACACAGGGTTTGTGACAGTGTGCCTTGTTCGGATACTAACGAACAGAGTTTGGGAAGCTAAGACAAATGTGCTCATGCTCAAAAGAATGGCTCTTTGATTTCTTCACTTATCTCTATCCATTGATTAGCCCAGGAGCACCTAGGCCTGTCTCTATCCGGTGTTTGCTATACCTCATAGGTGTTTCTATTTTTGCTCACAGCTGTTTTCCTGGGTGTCTCTCCATTCTCTTTTCATCTTTAATTCAGATCTTTCTCAGTACGAGCCCTAGGGTATAGCAGTCACTCAGGAGATGTATGAGGAGTTAGGTGCAGAGTGTATATAGATCTGGGCACTCTCTGCAGTGTGCTGGGAACTAGTATTTCGAGCCACATGATGTCCTAAAAATTTCTTGTTTTACTACCTCACTATAATTTATGCCTGTGTGGAACAGTTTACTGCATATACCAATAATGCTAATTTTCTTGACTATCCCTTTTAATGCAGTCTGAAGGATATAATTGCTTCCAGTATTTTGTTCTATAAATAATATCTTTAGTGAACAGCTTTTTTGCACAGCATTTTTATTTGATTTTGGATTATTTCATTAGCATGTAATTTCTGCATAGAGATTATTGGATCATAGTATAAGCCATGAGTAAGGCCTGTGGTTCACTGTTCAATCTATTTTTTTTCTATGATCTATTTTTATTAATGTGTGTGAACAGTGCGCGCGCACTCACACACACACAGACACACGCACACGCACACGCACACGCACAGAGAGATAGGCACACAGGAGCTACATTTGTATTAGTGCCTGTGGCAGCCAGAAGATGACCTTGGAATTCCCAGAGCTTCAGTTCCAGGCAAGCACCTGTGAGCCACATGACATGGGCTGAGAACTAAACTCAGGCCCTTTGGAGGAGCAGCAAGCCGTCTCACCACTGAGCCATTTCTCCAGTCCTCACTGTAAACTTTAAATAAAACATTAACCACATAATGTCAAAGTGTTTGGGTGTAGGCATTTCAAAAAGAAAAAATGATAAAAATCTATCTTAATAGGCTTCATTTAACCAAGTTATCTCCAGGATTATATTTTGCTATGTGTTTATTATGAAGGTTTTAAGAAATTTTAACATTCTTATTTTTTCTATGAAATATCCAAAATATGCTCTATGTTTTACAGTTATCACATCTCAGCTAAGACTATCCTCACACCTAAGTGCCCAGCAGGCCTTGGTGGCTATCATGTTAGGTAGTACTAGCCTATGATATGTATACATATGTATGTGCATAAACAGTGTAGTATCTGAGGTTTTAAGTAGCCTTTGCTTCTGAAAGCCCAACTTTCCTATATTTTGCCCTGTCCTACCCTCTAATAAAGTATATCACCTGGATCACACCCTTTAGCACTTTTGCTAAATATCCTGGTAATTTTTTTCCAATATTGAGTAAATCTTGATATCTGATCCAAGTCACTCATTTTACTGGATCTTGGGGGGATGCCAAGATGGGTCACAAATAGCTTACAATCTGCTGAGAAAGAAAGAGAGACAGAACAAAACTTTGACTATAATGCTTTTAAGAGTAAAGGTGAGCACATGTACAGACCTCAAAGATAATGTAAAATATGATAAAGTTCACAATTGAGGATTAAACAAAGGGCCGAGGGGATGAGAGAAAGCTTCTCCAGGAAAATATAATTATGACTCGAGCCTTGAGGGTGCAGTAAAATTTTAATGGGCAGGGAGAGAGGAGACGGTTTTGCCCATAACTATCTTGTTATCCCAACCAGATGGCAGGTTGGTGAGGGCTGGGACGCTGTCTCTCTTTGTGTTTAGATCTCCCCAGAGCGCCTTGCCAGAGTTTCACAGTGGAAGGTGCTTCGAATGTTTGTTGAGCCCAGTTAATAATACATGGATGGCTGACACTGGGAGAGGGAGACACCAGGCCTGTGCCTGCCTTCACCTCAGAATTGAAGGGACCAGCTAAGCTTTTCACTCATTCCTGACTGTGTAGTAATGGCTTCCTCACTTCAGTAAATCACTCTGAGCTGAACTAGTTCTTTACAGACAAAATGGTAGATAAATGGGGGCCAATGCCTTAACTTCCACCTGACCTATTTGTCACTTACTCCAATTCCGGAGCGCTTCCAAGCAACATAAATAGGGCACAAGGACAAATGGTGACCTGGGAATTGGAAGGCACTTTGTTGGAGGGGGCTTTTGTTTTACTTGTGACTGGCTTATACAAGCATTTGCTTGACAACCTGACAAGTATCACAGGAATTGCTGCCTGTGTTTCACAGTACAGGAAGGACATGGGAATTCAGAGGGGTTACTTGCTCCAGTGCCTTTGAAGAAACAAAACTAGAAATTTCTTCTCCTGATAGCCAAGCCTGTGTCTTTCTATTAACCAGAGTTAGCCCACCTGTGTTAAAGGCTAAGCCTATTGCTTTGTGATGTATCTACTCTGCTGCTCCTGTGTTTGAGAAGTAGGGAAGAGATATAAAGAATGCACGGGAAAGAATAAATTCTGAGCAAGTGGGAGATGCTGACACCCAGGTGAGTCTAACTAACCTCACAGCAGATGCTGACCTTGGGTTTATAATAGAAGGAAGATTGTTCATATTATCAAATTCAATCCTCATAACAGACCTGTAGGCTATATATTATCATATCTATTTTACAGATCAGGTATGTGAATGTACCCAATCATTCTGCAATGTAAATAAAGTTCAAACTTCTGGTAGTGTTACAGCTGGCTCAGGCGGGCGCAGGTCCAGAGCTGTAGTCAAGGACTCCCTGATTGCTTGAAAGTAATGTAAATTTGGGCTCAGGCCTGACTTCCAGCCCTTCTTATACAGTCAAGCCCGCCTACAACCACAAAGCTATGTTAAGCTTAAATTTTTGTATATCAATTTCTCTAAAATCAGCACCTTGTTCTCATCTCTGGGCTATTGTAAAGTGAGAACTGTTGGGAACGCTTAGTAACCAGCAAAGTATTCCAGGGGTCTATGAGGGCTTTTATTGACATTTTTGGAATGTCATGGTCATCATGGAGATGTACTCTTCCAACACAGTAGACACTGACATTATTCAGTGCAGCTTTGTGTCTTAGATTAATTGAATAAAAAAATGAATGACTTCTGTTCCAAAGGATTTTTTTTCCTGTTCCCATAAATGATATAGGGAATAGAGAGAAGGAGGCAGGTCCTTAGCCTCATATTCACCAATTCTACCACTCCTGGAAGAAACTGCCTCTCGGTCCAAAGTAAAGCTTTGAACATCTCCAAACTCTGTATCTACATTCCACCTACATTTAATCCTATGGAGATACTTACACAGATTTTTTTTTCCTTCTCTCTCTCTCTCTACATGATAATATAATTGTCTCCATTATTTGTGGAAATACTTATACAGAATAACTTTTTCTCCCTAAATGGCATGTGCTCATTGTTTATAAAAGTAAGAAATAATAAAAAGATGAAAATCACCAATAATACCCTTACCCTACTGACCATCAAGCAATCCACATTTCCTCATGAAGTCAGGAGCTCTTCCTGAAGACTCCCACACAATTCAGTGAATGAATTATTCTGTGTTAGGGGCTGAGGTCACAGTGGTGAGCCAATGGAAGCCACCAGGCCTTCAGTCTGCCTTCACAGCTTTCACTGCATTAGGCTTTTGGGTTTATTTTTCAGCTGATAGACTCTCTTACTGATGAATTCCTCCCCAGCTGTATCGCCTTTGTGCCTCAGCACATTAAGCAGTATGTAAAAGAAAGCATTGTTAGCAGTGTCTGACACATTCAAACATACTCTCAACTAAACCAAATATAGTGAAGTGTTATTCTGTCCTGTAATGTACCATCCTATACCATACCAGCCTTTATGCACTACCCCCATCACACTATTCTCTATCATAGCACCCTCTACTGTTCTACTGTCTGTCCCACAATCCCCTAGCATACCAGCCTTTCCTGTATAACCCTCTATCTCATTATCCACCATCATACTAGCCCCTGCTGTACTACACTTTATCACACCTGTATCATATAGCCATCTATCAGCCTATAGCCTACTGTAGCTCCATTATACTATCCTCCCTTGTGCTACCCTGTGTCTACTACCCTTATGGTACTATCCTTGTTGCTCTATTCTCTACTGAAGGATCTCTCCTGTTTGAGGCAGAGACTTCCTCAGTCTTGCATCCATTACAATCAATTCCCAAGAGTTTACTCTGTAACATTACAAAGTCCAGCTAACTCTGAGCTCACCTCTCCTTCTTCCTGCTCTTTAAAACCTAAACAAAGCAGGCAGTGCTTGGTCCTTGCAGCAAGGTCGGGGAGGGGGCAGGGGGAGCACAGGTGTTCTCTGCCCAGTGCCCAAGTAGTTGGCAGTCTTCCTGCGTCTTTTCTCTGTCCTGTTTGTTCTGTACCTTAGCCCCAGCCAGGCATGTCACACACACACACACACACACACACACACACACACACACACACTGCCCCCTGGGAGATGGCTTTTGTGTTTCCTGATGTCCATCCACCTTCATGTTAGGAGTGTTTGCAGGGAAAGGTGACTCCCCTTCTGTCCTACCGAGTGCTCCCCGGCTCACTTCCCATTTGGGAACTAACTAATCCACTTTGGAAACTGCTAGCTTATCTTTGAGTCATTCAGGGTTTCCTGGAGGCTCTCTGAAATCAGATTACTTAGAAAGGACAGCAAGATTTAGAGAATTCTGCCCATGGCACCTTTACATCTGAAGTAACTGGCTATGGTATGTTTAGGAAAACTGTCATGGATTTCTTTGTCCACTACCTACCCATTTGCCAGAACATGGCACAAAACAGGCATCTAAGCAAAAAGGTAGTCAATGGATGGCATGATATCCTGGGGACTTGCCTAGCTACCCCCACTAGGCTTCTAACCCAATAAGTGTTCATTACACAAGAAATGACTGGAATTCTCCCTGTCTTTGTATGGCCAAGCTGAGTACTTATGCGCTGGGCATTCTGAAATCTTAGGTAAACAATGAATATTGCATTCCCAAACAATGGGATATCATTCAACCACAAAGGAATGGATTTCTGACACATGGTATGTTATAAAAACACACTAAGAAAATAAGCCAGACACAAACAGATAGTTGTCTGATTCTGCTTCTACGAAGTTTCCAGATTATCCGAGTTTGTAGAGACAGAAAGTGTAAGTGAGTTTACCGAGGGCTAGAGAAGTGACCCAGTGCGGTTATCATTTACTGATGTGTACAGTGTTTGAGGGTAGACAAGCAGTGACCATCACACAGCATTGTGAATATACTTCATAGAACCCAATTACACCCGAGGTAATTAAAGGTAAATTTGTATTGTGTGTGTTTTACCACAATAATATATTGTCCATTTCTCTACTTAAAAGATAAAATGCTACTTCGTTTTCTTTTTGTCTGGCAGTTAAACTGCCCTTCTTACAATGGGTCTATAATAGACAGATGCCCTTACTGCAGAATCCTCACTGCGGGGGGTGACTTGTAAATGCAGTTCTCATTGTGGGCTACTCAGTTCCAGGCCCTTTTTTGTGACAATGCCAGTCTGAGCAAGGGACACCTTTATTCTAACTAAAGGTACCTTTGGTTTTCTTGCCTGCAAAATAACACTACTATAAGCATCAGATTATGACCTCCTCTCCTGCCCACAAGAATACCAGCCGTCTTCCTATACTCTTTCCTGTGTCCTGCAGGGCTTTTATGGTGTGATGGGTGACATTGCCTTCTTTTCTGCCATATTGGGAGGGGTGGATTAAAGATATGAAAGGGCTGAACAGACTTCTTTCCCTACTATGCTGCTGGTGGTGGTGGTGGGTGTCTGTGTATGCGCACACGCTTTTATGTGGGTGGGTGCACATGTCTGGTGCGGAGGCTAGAAGAACTTATCAGGTATCCTCTGTCACTCTCTGCCCAACAAGCCCCAATGATCTTCCTGTCTCTGTCCCAAGCCTGCTCAGCTTGGGGATTACAGGAATATACACACACCTGGCTTTAGCATGAATGCCAGGGCACTGAACTCAGGTCCACATGCTTGTGTGGCATGCTCTCTTACCCGCTGAACCATCTCCCCAGTTTGCTTTTCCTTCTCAGAACTAGTTTATAAGATTAAAGGCCAGGATGCTTGGGAGGGCTGTGCAGACACTGTAACATGATTTTTAATAATTCACAGCAAACTGTGTTTGAAAATGGGTCCTAATGTCTTGTTTCTTGATTCCTAAAGCAAGCTCAGCTCACACTGTATCCTTTCCAGTAGGGGAGGGGATGGTAACAGAGGCGTGCTTCTGACACTTGCTCCTTGTTAGGTACAAGACAGGCTGTTGACATTGTGGAAAGACTGCAGTGTCTGATCCTTTGGCTTAAGAAGCCCCACCTGTAGGTCACGGGGCTCAGGGGACACCTAGTACTGTTTCATCCTTTTGCATACTCACACACAGACCACAGGAGTCACCCAAGACTGCCCTTTATCAAAACAGCATCTTTTCATCCCAAGCACCTTATAACAAAAGGCCACACTACAAAGTCCTAGCGAAGAGCTGGGACAAGACAGCTGTTGAAAGGAAAGCCTGCAGTGCCCTTTCAAGGCAGCTGAGGTACTGTTCCAGCAGGGCAGGTTGTCCAAGCAGCCAGACAGGTTAGAAAGCTTGAAGTTGCATTTTCCATGTCTCTGCTATCAATGGTGTGTGTGTGACTGTCTGTCTGTCTGTCTGTGGTGTCTGTGTCCTTGATTCAAGTCAGTATGTTGGCCTAATAAGCAAGACATCTTTTTAATGAAAGGCACAGGAGAGTAACTTGCAGAGGCTGGCCAAAGGAAAGACTTATGTAGGAGAAAGAGGGAGTCTCAAAATTCAGAGCGATGAGGAGGAAATAAAGCAGGGAATGGGGAAGGGGGCAGGTGTCTGCCTTTCATCTGGACATTCAGATGACACATGTCGGTGTCAGGGCAACTGCTCTTTCTAACTGACAGGGAATCTTTGCCGTCAGATGAGCTGGAGATTGAGAATTATCACGACAGCTCCATGGCATGTGGAGTGGTGATTTTCACCAGCAGTGCTTAAATCAGCTTCTCTTGGACCTGGTGTGGTGTGCATTCAGCTCCTAGTAGCTGAGTTTTATTTAATGGAGGTGCCATGCAGACTGATGCCATTAATTAGTAGCTTGTCAGTTCTTCCAGCAAACCTCTCCAAGCCCTCTTTTATAAATATTCGAAGGACCCTGAATACACACACACACACACACACACACACACACACACACACTCAACTTCCTCGGTTGAAGATCTTGCCAGTATCTAATCATGTGTGCCAGCCAGCCAGCCAAGCAGCCTTGACTAACCGTTTGCTCTGTGCACTTGCGTTTTGGGGATCTGTGTGTGCAAGACTGAGTGGAGGGATGAGTGAGCCAGTGCCTCTCTGGAAAATCTTCCACTCAGAGACACATCGAGGAAGTGTCTTCAATAAGTAATCGGCCGGAAGAAATTAGGCTGTCTAGCCATCTAGTAACACTTGCTGGATCACTGGGGACCTTTAAAACATTCTGGAGCAGAGGGTTCTATGATTTGTTGAGTTTTTGGCTGAAAATTTTAGAAGAAAGAACCTGAGCAATTCTTTGTGTGTACACATATTATATATGTAGATAGATACACATATATGCAGATATATTGCTAGTATATAATAGAAACTTCAATTAGCATCTCCAGCCAGTGTCCTGCCAAAGGTTTTACAGTTATTTTATTTACATTGGAAGATAACTTTTTATTTCAAAGATGAGGGAGGCTGAAACTCTGAGAAGGCAAGGAAGTGATTGGCAGGTATGGGACTTGAACATGGGTCTGTTTGACTCCATAATCCATGCTCTTAACCTCTGCCTCTTAAACAAGAATGGCTGGTTTTTTAATAGAGCCTCAGGGTTCTCATGACTGTAACAAGGCCAACCTGCCAGGTCCCACAGCTGGGTGTTACAGGAACCATTGACCTCCCCTTCACAGCTTCTAAGGAAATGAAAGAGGGACACCCCAGGGCTTCTGAACCTTGCTGAAGTACTCAGGAGACCCTACCCATAAGAACCCATCTGTGCTACAGCCAGCCTAGTGCTTGTTTGTCCAAGGAAGATGTGTGTACGCTGACCCACACCAGCGCCAGGAATCAGCAGCACACCTGACCTCCAATTTAGATGTTTGCAAATCCTGCCCTGCCAGGACAGGCCTCACTCACCCCACCCCTCCTCCCGCTCCCCCAAAGTTTGCAAAGGAATAAACAACCATCCTTTGTCCAGGCCTCCCAGGATTTATGGCCAGCAGCTCTTTCAGCCTGCACTGATGCGCTGTGTACTGCAAACACAGATGACCTTTGCAGCGATTTCATCTCAGCCTGCTTCCGTCTAGAAGACCTGTTTTTTTATTGACTCTGTTTCCAACTAGTTCTGCCTGTTAACTCTCCTGACTCGTGCCTCTCTAGGAAGTCCGGCCACAGAGGCCAGCAGCCTGGGACTGTTTGGTGTCTTGAAAGCCTCCCCAGTTCCTGTCCATCTGAGTCACAGGTCCAGTGGTTTCAGGCAGATGGAATTGCCCCCCCTTCTCTCTAGACCTTTCTAATCCCTCCCCAGGAGGGGACGGGTCTCAGGCACAGATTGGCCTACGAGCATTAAGGTGCTTTTGTGAGTGCTTTTCTTACAAGTTGGTTCCCATGTGGTATTTGTTAGTCACAGCTAATTATGAAGTCCTTGGCCAAGGCATTGGACATTGTTGCTTGGATTCCTCCCCCCTCTGTTTTCCCTTTGCCCCCTGTTGCTGCAGAACAAAACCCATTGTGAGACTCTGGAGGTTGGCTACTCCGCACATAGTGAAACTCTCCTGGGCTCAGTGCTGGGGTCTCATATTTCAGACTGAGCTGGGTAGAGCATTATTCACCAACACTGGCAAAGCCTCTGTTCTGAGCAGACATTTCTCCCACAATGCACCAGGCCTCTCACAGCCATTTGGGACAGTTCACTGAGAAAAATTCACAGCATTACTCAGAACCTGGGTAATCTGCACAGAATGGTATAATGTTACAAGCTTTATACCATAGGAAGCTCAAGTGCCAGATGTTGCCAGATGCCTTGGGTGGCACAGGTTAGGAAGAAGGACCAAGGCTGCAGAGACTGAGCTGTCCTTGGGTCTGCCTTCCCTGCTTTCTGGACAGAGTGCCTCAACATTAGTCTGCTCTGTGTACTGGGCTTCTGCAAAAAAAAAAAAAAAAAGTCTCCATTCCATAAGCAATCTTGGAACCCTAACTGAGTCCCTCACTTTTCACTCCTCAGATGAAGAGGCTAGCCACTGAGGGTCCTTTCCTTCCCTAAGGTCCACTTGAGCAAGTGAGCTGAGGACAGAATGAGAATTAGCACCCAGGTCTTCCAACTTCCGGAGGCTCCATTTCTTTTCATATGGTGGGTTGGTTCTAGACAACATCAGCAGGCTGCTTCTCTCCTTGACTTACTGCCACTGCCTTGTGGAAAAACCTCACGTGCAGGAGATAGAGGAACTGTCAGACACAGAATGGCCATATCATACTGTTTTTCCTAAGAGCCAGCTAGTAATTTCATGCCATCTTCTGGAATCATATAGTGATGGGGCTGGTAGACAGATGCAGCGGCCATTTATTTTACATTATATGTGTGAGACCTCACATTAAAGTCATGTTACAGGGTTTTTGTCACCATAGTTCAATGGAAGACCATAGCCTTGGAGCTGGCCCATTTGGGGTCACATGGTAGCTACAAATACTAGTTCTGGAAATGTGGACAAACTACCATCACTACCGTCCTGCTTCTATCTAAATATAGAATGCTAACGCATGGCTAAAGAGTTCTCTAAGAAGTTAAAGCCTATAGTCTAGATAAAGGCTCTGTATAAAATACATCAGCACCTTGATAAATGTTCCTTTCACTGAAACTTAACCACTCACTGTCACACACACTGGGCTTGAGTTCAAATAAAAGTCAGACATGTTAAAACTTTGTCCCTAACTTGGACCTCTCTGCATTTTGTCACAAGCTTACCATTAACCAAATGCAGTTTGAGGTATCTGTAGACCATGATTTCAGCCTTGTCTTTCCCTGGAAGTTTATAAAACCAAGTCCTTCCTGGGAACAGGATAGGACTTCTAAGAGAAGTGGGAAAAAAATTAACTCCTGTCTGTTCCTTTACCTTGGAAAGGCCCTAGGATGTCCTGGGGACACACAGCTGCCTGTCTCCAGCAAAGTCTGAATCCCTCTCTCTCCTTACAACTTGGGTGTGCTTGGGACTTTTTCAAACTCTTCTCTACTTTCCATCCAGAGAAGAACCCAAAGGCCCAGAAGCTTGCTTTCAGAATTTAAGAAAGCAGATGTTTTTGCTTATTTTCCTCTATTTCTCTCTTCTGCCAAAATACCAAGTTTTCATTGGGTTCTGTAGCTGTTTTTCTGTTTTGCTTTGTTTTTACTTTTAAGACAAATCTTGGACAAGAGTCATTCTAAAGGGAAGAAGGGGGAGCATTTCTACACTTGGGAGCTCTTTTTTTAAAAACCTGGGTGAAAACATGTAAGAACCTGATGATTGACATGCTAGAGGACAAGACTGATGGACTCTTTTCTAGAAGAGTCCCAGGCTTACTTTCCAGACCTGGTGCCTGGGGCTGCCTCATTAAACAGGAATAGGACAATGACTGTTGTTTTTTTAAAGAATTCTGAAAGTTAGCAGATTGTGCTGTGGATGGAGCATATGCTACATACCAAGTAAGGACAGGAATCCTCACCTATAGTTCCTGACCTGCTAAGATATGGTCCATACCGATTAGTTCCTATTTCTGCTTTAACCAGTCAACAGGAGTTAATATCAACACACACAACACAAATTTGTCATATAGGTATATTGGTCAGAAAACTGACTCTGGTGCTACTTCATTAAAGTATAACTGTCAGAGCTGCACTTCTTTTGAGAGTTTTTGTTTTGTTTTTGTTTATTTATTTGTTTTAGCTATAGCCCTGGCTAACCTGGAACTGGCTGTGTAGACCAGACTGGCCTCTTACTTAGAAATCTGCCTGCCTCTACCGCCCAAGTTCTGGGATTACAGGCATATGCTGTAAGACCCCACCAACAAATCATTTTTTTTATGTTTACATTATCCTGTTTTTCAAAGCCACCACCATTTCTAGCTTCCTGGTCGTCTTCCAACATCTTCAAGGATAAGAACATCACGTTGAGTGTTTGCTCATTGCTCTGCTCAAGTCACCCCTGTTGCCCTTTCTCACCGTTAAGACCTTGGTCGGTCACATCGGACCCACCTGTATAATCCAAGACTGTGTCCCTGTTTTAAGCTATCCCTTCAGTGACTCTTGCCATGTAGGGAGATAGAGTCATAGGTTCTGAATGTTAGAATGTTGGCAGCTTAGCATGGAGCACTATTGTCCACAACAGATACACGGCTTATTTTTATACGAATACAGTAGCTGATGTAGCAGGGCCTCCACTTACTAGAAATGGAACCTAACAAAATTAGAATTCTTTCTCTAACGAAGAAAAGAAAGGGATCTTGTTAGTTCATACACTTGAAAGGAAAATTCCACTTGGTGTCAGACACAGCTAAATCCCTGTGTCTAAAGACATCATCCTGTCTTGAGTTACCTTAGTGGTCAGTTGATTCCCAAGCAGAGATTGTCTAGAGGACAGCTGAGATATCTCAGCCAGTTCCAGGGCTGCACAGTTCTTGAGACTTGAGATTTCAGAGAGGAAACATGATCTTCTCTTTAGCAGTGAAAACAAAATCCTGAGGATGACACTCAGCTGCCCAACTCGAACCATGTGTACACTTGTAAGAGAATTGCTATATGGACAAATGCAAGTTGCTTCATCCAGGATCCAGGATACAAGGAACCTTACCAGAAGCACTTGTATCATTGGGGCAGAAGTAACTTACCAAAGAAAATTCCACATTGTCACCAGAAGAAGGAAAGAGCTAGATATACCAAAGCAGCATGTGTCTACTCCATCATATTATAGCTTGATTTCCCAACCATAAAATGGAGATAGCATTTGGCTTCAAGCTATAGGCAAACTTCAAAGAACCCAGAAGTGGTTTGTCTAAGTCAAGTAGGTTAATTTAGGAAGGCAAATTGGCATTGTGGTTAAATTCACTGGTGTAGTGGGATTATGCTGGTAATGTAAATATTTGTCCTACCTATGGGTTTAATAAAAGCTGATTGGCCAAAGGCAAACAGGAAGTGTGGGCGGGGCTACCAAGCTAAGAAAACTCAGGAACATCTCAGAGCAGAGACAGATACCAGACACAGATGCCAGAGACACCAGAGCTGCCAAGAAATGCAGAGGAAATGCTGCTCTGAGAAAAGGTACCAAGCAGCACGGGTGAACAAGATGGGTTGAGTTCAGATGAAGGAGTTAGCAAATTATATGCCTGGGCCCTAGGTCAATCAGCATAAAAATAATATAAACCTGTGTGTGATTATTTGAGGCTAAGTGGGGCTGAGAATGGGACTAAACCTGTGGTCCAGGCCTGGAAAGTTCGGGCCAGAACCATTTACAACACACTGGTGTTGGAAACATTGTCTTGGCTTAGGTCCAGGCTTGTCATTTGTAAAATGGGGATGATAATACCATCCATCTCAGGAGTGTTAAACCTTGTGAGGTTGAAGTTCATGGGAAAATGCTTGGAATAGGACCCTGACAATGTAAATATCTAATGAACACCAGCTGTCTTCAGGATTAGTCCCCTTTAATTGTTATATTGTTAGGCATAAGGAAAATGGTGAGGAGACTTGGAAAGAGTGTGGGAAGTTAATAAGGTACCTTATTAGACTCCTCTTTCTAGCTGCAGCCAGTCTTTTCTTTCTTGAACTTCCCATCTTCATCAATATGCAGGTTGAAGTCATCATTTGAAATGTGAATTTTAAAATATATATATATTTATTTATCTTATGTGAATTGGTGTTTTTCTACATGTACAACTGTGTAAGGGTGATAGATCTTGGAATTACAGACAGTTGTCAGGTACCATGTGGATGTTGGGAATCGAACTCAGGTCCTCCGAAACAATAGTCAGTGCTCTTAACCACTGAGCTATCTCTCCAGCCCCCTGAAATGTGGATTTTGACATGATTACAAAGGCCATTTTTCTGCCCCTGATCTCAACTGTGTGTGCCCAGCACCAAATGAATGTTCTTTCAATGTTTCTAGCTTTGGATTTTTGAGATAATCCTGTTAGTTTGTCCAGTGATTGTCTTCAAATATGAGCAGTCTGTGTTTGATCAGTTGTGACTGGCAGCGGGCAGGTTAAGCTCAAAGGGAAAGCTGAGCACTAGCAGAAAACTGACCATCTTGTCTTTTGCAAGAGTGCTGAACAGACTGGAATTTCCCTATGGAACAAAGCACTGCTCAGCTTGAATGTTTTGGATGAGTACAATCAGAAATAACCTCGTAGAAGCATGTTAGGCCTGGAGAACTTATAGAGAAAAACTCTTGGTCTCTCATTGACAGGAAATTTGTAAACAAGGCTCTGTCAAGGCCAGGCTGACAGACAGACTGTCAGACATTCCTATTCCTTTGCTTACTTACATATCCTTGATCTCAGAGACACATTGATGAATCAGAAGCCTCAGGAAGATGCTCATGGGTACCATCGGGAGATGTTCATAGATGCCATGAGAAACAGGTTCCGGAGGGACCAGGGATGTCCCAAGAATTTTCCCTTTGGTGGCAGAAAGAGCTTTTGGTGGCCCCTTTTGCTGTTCTCTGCAGCCTCCATCCAGACTGCTCAGGACAATTTGGTGGACAGAGATATTTCCTCTAGTCACGTGTCCTTTTCCCTGAGACTGACATGGACCTCTGCACTGCACCTCCACAGCAATGGGGAGAGTCAGGAAGTGCTGCGGGGGTTTCTTATCTCCGCAGCACCAAGGGAGGCTGAGAAAACTTTGGATCAGGGCTGGGTATCTTGGGAAACACTGAGATTTGGGGGGAGAGAAAGCATTGTCACAGTTTTTTTAGAAGCCTGCTGGGACAGTCTCCATCGTAGAGGCTCTGCCCCTTTCCAGTTAAACAATTTGTAGGCTCCATGCTCGCTTTCAAAAGGCTTGGTTTTGAAGCTGTCAACAGAAAAGCAGCCTGCTGCCAGGGCCAGCCATCAAAAGAGAAAAGAGAGCATTGCAAACTGTGGGAGGATGTGTGTGAGAAATATGACAGTGCAGGGCTCGTTCTGCTGGCCTGACCTGTGTGTTATCTCCCCTAAGGACCCCGTGGTTTAATGGATGGGGCTTTAACCTACCCAGAGGCCAGTCTCTGCTGGACAAATGGAACCTCATCCCTGAGGGCATCGACATACTCATGACACACGGACCTCCTCTAGGTAAGTGGAGCAAAGGTTATCCTCTCCTCATATAAAATGCTCCCCTCCACCAACATAATGAATAATACCTTAAGGACATAATAATTTTTCTTCAGGGGTAAAATAAAAAACAGTGAAGGAAAAAAGAAAAATCAGTGTCTTTAGAGAAACCCAGTATGGTAATTAAATGCACCAGTTCTGCTGGGCATACAGGTGTTCATGATTTTTTTTTTTTTAAGTCAAGTTAGGGAAAAACTCAAAT
Organism: Sigmodon hispidus; assembly: GCA_004025045.1. Lineage (NCBI taxonomy): Eukaryota > Metazoa > Chordata > Mammalia > Rodentia > Cricetidae > Sigmodon > Sigmodon hispidus. Next base: position 262,135 of record PVIH01000261.1, read on the forward strand.
GAGCATGGAACACCACACCACAGTCTTTTTTACTAATTTATTTTAAGAACTGTTTCCTCTACAGGGAAGTGACAGGATGAGACACCAAAGAGGACAGAGACCTACCAATCGCAGGCATTTGAGTGACAATGAAATGAAAGAAAGTTTTCTTCAAAGGCACTCATTTTTCTTTCACACATAGCGTTGGGCCTGGGTGTCTCTAAAGTTTAACATTCGAGCTGATTTTATTGGAAAAGAACAAGGTGGAGTTTTGGTTTTTTAAGGATGAAGTATTTTCAAGAAGGACTTATCTTTAAAAGTATTTATGGACATGTATTCTTCAGGAATATTGGACAGCATTCCAATTTATATTATCTCTAGTGTCAAAGCTATTCCCTAGTGACACAGACTGTTGGTCAGAAGATGGTTATGATTTAAGTAATTAAATCTTAATTGTTGACGAGTTTGTCATTGGTTTATCTTGCTACAGGACATTTTTAACCAGGATCCACCATCCTGATCTCACCATCTTACTTGCTATGGTTTATGCCAGGACACTTTCTGCCCAGATAAAGCACGCTCATAAAATTTAAATATTTCACTTTAGATATAAGTGTTGATATTTATTGATTTATTTTTATGGGAGGAGGCCCTTCTAATATTATTGTCATGCATCATACAACAGAGTTGTCTTGCTCCTACTGGGTTGAAGGGGACGGAATGTGGGTGTAGGTGACTGTCTTGATTTTTGTTGTTGCCTTTTTAAGCATGACCCTTCCCTTCTCTATCAGCCTGCGGAATCAAACATTTTATTACTCATTCCTGATGCATAGTTAACCTTTGTAAATACCTCTGTTAAGAGTCACTGGATACTGCTTTTCTTCCCTTGGGAGGGTTAGGGTTCCATATTTCCTGAACAAATGGAAGGGGGCACAGAGGCTGAGACCATGGAACCCCAAGTTGGTGATGAGGAATTGGGGGAAAGAGGCTAGGTCTGTTTTAGGCAGTGTGGTACACGTGGGTTCATCATGCACATGTTGCTCTCTGATGCACTTCACCTCATCACCCTCCATTCTCCAAGACTGTATTTGCCAATGGTCCTAATCAAATCATTGACAATTTATTTTCTTATTTAGACTAATTTAATCATTAAATTGCTAATGAAATATTTTGACTAGCATGGCTTACTCAACAAGAGTGCCTGGCAGGAATACATTCCAGCCAGCCTGGTTCCTCTTCCTGAGCAGCCTGGATGGTACAGTTCATCACGAGGGTCTTGGGTAGCAGAACAGTCCCAGCACTGGAGCATTCCTTAGACTATGACTTCAGACAGAACGGCCAGTTTACAGCCAAGTCATTCATTTTGGCACAAAGCAAGTAGTAGCCACAGCTGGTCTCCACACGAGATTCTACAGAATCCCTACATCTTGGTTACTCTTCCAGCAGAGGCTACCACCACTTTTTGTAGTAAAAGTGAAATAAATGAGGCTGTACATGTATACAAATCAGAGGGAGGTTCACACTCAGAAGCTTCATAAGACATCAAGCAAAGTTTTCACATTGTAAAATGAGCTTTAAGATGGGGATTCTTCTTTTAGGAGTGAATGGGGTGGTGGGGTGGGTGGAGGCTGGGGAGGGAGTGGAACGAGGGAGGAGAATTAGGGTTGGTATGTTAAAAAACTTTTAAATAAAAAAAGTTTAAAAAAAGGAAAAAAGATTGGGGTTCTTTGGGAAGTGCTGTGCTTGGGGGTGGGGTGAGGAGGCTGGAGAGTTTAACTTCTTAAATTCTGTGTGAAGGAAACTCTTGGTGCTATATCCTATCTACTGTTATAGTCTCAGCAAAATGATATCTGTCATGTTCATATACACAGTGAAGTGTTTTTCCACCTTCAAGAACACATTTGTGAAGCAATAATGGTAATCACTGAGGATTCTGAAATTCCCCTCATTCTTAATAGCTTTAAATACCCTAGTTAGATTTTTGCTAGGCACGCCACTGTTTTTGATAGTCTTTCTATTCTTTAGGGGGGCACTTCTCACATCCCAGCTTGCCTGTCTTTACAGAGTCTAAATATTCATGCCTACTGCCTAGCCAAACAGAACAGAAATCTGTCCCTTCCTGCCCAGTCATGTCTAACAGAAAGAACCTAATGGAGCTGCAGGATGGATTTCCGCAGATTATGATTTCGCCTTTTATCCCACCTGCCCTCTTTATACCCCCCCTCTGCTGAGGTACATGGGTTCCATTTTAGACTGTAATCATCTAGGTAGCTGACTTTTGCTATAATTGATGTCTTTTTTTTTTTTAATAGATTTTTTGCATTAGGCAGAGGACTAAGTGGCTTTTACTTTAAAACTGGTCATTTAGCCTGAGCTTGCTGGATGCCACTGTGAGGTCATGTTGTCTGTAGAGTAGAGAAGCAACTGGGTATTCCAAAGCTATGCTTGTCAGGAACCCCCACGGGTGACATCGCTAAGCAGAACAAGGCATCTTGTGGTCAGTTCCCAGGCATCTCTTCAGCATCCCCTTTCTGTGAACCACCATTGGAGTAAACTGGTGTATCTCCATAGAAGAAGGCATTCTGAAAAAGAGAAGCGACAGAAGTGAGCGAAAGAGCTATTATGGAGCTGCCGGGAATAAGTGTCATTGATCTCGTGAAGAAGATCTGAAACCTGAGGCTGAATAAATCAAACTTCTTGCAAGAAAAGAATGTTAATTAACTAGAAAGGGGGGAAAAATGGAAACCAAAAAAAAAAAAAAAAAATTAATCAAGAATCCGAAGAAGACAAAGTGATGAGTGAAAGTCCCCTAAAAGCCATTGTGAGCTTTAATGGAGAGGCTAGGATTACAGATAACATGATAACCCTTCTGTGAGTTATGGCTTCCTGAAAGTCAAAATGAAACCGTACCTGAAGAAGGAAAATTAAGAGTATTGATTGCATTCTGTTCTTAGGTTTCCGGGACTGGGTTCCAAAGGAGCTTCAAAGGGTTGGCTGCGTGGAGCTCTTAAACACAGTCCAGAGGCGAGTTCGGCCCAAGCTCCATGTGTTTGGTGGAATTCATGAAGGTAAGAACACAGGGATGGATAATGTGCCGTTATCCATGATCTCACACTTTCCAGCAGGCAGCATCAGCTAGACAGAATGATGGGTACAGTGGTATCGAGAAAGAACCCTTTTCTGAGATGAAAGCTCATAAGAAAAGCTCACATATATAAAGCTGATAAATAGTTTGTATTGCTGTCTTTTCAGCAGAAAGGCTAGTAGGAACCTTGTGTTTCTTACCTTGCCACAAAGCCCACATTACCCCAGATAGCACTGGAATCTAGGGGCTCCACAGAGACATAAATAATAACTGCTGCAGCACCAATAAAGCCAACTTTCCTGTTAAGGGAATAGGCAAGATGCCCTCAAGATTATCTATAGTCCCTTTGGGGTCTTACATACCAAACACAGAAAGAGCCAGGGAAGCAAGATGTTCTCCGCAGAATTATCGTGTACATGCAAGGAATGCTTCCTGGCAGATGTGGAAGGAGCTGCTCTCTGCACATCAACATTTCCTTACTAAGCTTGGCGTTGTCAGAAATCATTAGCACTGTTAGCTGCAGCTGAGCTTAACTGAAACAATAAAATCTGTAAATGAGAAAATATTTGTTTATTGGCTTCTATCTTTCAAGGTAAACTGAGTCAGGGTCCTAGATCCCAAAAGCCTCAGGAAATTTCACAGTTCTGAATTTTGTCTGCTCTGCCCTTTTCAAACCAGATATCACTGGGCTTTTGTAAACAAGCAGAATATTCTGTCGGCTGATGTTGGGGATCTCAGAACCTGCAAGACTGGCCTGGGCATGCTGTTTTTGTGCAGCAGAAGCATTTATGTGGGCAGCTGCTGTGTCTCCTAGTCTTGTGCACAGTGGCTCTCTGTAGTTATTTATGAATGTCAGAATCAAGTTGAAGTGTGTGAGGCTGTATGCTTGGTGAATGCAGTTTACTCTACAGAGTCCACAGGCACAGTGGCTTCCTAGTTAGGTAGGTAATAAAGAGCATATTGAAAAATCATTCTACTAAGGCCAGAGAAAATTCAGTTTGCTCCAAGTGCAGGCACCAGCTGAATAGCTGGCAAGCAGAGGTATACCTAGTCCTGGGCAGGAGGCAGGGTGTGTGTGTTGGAGGGGGAGCTGGACTTCAGTCTTGTGTGCTCCCTAAGAAAAGGGGAGAACAGAGAGATGGGGCTGCCTATCTAAACTGCATTTCCTGGAGAGGGGCGGCTGCTATCTTAAAAACTAGTTTGCAATTCACCCTTTATAAAAGAAGTTTAAGTCATTAATTTACCTTAAACTCGCCAGACACTTGGAGAATTCCCCTGAAGCCCCACAATAATAAACTTTTTTTTTAAAGGGAAGCGATCATATTCAAATAAACTTGTCTTGCTTTTATTCACTTAAGACAGCTAAAGAGGGCAGTGAGAGGGCAAATACCAGCCTCTTGATGGAGAGAGATAACAAGACTTTATGACCCCGGAACCAAACAGTGCACATTTTAAATGCAGCTTTTCTTTTCTTAAGAGATTTTTCCATTGACCCTCATTAAGCTCTCCACAGGCTTACTTAGAAAAATTTTAGCAAATGGAGCAGGAGGAGGGTGGGGGGGATAAGAACCTTATCAGTAATTTCTGTGTGTTCTGTTCATTTTATTTCTTCATGGCTATTTTTATATGCCACAGAGTCCAATGTGAACATAGAATTCCAGACTCATTGCAGAAGCTGTAAAGTGTTCAAAGAGATGTGCACACTTCCAAGAAACCTAAAATGTCACCATGTTAAATATTACAAAAGGAGTCAGCATGGCAAGGTGCCACAACATTGTCTTAGCTTTCTTCAGTAGATCATTTGTGCTCATGCAAGGGTGCTTTTCCCGCATGCACTGTCTGGGAACATTTAGGAAACAGGGTCCTGTGATGTTCCTACCTACCACAGTTGAAGGAGCAATGGTTTTGAGTGAAATGAAACTGAGCGTTAAACTCACAAACTCAAGATAGGATCAGTCACTTATGGTTAATTGTCATGGAGACAGATCACTCTAGTGATGAGGAAGATGAGCATTCATACCTGAGCTCTTGCCCTTTTCTTCGCTACCTACCGCAAAACCCACTTGGCGCCCGGCTGTGTTTGTAGGCTGCTCACTTCCTTCCCTTCAGCTCAATAGTTAATGTGGTTTTTGAAATGAAAATGATGTATTAAAGGTGGAAGAGTACTTTTCTTATTCTCAGTCATACAGGTATTATGTCCTCCCCCTGACCAGTTCAGTATTTGAGCAAAGTGGGCATGGGGAAGAATCATTCTTTGTTGATGGAAAGAAATCTGTATCTCTGGGACGGTCCACTGAATTTCACCTCCCTGCCCTCTGACGATAACTTTGTTGTTCTTACTGGCCTGATGGCCCTGTGTTCAGCCATTATCATTTGTATATGTTACAGTGACTGTGACACTGTCTTCTTACAGGGTACGGCATCATGACCGACGGTTACACCACCTACATCAATGCCTCAACTTGTACAGTCAGCTTTCAACCCACCAACCCTCCAATTATATTTGACCTTCCAAACCCGCAGGGCTCTTAAGCTCTCAACATCTTAGTGGAAAGTGAGGGACGGTCTACAAACTGCCATTTTTCTAATTATAAACTTACATTCTCTGATTTGTTTATTTTCAAATCCTGTGAGTTCTTTTTGTAAATCGTTGGAACAGAAAAAAAAAGAAAAAAGAAAAAAGATGCTCGAGTTGTGCCGTCTCTTTTTGCTTTTTAAAGTGGGGTGTTCCTTTGAAATCAAAGGAGCATTGTGGATTTGTAAAACGACTTCTGTTTGCTCAAAGGCCACGCCATTGTAAATTGTTAGTGTTTGCCAAAGGACAGCCAAGCTTTCTTTAAAAAAAAAAAAAAAAAAAGTGATTTTAAAAATTCTTATTTGAATATGCTTTAAGCTGAAAGAAAAAGATTTAAAGAAGAAAAGAAACACATAGGCAGTGTTTTGAAAACCACCCAGATTTGCACAGCTCTTTGAGTATTGTTTGATGTGTTCTGTTTTTGTTTTCTTGGTGTTATTTCATTTTTATTTTACAGATGTGGCCCCAATTTAGAACAATCTCAAAAGAAGTAGGTCTGGAAAAGCCTCGGCTTCACACTGGCTATAAAGGAGACTGTCCAAGGTTGGGAAAGAAGAGCCCTCATTCAGAGGCTTACCCAGAGAGGTCCATATCATGATTATACAAACTCTCACTGTTTGTTTCTTTTAAATTATTTGAGCTTTAAAAATATGGAAACAAGAATCTGTCAAGAGCAGATATTCATGTAAGGAAAAAAATGTGCAGACTCTTTCAATGTGGATTTATATATATATATATATATATATATATATATATATATATATATATATATATATATTTTGGTGCATTTTGACTAAGTTTGGAGTTTAACATTGCCAAGGACAGTGCAACTGCAAAGCAGTGCTGTAACAGCAGCACATCAGAAGTCCGAAGGAACGGACCCATTCTTTCTGAGAACTCACAGTCTCAAAGAGCTTGAGTTCAGTCCAGGTACAGTAACAAGTGTGTATAGACGTCAGTGGATGCATTGGAAGCAAACGAAAGTAAGGCTTAGTGGTCCTTTCTATTTAAATGCCCTGCATTGTCTTCTCACTTCCTTCCCCTTCCCATTTTGCACTGTGTGTTGATGCAATCTTCGCTAGCACAAAATATTGTTGCTAATAATCCTTTCTGTTCTCCCATTGTCGATGCCATTGAGCGCTATTCTATTTTATGTTACCTTAAAATTTAGGAAAGCAGTTGTTTTCTTTAAATTTATTGTGATATTCTATATCTAGCGGCCTTTATATGCAAATAAAATTGCAAGATTTTTAAATCTGTGCTGCGTGGTTGGGCTGCCTGGGGAAAGATGGTAGATTTGTCCTGGGGACAGGAGGATTTATTTACATGCAATTTAATCTCCTCTGAACCATTAGAATATTGGGTTGTTGGGGTTTTGGGGTTTTGGTTTTTTTTCCTGATTTTCAATAAATGTTTATGGCCTGCCTATCAATCACACGCCAGCAGATACACCGACAAGGCACTGGCAGTACTGGTTCCTTGCAGCACACTGACATCTGTCTGCCTTGGGCTTGAAAGGGTGCAGCTTCTGTCTTTGGCCATTGTAATGTCTGGGGGACAGAGACTGTCAAGGCTGTGGCTGCTGTTTGGGACATGTCAGTGGTGTTGAGTAGGGGAAGCCACAGAGAACAGGGCCCCCACTCACTGAACATTCTCATTTGTCCTCATGAGTAGTCATCACCCCTCAGGCCACCATCTCTCCCAACACACACACACACACACACACACACACACACACACACACACACACGAGTTTTGTTGTTTTAACGAGAACATTAACATGATCTTTCATTGAGAGGGTCAGTGATGGATTGTATATACCTCTTTTATTTTGTCTGGAAGAACCATTGAAGAAAATCAGTAGGATCTTGCTATTATTTGAGGGTCTGGGGGTTGTCTATAGAAAGGCTTTTTTGGTTTTTTGTTGTTGTTGATATTGTTTTAATTTTCTGAAAGTATCTCTTGTAGCCCAGGCTGGCTTAGAAATCTCTGCATGACAGAGAACGCTTGAACCTCCTGTCTCCAGCCTCTAACTGCTGGGTTTACATGAGCAGCCACCACACTCAGCAGAGCAGTAAGATCTTAAATCTGCATCTGTGGACTGCTTTGTTGTCAATGCCCATTTAATTACAGTTTCATTCTGTCTATCCATTGTGATTCCTTTAATGCAATTCCTGGAAGGAATTCTTAGTTTCAGTACCAGCTGGGACACTCTTAAAATGACAGCACAAATTCTTATAATCATCTTGGTCCATTTTAGTTGTATCTGTTAGGCTTATCAGTTTCAGACCTGAGACTGTACAACAGGTGCATGGGCTTCCCCACAAGAGGAGTCTATGACTATGGTAGCTATGGATAAGATGAGGTCCTGAGAGAAGGTGGCAATCCTCCCTTAACCTGCTGACTTGGTGTGAAGATCGCTGCCTTCCTGCCCCTTCCTAAGGGATGGACAGAGAGGCAGCAGTCTACTGAACAGATATCTCACCTGGCAGCTAACCAGGACATGGGCTTAGACATCTTTAAAAGGCAAAGGTAGATAGATCTTCAGGAGTTAAGTGATTCCAAGGACGTGTGTGCATGCACAGTTCTAGAGAGCACATTTGAACACCAACTAATTAAGCAAAACACTTGCTAAAATTGCCTTCCACCATGCATTAGCAGGAAATGACACCATTCTGCTATATCTAGAGCATTGTACAGACTATCGACAGATTCCTGCTGCCGGCCCACACTGCATGCATGAACTGCTTCTGGGGCTTCCGTAATGACTCTGAAAGCCTTATCTGTTGACCCTTATAGCAAGGAATCATTCAAAAATGGTGATTACAAATCTAGCACTTTCCATTCCATTACCAGGCAATCTGCTGAATGGGTTTCGTCTTTTATCTTCTTCTTTGACTCCTAAGTATTCATAAGCCACAGTTTATAGGAAGGCAAGACCACTGAATAGCTTCCCTTTGGACAATGGAAGGTTCTAAAACAAGTCTATCTGAGTCCATAGCGATGCCCTTTCTGTTACTGTGCCTTTGAACCAGAAAAACTAATTCCTAGTAGCTAACAGAAAATTGGAGCGCCTGGGACATTACCTGTTCCCCATGTAAGAACCTGCTGAAGCGGGGCGGGAAGGGGAAGGGAGTTTGAACAAGGGGATACATGGATAAAAAATGAGACTTTATTCATAATAAATACATAAATTAAAAAAAAAGAACCTGCTGAAGCAACTTGCATCATGGTGTGATGGCAACATCAAGGTGGACCATTTCCTCTCTGCTTGAGACTCAGGACACTGCAGTGGTCATAAGTGCTTCCAAGCCAGCCCAAATCCTGGTTTTCTCTTAGACTAACAGCAATGTCTTCAGGAAGAAGCCATGTAATGTGAACTCTGACATGGAGATCTCCGTCTGGCGTCTGGTAAACAGTGTATGTTTGTTTGTGTCACCTTGCCCTGTCTCTCAGTTCTCCAGACAGGATTCTGTCTGTTGACCCTTTACCACAGAGAGGTCAGGGACCTTATTATCTGAGGAGCTGTGTTTGTGTTCATGCTTTGTGAACTGTAACCAACTCCCTTTTTAAAAAGTATGGGCTTCTATGAAAAGCAGACCAGAGAGCCTGACTTTCTAGCTAGGATGTCACACCTTACAAAATCTCTCGAATTTCTGATTAGAAAGGGGTTTTGAGTAACAAGTTGCTAACATGACTCACATGGGTCTACTGTCTTGTGGGGCACCTATCTCCCCTTGAATCTCTCACCATTTTCTTCCAGCTCTGTTTGTGAATGGTTTGCCCCTGTGTCACAGCATTGTTTTGTCTCACAAAGATAATAGAGGGCTGCTGGAATCCCTTTCAGGGACAGGTCAGCATTTCTCTGACAGATGGCCAGAATTACACCCACCTTCGTCTCCATCTTGTAAGTAACTAAGATTGTGAACCAGGTCAGCTGGGAGGATTTGGGGTTTGTTAATTGCAGATAAAGTACTTGATGTGTCTAAGAATGATGCCACCCCAACCAGGTCCCCTGAAAATGTGTGGCTCTGGTGAACCCAAGATACCCCTCTATTTTTGTATGTTTCCATGAGTCTAATCCTATTTATTTCTAAACAACCGTGAACTGAGATAGCCTTTGACTTACTTTAGGACTGAGGCATTTTGAACACAGCTGTGCCTGGGTAGGGAGCCACCTGGTTCAGAAGTCTTTGTGTGTGCTTTCATAGAAAGCTCCAGGCTTATTGCCAGACATCAGCCTTAAGAGAGAATTTTTTTTTCCTACTGTGTAACTCTTAGCAGAATTGATGAGCATATGTGAGCTAGAGAGCTGGGCTCTTTTGGAAATTCCCAATCATTTTCCTCCTTCCTTTTAAATTATCTTACTTGTCCAGAAGAAGAAGAAGAAGAAGATACACCATTACCCAATTCCTATGAGAAACCCTACTAGTTGATACTTCTTTGCACTTTGCCTTTGCAGATCATAAAGGTTTGCAGAGGGCTACTAGCCCTCACAATGGTCACAAATCAAAGATAGAGCCTCTATTGATATTGAACTTGAATGATTTTCAACATGACATTTGGAGATAATCAGGATGATGAGGTCAACTTTGGCCAGATAGAGTCAGATTTTGTAGTAAAGGATCATTTAACTGTGAGGGATAAACTGGGTGATACAAAAGAAACCTCAGGAAGGGTCTTTGCATCTTCTCCAGAGGGGGAGCTTTCCCTTTGTCTACCTAGTCTGACTGTGGCATGAATACATGGTTTCTGCCCTGTCTATATCAGAACACAGTTAGCTCTGTCATGGCACTGTGACATCCACATGTATATGTGTGCAAGTTCCAGAACCTGCTGGGTTCTGGTATGTTCACCCTGAAACATGCTGAAGGCATGCTTTCTTTCCCCAGCCTCAGGTTCCATCCTATAAAATGGGTATAATTTATGCTTCACCACACACTTTTCAGACTCGAGAGAAAGTAATCACTTCAAGGACCCATGAGGAGTATTTAATTGCTTGGCTCATCATAATTTTTAAAGCAAATTTGTTTTTAAGAGGAGATAAAAAGAAAATCCCACCATTTATCTTACTTTCTGTTACTCCCGGCCCTTCATAGAAGAAAGCTAGTCCTTAAGACTGTGTGGCGGGGCTGGAGAGATGGCTCAGCGGTTAAGGGCACCATCTGCTCTTCCAGAGGACCCGGGTTCGATTCCCAGCACCCACATGGCAGCTAACAACTGTCTGTAGTTCCAGTTCCAGGCAAAACACCAAGACTGCGTGACATGTTTGAGTAGAAAAACCCACACTGGCAGCCTGTATTGAGCTTTTTAAATTCCTGCCTGTCTTTGAACTACCTGACAAAACAGTGTGGGTTCTCTGTGACACCTGTTTCCTTTTGGGACAAGGACTCTCTTACAAGAGAAAAATCCTGAGGTAAAGGCTTTTTCTATCCAAGAGCATCTGTAAATGGGTGATGGTAAGAAAGGAATGAATTTCCATTAAGAACGGCCACTAAAAGCAGGAACAGACTAAACACACAAAAGCAGCACACCTCCTCCCCATCCATCAGCTTTGATTTTTATGAAGCCATGGTTACCATGAGGTGCATCTGAGTGCTCTGAGAACCCGCTCACCAGAAGAAAGAGTCTGTGATTTCATAGCCCATTTCTGCCTTCATGTTAGTGATGACCTTAGAGATGGGTTGAGATTTTCAGTAGAAGCCTCTGAAATAGCTAGTGACTTGGAACACAAATGTTTCTTCTGTGCTTGGTCTCACCAACATCTACCTGCTGCAATCCCCTAGCGTGCTTACCTTACCGCTACTTAAATCTTGAGGGACTCCTATTTTCTGGCTGTGCCCCTCAGTTTCCTCAGTCCCTTTTATGTTGCAGTAACTACCATCATTACATGTCACTTTCTGAGTGTTGCTTGTGAGCTGAGTCCAGGGGCCATTCCTTCTATATGTGTTTCTAACTCCTCCAATTCAAGATGATTCCTTAATGAATTCATCAGTTAGACAAACAATAGCTCAGCATGTAAGGAAGATGAGCAAAATTAATCACAAGTGAAATCAACGTACATCCTGAGCACTATAAACCAAGTTGTATGCTAGTAAGGTTTATTTGTAAGACCCAGTACTTGTTTCAAAAGAATCTTACAATTAGGTAGGGAGAAAAAGCTATTGGCACATGAAGGTGAACAGTAAGAAGTGAGTTGGGTTCAAGACCACAAATTAAGATCAGGGTTAGTCAGACAGTCTTTCCAGTAGCCATAATTATAGAGAAGTTCAAGGTGAAGGTCTGACTCTCAGACAGACATAAGCAGCTAATCCAAAAGGGATTCTTTGATAGTAATAATGTCAGTTTCTTATGCAGCTTCACTGCAGGAGGAGAAAAAGCAGTGTGGCCAGTAGCAACTCCAAGTGTGTCACGTAGCTGGTTTGTTTTCTTAATTTACTCTATGAAATGGCTTTCTCTAATGGCATGCCATTGACGAAATGCACCATAATGTCCCCATCCATCACCTCCAAATGCTTTTGCATGCATCGGTTGTTGACTTGTTTTCTCCCATTCAGCACATAAATGAGAGGAATGATTTATCCAAGGCCACCAGTTACTTTTATATGGAATCTGAAATAGCTCTCTGGAGAAATTCTGCCCTGAGCACTTCTGTCTTTGTGCTGCTCTGAGCATCTCCTACAGGGTGTCTTTGGCCAGGCATTGCACTGGTACCCTCCTTATGACTATTTCTAGGGGTACTGGTCAGTCCAGATGTCCATCCATTTTGACTGTGATTCCTGGACATGAAAGCTGACATTTGGTAAGTGTGACCATGAATATGGAGTATGGAAAACAGGACCTTGGTACTTTAAGGACTGTTCTATTAAATTAATGCTACAGACAGGAGACAAAGTTGTGGGTGAACACTGCTTGAGCTGTCAGATGCCTCCCCACCCCCAAGAAGCTCTCCTGAAGTTACAGTCATCACATAGACAAATGAGTGCATTTATTTTGTGCACTTTCCAACCTGCTTCCTTGACCTCTGTCTCTCCATGGTGAGGATATCTAGATTCCTGTCCCTTGGGATTTTACATTGATCAATAGACAAGAGGTGAAAGATTCATAGGATTAGCAGTAACTCTCGCCAACTAAAGGGTCTTTGAGGGGCCAGAGTATGGTACCTCTAAGCAGGACCTAGTACTGTTTTCAGATACAAGAAAGAAATGTTCTTTATGATTTTTGTCTCTTCAGATGGTGATGATAGTGGATATAAAAAGGTCAAAGCATCAAATGACAAAGATCTGCACCATTAAACACAACACTGTAGCATTAGTTTAGTGGAGCAATCCTTAAAGTGCTATATTTATCTTCTCAGTGCTTGTCTCAAAAATTTATAAAATATAACTTGGACAGTTATCTGAGAATATTTGTTGAAACCAGCTGTGTAGGAACATGAAATAAATATGCATCAAGCATAGCTTTGCATTAACATACTTTTTATAGGTATACATGCCTTCATCAATAATGTGATGTCTAATACACAATACATTCACCCCTGAATGAAACTGAAATAAAGTGCTCATCAGGTAAGAATTTTCTTACACTGTTTTCTAAGAGCTAAATGCCATTATGTAAGACATCAGGACACTAGTGCCAATGGGAGCCATATACTAGTTTCATATTTTTTTAAGATGTAGAAACTGCTATATTGGTATTACATTCTTTTCTTGAATTTTTTTGTTGTCATTTAATGTGTTATCTTCACAAAGAAGGGTAGTATAGCTGTGAACAGCATGCAGGAATAAGACAATAAGGAAATACATTTTTCTGTTATTGAAAATAGTTTTTTATACAGTATATTCTGATCAGTTTACCTTCCTTTTTCCTTACCTTTCTAGCTCCATGTCTTTTTTCTCTCTCTTTAGAAAACAAACAGGCAAATGAAGAAAAAAAAAAAAAAAACCCAAAAACCTAACAAGCAGAATTGAGCAAAACAAACAGGAAAAAAGGAACACCCAAGAGAGCACAGAAAGTTCCTGCACAGTCAGACACACACACACACAAGAATCAAATAAAAACACAGTCAGAAAACGTAATATAATAAGCAAAAGACCAGTGTGGATAAAAAAAATAAAATAAATGCCCAGACAAAGAATTACAAGCTAAAACATCTCCAAAAATACTATTGAGTTTGTTTCGTGTAGACCATCTACCATAGGACGTGGGACCTGCCCGTAAGTGTGGTTTGTATAACCAGTAAGACTAATTTTTCCTTTGTGAGGTGTTGTCAATTGGATTAAGTTTAAGGATTATATTGGAAACATGGACCTAGTGAGGTGCCCATGGGACTGGAAGGTAACCCAGAAGGAAGAGAATGAAGGGGACCATGTTCAAAACTCAAAATTATACCCTGTCAAGCTGTCTGGTATGAGTTATGCCTGTTCCTTGATCATTTTCTTTCACTAAACTACAAACTAACAATTTGATTTTTCATGGTATCAGGACATCCTTGAACAAAGGGACAGGTGAGAATTCTGATTACTTCATCAATAGGGGATCCACTGGCCCTGTGGGAGACTAGGAAGTTGGACCCTTCTCCATATTGTCTGTGATGAGATTTTCTAACATAGGCACTGGCTGCTTTTTGAAGATTTCTTCTAAAGGAAAGCTTTCTCAAGCAAATTGTATCTCCAGCAAAGTGACAATTCGCAAGTGATTCCAGCTGTCTGTGGATTCAGCGGTATCTTATTTATTTATACCCATGCCAGTTGGTTGTATAGCTTGGCTGGGATGCTGAGAACATCACCTACCGATTTTTAAAGCTCAGCATTCTTAGGGATATTTAAAGAAACCCTCCATCACCACCACTTTGGACCAAAGCTAAAAGCAATTCTTCTTAAACACTCTCTCACATTCCCATAAATAATTATTGCTGACCTAGAGGCAATTCTGCAGGGAGATGTGCATAAATATTATATAATTCCCTTTCAACAAAGTTTTATGAAATTATTATCATTCTTCAGTTGAACTCTTGCCTATAGCTTATTAGAATTTATTATTATTAACTTATTAACATTTACATTAAATCAAAGAGACATTCTTTTGATCTTCATTCTAGGGAGGAGGTTTGGAAGGGAAGGTGATACACCAGCATGCATAGGCTCTGTTGAGGTTAGTGATGCAAACTTACCCTTTCAGCCTTGCCACAGATAGATAATATTTATCAAGTGGCCATTTTATTCCAGGCACTCACTTAATGAAGGATTCTGTCCAGTGTTAGGCCAAAAAGAAGATCAAATCAAACCTTATCCAGTAACCTTAACCAACCTGGACCAGGATAGATGAGTTGGTTTTATACCAAGAGACCAGTATGAAAGTCAACACTGCTAATGCACTTTTCCCCACCTGTCTTCCGATAGGCATTCCTGTAGACATTTGCAGACCGATATGTATATAGCAGGAAAATCTCAAAAATTCCTTGAAGAAGATTTAATGCTCAATCTGGTTTGCTGGGAAAAGAATCTGTATAATTAAAACAAGTTTATGGTGGATGTAGATAAAGTTTGGTTAATGCTAAATATCAGAAATGGAAGTTTTTCATCTCTTTATAAACTCTCCCGGGTGCTATGTTAGAGCAAACTGATGAGTTCATGCTCTTGTTTTTCAACCATTTCAAATGTCTCTGATTAATAGTGATATTAGCAACAGTAAAGCCATGTTGGAGCACACCCAGATAGTTAATGTCAAAAGTCAGTACCACTTAAAAACTTTGGAAGTATGTGCTGCCTCTCTTCCCAAAAGGCATCAAAACGACTCTCCACACATATATCTCTCATTAATTTTAAGGCTATAGCTGTAAGATCAAGACTTTAAACATTGCTCTAACACATTTAGAAGTTTCAGGCCAACCATGTGTCAGAATGGTGTAAAAAAGTTAGAGGATGGTCATGCATCGGAGATGTGCTTTATTAAATTATAAACACTTTTTATATATACAAATATATGCATATACACATGTATTTTTGCAGAAATGTTCTGTTTATTTAAAAGCAAAATCTTAAAGTTTAGAGATTATGACTTCAATTGTTATCTAGAAATTATGCCATTTACCTGATGGTTCAACCCATTTATGTATTTATGTAAGATTGTATCTGAGGTCTTCAATGGATGTGGAAACTCCCTACCCTTTCCCATTCTCCATTTCCAAATGAGTAAATAAACTGTCTATCAGATGATAACGTAATTCTGAAGATAAATGCAAAATTACTCTTACAAAGACAAACAGCACTTATTGCATTCTCTTCTAGGTCATGCTCGTCGACTTTGCAAAGTTAGAGATTTGATAAGATACACTTAAAAGATGACAAGAAGTGATTCTTTGAATAAAGAATCCCAGTTTCTCTAGACAGGAGTCTAAATCCAGAAAAAAGAAGAAGCATTGAAATGTTTTTTGTTGTTGTTGTTTTTACTTGTATAATTAGGCAATACTTAGCTAACAAATTAAAGTAGATAGTTTGAGACATGGAAAAAAAAAATAAAGACACTGAACAAAAAACTCACAATTTCTCATTAATGAGAAATGTCGTCCTATATGTCTTGGACTTTGAATTTAAAATACAAGGTGATTTATTTAAAGATCATAAAGTTGTTTATTTAAAAAAATGTTTATTTCTTTTAATGTTTTAAAAACTGCCAAGGGCAAGGAGAGCACTCTCCACCTTGTCACATTATATTGTAGTCTAAGGGTTGATGGTTTAACTAAATTGTTATTGAAAAGATGTACATCAAGGCAGGTCAGACTGTATCTTTAACAACTACTTACTGCTTTAATGCTTTATAAGACATGATAGCATCCAAATGTATCACATTTGTCCTAGGGCTCCCAGAAGAGCAAAAACAACAATTAAAAAAAAAAAAAACAAAAAAAAAACAAAACAAAAAAAAAAAAAAACACCACATATAACTGAACAAATTGATAGACCAAATTAAAGAGAAGTCAACCTGTTAGCCCCCTGTGGGGGAGTAACTATTCCTGAATGGCTTGTACCATACTTTTTTTTTTTTTTTTTTTTTTTAAAAAAAACTTTATTTATTATTTATTTATTTATTTGCCTTGGTGTTTTGCCTGGAACTGGAACTACAGACAGTTGTTAGCTGCCATGTGGGTGCTGGGAATCGAACCCGGGTCCTCTGGAAGAGCAGACGGTGCTCTTAACCGCTGAGCCATCTCTCCAGCCCCCCCAGCTAAGATACTTTTGTGCTTGTGTGCTTCCAAAGACTTCTTCCTGATTTGGGAAGAAACTTTAAAACATCTCCCTGAGTTGGATGCTGTTTGATCTCAAGGAACCAAAATTCCAATCAAGCACAGGAATCTGATATTAATAACAGACACAATAAGTAACAAAAATCAAGGAAGATCAGGAGGGGAAAGAGTCATGATTCTCTACGCACCTTAATAGCTTAAGTAATTATTCACAGATATCAATGAAAGACATGCTAGCATTTAATCCATCAGTAATTTATCTGATTAGCTTCTTCCTCCTCAATCAATGGGCACACCCCAGCCTCTGTCTATTACTGATCCTCTACTGTTACCATAGCCAAGGTCATGGATGGCCTAGAACCACCCTTCCTGAGTAGGAAGGAAGCAGGTAAAACTTAGGTCAAAGCAGTGTACAGCTGAGGACAAATTTGAAGTATGACCCTCACAATGATTATTCATTATTATTATTATTGTCTGTGGCCTCAAACAATTTCAGTCTCCCCACATAACCATCATCAGCATGAGTAGGGGGACTGAAGAAAACTGAGTGGATGGAGGAAAATCATTCTCTAGAAAAAAGGGACAAGCTATATTTTATAACCGCTGAGGTACTACTGACAACCATCATTAGTGCCATGCTGATTTGCAATGGGTCAAACTAAAGAAAGGAATTGGTCCAGTTGAGCTCTGCAGTGCCTCTTGCACTGTTTGACTTAGCCCACATTAAAGACCACAGTAGACTGGTTTTAATTACATAGCTGAGCAGGTCACAGCATACATAGTTAAAATACTGAATGTGAGATGATGATTGTGTTAGTATATAGTTCACATTTGACATATTATATCTGAAAAATTTGGTTCAGAGCAGAACTCCATTACTCACAATCTGAGAGGTTTTCATCAAATTACACAATTTTTGAGCCTCGATTCCTTTATTGTTAAAGTGGAGACATCAGTAGGGAAAGTGGATGGAGAAGCTAGACAGGGAAAGTGGATGGAGAAGCTAGAAGTGAAAGTGTGCTGTTGACAAGGACATGACAGTATCAAGGACCTCAAAGCCCTCCCCTGGTTCAAGTGCCCCTTTTAATAGTGTGTGCAAAAAAATGTCTGTCTCGAAGTCTCTTCCCACCCTAAATAGTTACAGCCTAAAGACTGCTCTTACCAAGAGTTGCTGAACCTACCTCCTTGGTCAGCTGAATATAATCCCCCCTGCTTTCTTATTTAGCTGTGTGATAACCCTGTCTCCTTGTTCAGCTACATGTAATATTCCCACCTCCCTACTCATCTGTCATAATAAACACGCTGAGTTTTTTCAGCTGAAAGCACACACCACCCGATCCAATGTTCCATGTCTGCCATTTCTTCATTCCCTCTTCAGCCCAGTTAGATCAATCCTTGAAGCCAGGCAAAGACATGGCAGTATAGTGCTTGCACATGTAAACTGTCATTATTAAGACATGTCTCCAGACTGTTTATGAATGCCAGTCATTGCCCCATGAATTAATCTCCCTTGAATCAGGCAACATTTTTGATGAACATTCAGCAATTAGTGTAATAGTTAAGATATATTATGTTATCTTCACCAAAGATGAGCTAATTAATAGCTAATATTAAATACTCAACCCATAATTATCAATCAAGTATAAGAGAAAAATAGATGTCATGTGTTATTTTTTAATGGTTTGATCATTTTATACATGTATATAATGGGTTTTGATTAAGTCTAACCCATTCCTTCTACAATTCCTCCTCTATTACCCCCACTACTTTTTCTTCTCAACTATGTACATTTTTTTTTTCTTAATCATACTGAGCTCACTTACCTTTATCTGTGTGTAGTATAAGACAGTCTATAAGAACTGGAGCAGACTCGCAGGAGTCACACTGTTGAAGAAAACTGTCTGTCTTTGCACCAGCAGCCATCAGTTTCAATATCTCCCCAGCTAGGAATAGGAATTCATGAGGCCCTCTGTTATCCATGCTGGAATTTTGGTTGGCTTGATATTATGCAGGTCTTGTGCATTCATTCACATCTGATAGGAGTTCATGTGTACAATGTACTATCATATCTAGTAAACATTGTTTTGATGCAAATTTTTACTACCTCTGGCTCTTGAAATCCTTCTGTGGTGATTTCTAAGCCAGTTAAGGAAGGTTGTGACATAGTTGTCCTGTTTAGAACCGGGCACATCACAGTCTCTTATTCTTTGTGCATTAACTAGTGGTAGGTCTCTGTATCAATCACTATATACTACAAAAAGAAATGTACTAACTTATAGGTATGAAGATAAGCAATTAGAACACAATTTATCATTACATCCACTTATCAGAATGATACTATTCAAGTTTCCCATAGGCCTTAAAGTCTAGCCAATTATAGAGTGTTGAGCCACTGAACAATACTAGGAATGAGATTAATCTTGTGAAGCAGATTTCTAATCCAATCAGAAGGTGTCAAGTTACTGCCATATTGGTTATACCATTATTGCACCAGTGGGCATATTTCACCATGTCAGTCATTATTGTAGTTCACATGGTTCTCAACTCAGTAAGACCACTGATTACTTTCCTCACCCAGAAGTATGCATAGAACTTTCCACCACTATGAGTTAGGAAGCTCATCAGCCTAGCTTTGCCATGGCCTGTGATTCAGGGATGTGTCATCTTCAGGGCCTTCCCATTGCCTTCTGAAAGTTAACCAAGAGCTATGCTGTCTTGCTTTTCTGTTACTATGATAAACATCATGAGTAAAAGCAAGTTGGAGAGGAAAGGGTTTATTTTACTTCACAAGTACAGTTTTCATCCATGGAATCCAGAGCAGGAGTTCAAGACTAGAACCTGGAAGCAAGAAGTGGAACAGAGTCCATGGAGGAATGCTGCTTATTGATTTAATCCCTTGACTCACTCACCTACCTTTCTTATACAACCTTGAACCACTTGCCCAGGGGCTGCACAGCCCACAGTTACCTGGGCTCTCTCCACATCAATCATTAATCAAGAAAATCCCCACATACATGCTCACATGCCACTCTAATGGGTACAGTCTGTCAATTAGGGTTCCCTTGTCCAAATGACTTTCCTTTGTGTCAAGTGGACAAGAACTAACCAACATAAATGGCAATATACTATAAAGTTTGGGGTTGTCTATGGGACACTGACCAATAACTTGAAAAGAGTTAACTGATACCAGGCATTAGGCTTTTTATTTGATAGCCTATATAATGTTGAAAGGGCATCCCCCCACACACACACAAATTATAAAAGACCCTAAAGATTCTACCAGAAAACTCTTACAGCTCATAAATATATCCATGTCAATGGCAGTTTACAAAATTAGTACACAAAAATAAGTAGCTTTTACATAAACCCAGCACAAATACTGACAATAAAATCAGAAATATAACCCCACTCACAATTGTCTCAATAAATAAAAGACCTTGAAGAAATCTAAGGAAGTAAAATAATTGTACACTTAAATTTTATGACACGGGAGGAAGAAATTAAAGAAGATATCAAATGATAGAAAGACCCCAATGCTCATGGATTGATAGGATTAGTATTGCAAAATGGTTATGCTACCACAAAAAGCCTACAGATTCAATGTACAGTCCCCATTAGTATTTCAATGTAATTCTTCACATAAATGGAAAAAGAAAGTCTCAAAATTTATATGGAAAAACAGAAGACCCAGGATAGTCAAAACAATCATGAACAATAAAAGCACTGCTGAAGGTATTACCATCCCTGTTTCAGATCCTATTTAAAAAGCAATAGTAGTAGTAATAATAATAATAATAATAATCAAACAACAAAAAACATGGTACTAGCATAAAAACAAACACCATCAATGGACTAGAATTGATGATCCACACACGAGCACACATTACAGTGGCCTGTTGTTTGTTTTGTTTGTTTTTAAAAAAGGCCAAACAATGGAAGGACTGCCTCTTTAACTAGTAGTAACACACAAGCTGCTCAAGCACATGGAGAATGAAACTTGATTCTTGTCTTTCACCCTACACAAAATTCAATTCCAAACCTACCAAGGACTTCAACTCAATCTCTGATACCCTGAATCTGACAAAAGAATGAGCAGGGAATATGCTTGAGTTCATTGATACAGAAAAGGTCCTTTCTAAATAGGACCTTGATAGTATAGGTACTAAGATCAACAACTGACAAATAGGACTTCATGAAACTTAAATGTTTCTATTTAGCAAAAGATACCATCATTTGAGCGAGGAAGCATCTCACAAATAAGAGAGGAAGCTTCACTAGCTGAGTATCTGACAGAGCTAGTGTCTAGAATATACAAAGAGCAAAACAAGCCAATAAAAATTAGAGTGTAAAAGCAATGTTCAGTGTACTTAGCCATCAGGGAAATTCAAATTAAAACTACTTTGGGTTTCATTTTGTCAGAATCAGAGTGGACAAGATAAGCAAAGCAAATGATGATGTTTAGGGGGATGTGGGAAAGGGAAAACACTCATCCTGGTCGGAGTACACACTGGTACAATCAGTATGGAAATCAGTGTGGTGTTTCCTTAAAAAGCTAGAAATAGTTAGTTCTATGATGTAATCTAGTATACCACCCCTGGGGCATAGTCCCAAAGTACTCTACTGCAGAGATACTTGCTCTTTCGTGTTCATTGCTGCTCCATTCACAAAAACCAGGAAATAGAAACCATCTAGATGTCCATCAACTGGTCAATGCATAATGAAAATGTAATATGTCGGGGCTGGAGAGATGGCTCAGGGGTTAGGAGCACTGGCTGCTCTCCCAGAGGATCTGAGTTCAATTCCCAGCACCCACATGGCAGCTCACAGCTGTCTGTAACTCCTGTTCCAGAGATCTGACACCTTCATACCAATACACATAAATAAAGCTACATAAACTTTAAAAAAAAAGAAAAAGAAAATATAATATGTCATAGTATTCAGCTGTAAAGAAAAATGAAACTTATAGATAAATGGATGAAGGGGTAAATAATCATTTTGAGAAAGTTCACACAGGCACAGGAAGACAAAGGCTGTATGTTCTTGCTTAAAAATGGATGTTAGCTTATCTGAGTTATATCTGAGTTAAATATGAGTATGTACGTTGAGAAACTCACAGAAGTCAGGAAACTTGTAAGTGACCAGGGGGAACTTCAGAAATTGGGATAGAGTGTAGGTAGTGTAAAGAAGCAGAAGGATTAATAGAACATGAAGGGTTAAATAGAGTGAAGAGAAGATGGGGGGGGTATGAGAAAAGTAGCTAACATCAAAGACCTCTAAAAGGCCATACGAAAGCCTACCTCTGTAGACATTGCCTAAAATGTATAAATATATAAATTGATTTTTTTAAATCAAGCACTTTCAAGTATATGCCACCTGTGTACTCTATATGAAAATGTTACTGCAAGGCATGCTCCAAAATACTACTAAAAAATTCCAAAATGAAAGACAAGCCAGTGGACAGAAAGCAGTGATTAAAGATGGCACATGAGACAGGAAAGAGGATAGAGGGAAAAGAGGGGTCTTATTTGTTACATTTTTAATTTTCTTGAGTCTGGAGAGATGGCTCAGCAGTTAAGAACACTGCCTGCTCTTCCAGAGGACCTAAT
Source organism: Sigmodon hispidus (assembly GCA_004025045.1). Taxonomy (NCBI): domain Eukaryota; kingdom Metazoa; phylum Chordata; class Mammalia; order Rodentia; family Cricetidae; genus Sigmodon; species Sigmodon hispidus. The sequence continues at coordinate 284,625 of PVIH01000261.1, forward strand.
TCAATCCCTGGCACCTATATGGCAGCTCACAACTATTTGTAACTTTGGTCTTAAGGAATCTTATATCCTCTTCTGGCTTCCACAGGTACCAGGCATGTATGTGGTAAACAAGCAAACATGTAGACAAAGCACTCACTAAATTTTTTAATTAATGCTATTTTGGAAGCTCAGAATGGTGGTAGACACCTCTAGTTCCAGTACTGTGGAGGTAAAGACAGATCAAGAGTTCAAGGATATCCTCAGGCTACATAGTGAAGTTGAGACTAGCCTGAACTATAGGAGACCAAAAGAAAAGTTTCTCTTTTGAGAGTTTAATGTCTATGTATTTTAAAATAATTATATGCATTGATCCTATAGTAAGTAGCATCTTCATAATCACCACACAAGAAATACTGTTTTTATTATTACTATTTACACATAAAACATAGCATCACAGTTACAGGTATATGTAGATATATATGTATATAACAACATGAGCAGTTCAGTTATAAAAAAAATTAGGGGTGGAAAAAGGGAAAGATGTGTACATTAGGTATGTTAATGTCTTTTATTCTGCTGTGGAGAGTCAGGGGCTAGTGCTAGCATATCATATTACCTTCTAAATTTTAAACACTGCTGAAACACCTTGAGCCTGGAAGGGGGCCTGGGAGAAAATGGCATATATATATGTATATATATACATATACATATATATGCATATATACATGTATATATATACATATTTATATACATATTTATATGTATATATATACACACACATTTGTATCCTCTTTGAATTCCACTTTGCATGGATATGCAAAGCAAAATACCTATCTATTTTTGATTTTGAAATAAATAATCATAAAAGAGCATTCCAACAGTGGCAGGGATGGAGTTAACTGTAGTCCAAAAATTCTGGCCTGTCTAGCCCAGGTACAGATCTGCAGTTCTGCAGCCACTTAGCCCCAAATAATGATTCAGACACTTATATTAATTGCATGCTATTTGGCCTATGGCTCAGGCATATAGCTTGCTAACTCTTACTCTTAAACTAACCCATGATTAGCTAAGTGGCTTAGTACCTTTGCTCAGAGCAGCATTCTCATAGTGGGACATTATAAATAATTTACTGTTATTTATAATCTGTTACATTATAAATAATTGTCCCACCTATTGGTTTAATAAAAAAACAGATTGGCTGAAGGAGGACAGGAAGTCTGGGTGGGGCTACCAGACTAAGAAAACTCTGGGAACAGGAAGAGCACAGCAGAGATGCCAGATGAGATGCCAGCAGATGCAGAGGAAAGAAGTTGAAATGCTGCTCTGAGAAAAGGTACCAAGCCACGTGGCTGAACAGGATAAGAATCATAGGTTAGTTTAAAGAGTAAAGAGTTAGCAAGTTATATGTCTGGGCCCTAAATCAATCAGCATAAAATTAATATAAGCGACTATGTATTTCTGTGGGACTGTGAGTCTGTGGGTCTCGACCATAGGCCAGACAGGCCAGAAACCTTATAATACACATTTTAGTCTTCTTTCTTCTGCATCTCCTGGCACTCTGCTCTGTTCTTTCTCTTCCCAGAGTATTATTAGTCTAGTAGCCCACCCTGCCTTCTAACCAATCAGCATTTTATTAAATCAATAGGAGGGACAAATATTTACAAAGTACAAGAGCATAATCTCACAGCATTTTCCCCTTTTTCTTTTTAAAACAAGAACCCCAAATCTAATTTTATTTGTATAGTTTTTTTTCCTCACCATATCTATAACATTTTATAACCAACACTGTAAACAAAGACAAACATCCGTAATCCAATTTTGGGGTAATGTAAGCATACTTTTCTAGACTACTTTTCTGCTGATTGGGGATGTTGGTAATCTTATGGAGATGCAAAGAAAATTAAGATTATGGACAAGTCTTTAGTGGAGTAGTCTGTGAGGCTGAGTCATCTCAGCCAGTCTTTTTGAAGCTGTTCTGGATGCAGAGCTCAGAGGTAACTGCAACAAAGGTACTCTGAAATGCTAGATCATCTAGGCTATTTGTTTCCATCAGAGGATTTTCAGGTGGTCTTCCTTAATCAAACATGGTTTTTCTTAACCCAGGAGGAATCTGCAACCTCTCATTTTCTGTAGAAATAAAAAGAAAACCTCTTCTCCAAAGTAATATATTTTTTTTAATTCAATTTGTAAGACAAGGCATTTACAAAATATATAGATTGGATTAATCCAGCAGCATTTATAAACAAATGTCTCTTAACAGCTCTTGCTTCTTCCTCAGCAGTCAAACAAGTCAAAGACAACATAACATACAGTATCCAGACTCAGTACTATCTTTACATGACATGTGTGTGTGTACCTTTTTAAAGGACTTTTTCCTTTTTCTCCCAAGCCTACATATATTTTTATACATTGTAAACCATTTAAAGTTTTGTTTTCTCTTCTGAATCTGTCTGTATCGTATATCTATATTCCTTTTCTGTTTCTGATCACATCTTTAATCTGCTAAGGTATGGCTAAGATTAAAGGATTGACTACGGCAGCTGACTCTGCCCAGCTCCACTCAGCTCCTTGGCCTGTGAGCGCTTACCTTCTTGGCAGTTACTGGCAAGGAACCACATTTACCATCCCAATTTTGAGAAATTTTAGGGTTCACACTGCACCATTGCCCTTTGCTTATAAATACCATTTAAGTGCTTGGCACCAAGGCCTTTTAAAGGAATATCACACACACACACACACACACACACAAAGCATCTCTTAAAGGAGCCACACTTCTGCTTGCCCTCCCAAGAAAATGCTGCTACTAAGTAGCCATCTCTGACTCTGTTCTCTTTTGATCTGTAAGAACAGAAACCTTACGTCAATCCATCATATGCATTTGAACCAAGGCTTCTGTGAGATTGCAGGAACATATTTGGTTGCAGCTCAGGCTGTATGCAACAAACCTGCCATTTTGTAACTCAGTCCCAACACCACTCTGTACCATGACCCACTTAAGAGACACAACTAGGGAAGCTGTTTTGGCTCCCTTTTAGAACCTTTTAAAAGCGTTCTCAGGTCTATATAGATCATGACCCACATTGGAACCCCATTTGTAGCCAGAAGTTTCTGGCCTGTGGAGCCCGACATGCAGACCTGCAGCTAATTTTATTGTGTTTCTCTGAACTTAGAAAAAACTTGGCATTTCCTTCAGTAAATTTGGTTTCCTCCTGTCTTCTTGTTTTCAGCTAAAATGCTAAATTAGATGGCACTTATTCCAAAAAGCTCTGTGAAACCATTTGCAAGACTTAAGTTTATAGCAACCATAAAATGTGTAGTTACGTCTGTGTAGGACTATACTGTCTAGAGGATTAGAAATCCAAGAGAAATTGCAAATACCCATAACTACTAAGGGTCAGGATGGAAATATTTTTGTCAGTTTGTGTTTGCTGCTAAGAAATTTTTGAATTAGTACATATAGGGCTTTCAAAGGGCTTCTGGAGGGTCAAGTCACTCCAGATAGTTTGAAAGGTTATTTTTCCTACAAATCAATGATTTTTGTTTGCTTATATCCCTACACAGGGGAGCCAGAGGACAAAGTTACCTTCTTAGTCCCCAAGGACTCTGATCTGTTGTGAATAGCCACTGCTCAAGATGGGAGGCTGGGTCAGAAATCTGAAATACACAGCCCTGCTGGAGCACATTGATCTCTAAGAAGTGTCTCAGTATGAGAAATAAGAACTCTTCAAGCTGGTCAGAGAATGGAAATTTAAGAACCGGTGAGGTGAAAGATCAGGAAATTTATGACGATTATCTGCGGTTACACTGTGGCGTGTTTGAGGATGGCTTAAGTCAAAGAGGCCCCATGCCTGTAAATCTTGAGGGTGATACTAATACCTCTGCAAGTGTGTGTATACAACATTTTTGAAAAGTTTGATTGCAAGGACCAGCTCCCAGGAAAGACAAATGGATAATTAACATTTAATTAATAAGAATAAGTTGTATTAAATTAAAGATATATAACCTTTGATTATTATTTATCTTTTTGTAGCCAGTGTGACAATCTATCCCTAGACTATTAGGTTGGTACTGTTTTTCAAAAAGCCAAACTAAGCCGTCTGTTCAGACTGTATAAATAGGAATATGTTTGCATCTCAACCATGGGAACAAAACAGCCCTTGGGAAACCACAAGTGGGTATTTTGTAATAGAAATGATTTTTTAAATTAAGTGCAGCAAAGCATCGTGGTACTGTTAGATGTTCTCCATTTGTCAAAAGCTGGAGGAGCTGACCTGAGAGCTGGAAGACTGGCCTTGCTTGACCTGGAGTTGAGACCTAGCTCTGGCTTCTATTAATTGGGTACCAGCGGACAAGTGGTCTGAAATTTCGTTTTTTATTGTTGTTGTCTGTTTATCTTCAGAAATTAAGAAACAATATCAACTGGAATACTTTCTTTAAAAAACTGGATGATAGTGTTAATGTTCATGTTCCAATGTCAGCCACAGACACTGCTCAGAAATGTTCAACCTGAGCTGGCAAAATGGCTCAGAGGGTAACCTCACCTTCTGTCAAACTTGATGACCCTACTCAATCCCTAGGATCCTCATGGGAAAAGGAGAGAATTGCTTCCTCCCCTCCACTTTCAATTCACCTAGTACAAAATACATAAACATTAAAACAATATTAAGCCTTTTCTCATCACCTTCTGTACTGTAGCCTATGACGATAACAGAACATAACTGCAGACCAGAGTGAGGAGATTCATTATGTACTTTCAATAATTATCGTAAAGATTCATTCGTGAGGGGCTGGAGAGATGGCTCAGAGGTTAAGAGTACTGACTGTTCTTCCAGAGGAGGACTGGAGTTCAATTCCCAGCACCCACATGGCGGCTCACAACTGTCTGTAGTTCCAGTTCCCAGTTCCAGGCAAACACCAAGGCAAATAAATAAAGTAAAAAAAAAAAAAAAAAAGATTCATTCATGAGTATATGGAGGTGCTGGCAAAGAAATGGCATAGAAACTGTGAATGGAAGGGAAAAGCTAGAAGTGGAGCAATGCTAGCTGACCTCAATTTTGGGAAACATAGGAGAGGCCTTTTCCTGAATAGGAGCTTGCCATTCCAACAGCTGGGTAAGGAAAATCTCCCTCTTCCTCCTCCTCCTTCCCCTCCTTCCCTCTCCCCACTCCCCTCCGCCCTCCTAGCCCTCCCCCTTCTCATCTTCCTCCTCATTCTTCCTCCTTTTTATTGTTACTGTTGTTGTCTTTTTAGACAGGCTCTCATGAACATAACCAGGCAGTCTAGAAACTCAAAATTATTCTCCTGCTTCAGTCTCAGAGCTAGAATTGCAGGTGTGCACCAGTGTATAATTGCACTTTTTGAAGCAACCCTACAGCTTATATAATATTTAATTCCAAAGGATGCATCAACTTAAATATCAAACATATTTCTAGAAAGCATTCACAAAGAACATAGCAGAAAATTCCCATACCCCAGAATGAGGCAGAACTCTGAACTATGATACCACACACATAACCATGGGTAGAGAACATTAAGCTGAATTTGATCCTGCTGCATTAAAGACTTTATTTGATAAATGAAAAGATAAGCTATGAACTGGGAAAAATAATATCAAATGATGTGTCCAAAAGTATATTGTAACTGTAATCTCTAAGGCAGTTTTAAAATTTAATCACATCAAAATATGTAAAATACTAGTAAGCACTTTGCTGAAGAAGATAAATGGATTTTAAATAAGCAATAATAGTGTTCATCATCGTGTGGGGGAAATACAAATTTAAATTTAAAACACAGTGAGATATCACCATATGCCTATTCAGATAAAACATTAACTAAGCAGCTAATCAATTGGCAGAAATGAAAATCTGACAACATCAAGAGCATACAACTATGGGATTTCTTATGTTTTAATGATTGTAACAGAAAAAAAAATGAAGCCTCTGAAATATTTCAGCAGTTTCTTATCCATTTAAACATATATTTACCAGGTAGCCCAATAGCCCCACTCTCATGGATTTACCTTAAAGAAACAAGGTCTTTATGTTCACACAGAAACAAGCATACAAATATAGCATAGTCATTAATATTACCAGAAAAAAACTCAAGTGTATTTTGCCAGGTGAATGGATAAATAAACTATGGTATATCCATATGAAGGAATATTACTTGGAAATTCAAAGCAGAAAATTATTAACATATATAATGGCAGAAAGTCATGTCAAAGATTTTATCTTGAGTAAAGGATGGAGTCCTAAATGTGTCCATTCTGTGATTCCATTTACAGAAAGACAATACTCTGGTGGTTAATGGTGGCCAGGGTTAGGGTCAGGGCTAGGGTGAGAGCAGAGGACCCCTGTGAAGGAGCATCTCAGGAGAGTGCTTTGAGAATAAAAGACTGATTATCATAGTGGTTACATAAGTCTACACATGCATTAAAATCCAGAGAGCAACATCCCAATAAGGTGTTCAGTCAAGCTGTAGGCCGAATTTAAAAATAGAATAAAATAAAAAATAAAATAATAGAATAGAATAAAATGAAAGGAATCAAGAAATTTAAAAACTGACTCCATCAAAAAATCATTCTAATTATGATAAATAAGATTTAATAACTTAGAATCTGTGGTCTTTAGTTTTAATTTTTTATTAGTCACATTTATGTCACTGCTTATGTGTCCAGATTATTTCAGATGCAGGAGATTAACTCATAATAAACACTGATGAGAGCTAACATTATGTGAACGTGTCAAATGGCTAAATGCTATGGTGAGCATGATGAACACTGTGAAGTTGTAATATCATGGTATACAGGACTGTCATGAAGAACAGTTGGACCATAGACACACAAAAAAGAATTGACAAAGTATGTAAATGTCTTGAGGGTAAACAGTGTAGATAGGGCTGAAAGGCTGGAAGGAGAAAGGGTATTGGCTCAGATGGTAAAGTGCTTGCTATGGAAACATACCCTGAATTCAGTTCCTCAGCACCACAACGAAAAGCCAGGTATAACAACATGCATCTAGTCCAGCCATGAGAAGGCACAGATAGGTGAATCTGTGAAGTGTACTGACTAGCCAGCCTAGCTGAATTGATGAGCTCCAGGTTCAGTGAGAAACTCTGTCTCAGAAGATAAAGTGGAAAGTGACTGAACAAAACAATCTGATGTTGACATTGGGCCTCCACAACACTAATGTGGACAGGTAAATTCGTACACCATACCTGCATCCATATTAAAAAAAAAAAAAAAGAATACAGAAAGAGGTGTAAGGCTAGCCGGAGCCCAACACCCTACATAAGGCTAGGCAGATCCTAAGCTTTTGATAAGGAATACAGTGTGGATCCACTGTATTGGTTCTGTTTCTTTGAGAAGTTAGAATCATTAAAATACACCGGAGAGGATTTATTAGATAGACTCATATGGAGGCTGCAGAGTCCCATGATGGCTGTCTGTAGGCCTCGAAAGTCATAACAATCAATAGCTGCTCATTCCAAAGAGCTGGAGGCCTCAGAATAAAAGAAAGGCCAATGATTCAGCTAAGTCAAAGGTCAAATCCCTGAAGTGCCCCTGGGGATCCTCTGGTGAGGGTCCCTGCACAAAGGCTGGGGCACCTAGAATCTGGTTTCCATGAATAACAATAGAAAAACACACACCAAAGAAGTCTGCATCCATTCCTGTTCTTTGACTAGTCTATCAGGGCCCTTCTGGCTGGTACTGCCCATATTCAGGGTGGGTCCTCCACATCAGTTAGCTGAGTCACGTGCCTCCTTTTCTGGAAACTAGCAGATACACCCAGCCGAATGTTTAACCAATTTCAAATCATCACTCAGAGCGGTCAGGTTGACAGCCTCAATTAATCATCACAGCCACAAAGCCAAACTGTAAAAATTTGGTTTAGTTTGAGGTCAAGAAAAAAGTAATTCTCTATACAAGATCTCTTATTTAGCACCAATGTGAATTATGATCCCAAATTCTTATGTGTTGAAGACTCATGTTAACCCAGAAGGTAAAGCTGAATTCATCTAAGAACCACAGAAGCATGTGGTGTGGACCGGAAGAATCAGTTTGCTCCTTAGCAAGGAAACAAAGTGAGGAGGCAGCCAGTGGATTTTCAGGGAGGGGGTAGGTACAGTGGGGAAGGAACACCCTCTCTGATGGTTCAAGACTAACTGGAGAGGGAGAAACACCTGCAGATGGGAATTTCCCAAACTCTAGCAGGGAATATTATGAGCATTGGTAGCTGAAAAGAACTATGGGGAAGACAAGACCATCAGGGTAAGCAAGATCTCAGCCAAAAAGATGCTGGTACACAGGTACAGATGGCAAGATAGAGCATAGAAGCCTGGAAAGAAACTGATCGTGGATTGCAGCCAGTTCATGTTCAGTTGGCCATCTGCATCTCTCTCAGGACACTATTTTTCTTCCTCTGGGATAAACCTCTACGACTCCTCCTGAAGCTGATCTTGAAAGAAGCTACACTTGATGTGAGGAGAGTGAAGTGTTTGCCCATCTCCTGTACCACACTCTTTTCTAGGCTTCAGCTGAGAAAATTCAAGGGAACATGTTCCTTTAAGAACCAGTGGCCGGCAGGGACTGGCTTCCTGCCAGTATGGAAAAGTAGAGAGGGAGACATTGAAAACCCTGTTTGAAGGCTGTCATTTTTTTTTTTCTTTTCAAATGACCTCAAATGGAGTGATTAATCAAGAAGCAATTCCAGAGAGAAGGCATCTTCTTTACCTACTTTAATCTCTCAGGTTAAGTTGTATTTTAAGCCCTGGATTATTTTTTAGACAAGTTTGTTGCTGCTGCCTAACCCTACGTTAAAGCAATTATTGTCTGCAAGGGTCACACAGAGTTCAGCAGAAATGGAAAATTCAGTCTTTAGTATTGATGGGGTGAGCAGCCTGGTCAGGGTCTTTTCCTTAAAGAGACAGACCAATGAAAACAATCAATATGAACAAAACCACACGTGGCTTCAAGAAAGGAAGCCCATTCTCCTTGTGACCTCTGGCAAAGATCCTGAAATCAAACAGAGGGCAGCCTACCCTTGCCTTCAATAGGCTAGTGCTCAGAAAAGGTTGTTGACTTTGTTATTTGGATCCAAATGGGCAATCAGACATCTGAAAAGTGGAGGGGACAGACCTACTATGTGTTGTCCTGCTGCTTATCTGCTGCTCTAAGCCACTCACCTTAGTTCTCACACCTTTGGAGCTGTCTCTCATGTACTGTGATTACATGTGCTCTAAGAAGAGGAAACTGAGGCTTGGGTAAGTAATTTGCTCAGGATTACCCACAACTAGTAACTGTCAAAGGCAGATTCGAAGCCAAGTCACCCTGACTACAAGACAAAGACCTTTTCATGCCATACCCAGAACCACATTCATAGAACCAAAGGCAGAGACTGGTGAGGTGGCTCCACAAAGGACCAGAGTTCAGTTCCCCATGCCCACATCACATCCCACTACTCTCTGAAAAGTCAACAAGGGGATTTAACTCCTTCACTCCTCTACAGACACACACACACAGTTATATATATATATATATTTACGAAACCAAATGGTTGTACCTACCCTAAAATAATAACCAAGGTGGTGGAACTTAAGAGCCTATGAAGATATACTGTGAAATTCCTTTCAGACAACATTTTCAGTTTGGCTTCTGAATTGAAATAATAAAAACCCATCCTTAAGAAACAAAATGGCTCATTATGTCATTGAGCCCACATAGAACACACATGGTTAAAATGTTTCAAATATGTAGTAATTACCCCATTTGACAGATGCAGAAGCTGAGTGTGTGTTCGTTTTCCTCTTCCACCGGCAGAATGTGGTGGCTGGGATCAACTGACTTAAGTGATAAATCTCAACACCCACCCCACCTTTCCTTGTGGATGTGAACACTGTGGAAGGAAGCATGACAGGCTCTCACTGGAAACCAGTTCCCCTCTGGCCTGCGTCTCTCGGAACACTTAGACAAAGAACACTGAGGCTGCCTTCCCAGGAAAGGCCTTTATGAAGGTAATCAGAGCCACAGGGCCTGAGTTTCAGACGTTTCTTCCATCCCAGGCTTCTTTGAAGGCTGAGACAGTTCCTTTTCCTTCTTTTCGGAGGCTTGCTGCTCTTCCATGATGTGACTGCTGTATTTTGCTCTAATTCCTTAACGTCCCAGTTCCAGACCCTTTTGCATCCACCGTTTGCCATTTCTCCCATCCTGGGCTACAGTCCATCTCCACATTCACTTAATTCAGGTTGTTGGTAGGGAGTAGTTACTTTTCTTATCACTGAAACAAAATACCTGACGAAAGCAACCTGTGAAAGGAAAATTGATCTGGCAGAGGGGCTCACTCCCTGGCAGGAAGTGTTTGTGGCTGGTGTTTCTCATGTTTGGGTAGGTGAGGAAACAGAGAAGAGAGACGGGATAAAACTCCCAAAGGCCCACAGCATCAATAGCTGCACACCAGGAAATCAAGCATAAGAGTCAGCAGAGGGCATTCCACATTCAAAGCACCACATGCATTGTGTCAATATTGCACTGAGACTGCCTTTATGAAGAAACTGATATCTACCGAATATGAGGGACCCTAGAGAAGACAAGGGAGACACCCAATCAAAGGCCAGCCCCCTGGCACCACACAGGTGCTGACATCTCCAAATTTGAACTCAGCTGATACTCCAGTCTTAGGCTTCTACATGAGTTAACAAAAGCAAAATCAGCATAGCAACCTCAGTTCTAACCACAAGAAAAATAATTAATTGCTGTTTTAAGATAATATTCTGTAGGGTGATTTGCTACACAGCAGAGGCTGACTGAAACTGGCCCTTTGAGGTTAAGGCAGGGTATCCTTGATTGACCTACTTTGGAGGCTCCCACAAGGCAATTCATAGCAGTGATGCTCTCTTAAACCCTGCCTCCATTAATATCAATCTCATCCTGATGATTAGACTTACAATACTTAGCACTTGAATTTTTCTGCCTATGTCTCTGAAGAAATTGCAGGGTTGGGAAAATGTCTCAGTGGGAAAGTGCCTAATGCCATAGCAGAGAACCTGAGCTTAGATCCTCAGCACTATGTAAAAGCAAAGCATGCTGGTACATGTCTGTAATCCCAGAACTAGGAAGAGACAGGAAGCTCCTTGAGGCTCACTGGACAGCTGGTCTAGCTGGTCAGTGAGTTTCTCCTTTCTTTCTTTCTTTCTTTTTTAAAGGAGCCATATTAGGTTTATTAAAGGAATGGGTGGGGGAGGGGAAGAGAAAGACAAAGAGAGAGAAGAGTAGAGAGCAGAGAAGGAGAAAAGAGAGAGCATGAGTTTCTCATTTCATGAAGAGAAACTCTACCCAAAAATCTTAAGGCTTGAGGGCTGGAGAGATGGCTCAGAGGTTAACAGCACTAATTGTTCTTCCAGAGGTTGGTCCTGAGTTCAATTCCCAGCAACCACATGGTGGCTCACAACCATCTATAATGAGATCTGGTGCTTCTTCTGTACACTGTATACATAATAAATAAATATTTTTTTAAAAAAAACTTAAGGCTGAGAGTGATTGAAGAAGACAACTGATATCACCCTTTGACCCCATGCACACTTGCATACATGTGTGCAGTAATGTGCACTATACTAGTAAATCATCCTGTGCTATTAGAGCTCACAGAGAAGCAGGTTCTAGAAGCAGGGCTTCACCTTCTTCTCCATTTCAAGCTCAAGTATGTTTGTCTCAGAGTCCTCCAAGGCTCCTTGTCTGGGAGTGGGGTGGGCGCTAACTTTGGAAAGAAGAACAATATAACCCAAGAGTAAAATTGCTATGCCCTTGAGAACAGCTAGAAAGTAAGCTATTTCCACCAGATGTTCTTATGTCTGTTCCATGCTTAAAAGTACCTGAAATGGGAAAGGGAAGCTAGAAGATCAACTATGGGAAGATCAGTCATGGGATGGAACTCCACTGGGAACTCCAGTTGACTGGTTCCCTTTGTACGGTTGGTTTATACTTCCTGTTGTGACATGTGATTTCTGTCTGCTGCTTCCTGTTGTTTTTACTTGGAAGGCTCACCTGAAGGGGATGTTGAGGATGCTCACCCAGGACTGTTTCTGTTGGGAACTCCAATTGTCTTAAAGTGTCTTCCCCAGTGGATTCCTGCTGGATGCTGAGTGCATGATTTGATAATGTTTTGCCACCTATCTATTTTTTACTTATTCTTTTATTTTAACCTGCTAGACACTTAATAAAGTCACTCATTCAAAATTCAAAATATGGCTATTGTAGATCATTCTCGGAACTATACAATAAATGCACACACACAGGGACACCCACACACAGGAAAAAATAGAAAATTTAAAAGCAAGGAGAAAATTTAAATAAATATTTGTTTGAACATTTGTGAAATGTAGTGTTTCAACAAGTTGCCTACATTTCAACAATTTTATACAAAATACATTTGACAAGAACTGTTGGTTATTTAAGGCCCGTGAAGATGTTAAGTGGCTCTGAGCAATGTGGTTACTAGAGGACCAAAGAATTCTGTATTTGGCCATTACGTTTTACTGTGATGTCCCATCACTTACGTCAACCTGCCAGAAGTACCATACGCCACAGTAAAAGCAACTCATTTTCACAGGGAAGCCGTGAATAATAGAGTACATTTTAGAGAAAAAGAGAAATATGGGAGCACCATATGATGGAGTATGTAAAGAAGATCTTTAAGGATTTATTTTTTGAGATTTACTTTTTTTTTTTTTTTTAAAAAAAAACTTTATTTATTTGCCTTGGTGTTTGCCTGGAACTGGAACTACAGACAGTTGTTAGCTGCCATGTGGGTGCTGGGAATCGAACCCGGGTCCTCTGGAAGAGCAGACGGTGCTCTTAACCACTGAGCCATCTCTCCAGCCCCGAGACTTACTTTTAACTCATATCAGAATTTCCCCACACTAGATTCACAAACTCAGTCAGCCCATCCAATGAAACTGCAGGAGGAAAGCTGACCACAGAAGCTTAGCAGATCTCATGAACGCTCATTAACATCCGGAGAATAGGCAATTCCTAGTTCCCCATTTTCAAATGTGAGCGTTGGTCATCTGGGCCTCTTTGTTTGGTTCTCTGGATGTTTGTCAAGTATGTTTGTTGATTTGGGCGTATAGCTAATCTTAATTAACTTTTCCCTGAATGTAGTAGAAGGTGTTCAAGGGTTATGTTGAAGAAAGGGGTCAGTCAGCTTTCCTGATGGGAGGTCATGAGGATCATAAACTAAACCAGTGAATCACTTCTTTGCGGCAACTGTTTGGTGGAGGGTCTCTGTTAAGAGCCAAGATTGCTCTTAACTTAATATAGTGTAGTCCGGTTCTCTGGAGAGGTGCCAAGCGGTTGTTTATGGGGATGGGGAATAATCAATATACCATCAGGGAGACAATTGAAGTCACGTTCATTTTAAGGGAGACAGGTCTTCTGGAGGAGCCCTGTATAACAGTAGCGATGGGGAGAGAATAGAGGCAGGGAGGAAAAGAAAGGAAGAAGTAGAAGTGGAATATTTTCTTCCTAAGAATAATGAACACTGATCTTTTTAAATAGATGCTCCTTGTCAGAGTTACTGCCCCGTAATAGAGAGGTTTGTTAAATGTCATTTTAGCTCCTTGCACTCCTAGCCATTCCTATGGAACCAGGCAGTGAATCCCTGCCATGACACCCTCCAAGCTGCTCACCCACGCTAGCAACTCACAAAACCCTGCTTCAGCCTAAAGAGTTCATCCACCTCGGGAGCTCCTGTGAAGCTTTTGTTCTCTCTGTTGAAAATAAAAGCCTTGAAGTGGATGCAGCCAGATGTTCTGAACAGTGTTTGGGCAAAGATAAAAAGAGCAATTAAGGGCATCAACTGTTTATTTGTGTATGCTAAATGTATTTGTTTCTACGCAGCCGAAATACATTATTCAAGGGAGAAGCAATGGGTCAGTGGTTAAGAGTGCTTGTCATTTTGCAGACAACCCTGTTCAGTTCCCCATGTCTAGGTTGGGAGGCTCACTCACCTGTAACTTCAGCTCTAGGGGATCAAATGGCCTCTTCTGGACTGTGTAGGGATCTGCATCTGCTTGCACAAAGCCACACTTGTACAAACATATAAACACGTAATTTTAAAATAAAAATGAATCCTTTAAAAATGTAGTATTGGCAAATGTTTAAAACATTAATTTTAAAATGTAAAATAAATCTTCCTGCCTCCTAGTGCATGCAACACCTTTCCAGAGACTCTTCCAGAATGCAATTGATTACTGTGGGCCAAAACTGTCTACTAAGGTAGCATTCTGGACAGACGGTGCTGCTTTGTATTATTTCCACTTTCTATGCTCCTCAGATCTCATTCTCTGAGGCTCTGTAGATCAGCCTCCAGTCTTCGGTGCCCCCTAAAGTTTCTTCTATGTAAATTTATGTTGTTGCCAGGCCTTTGCGGTTTGTTTGTTTTGCTTGGTTTTGTCTTTTTCTGATAAACCTTTGAGCTTTTCCAAGGTGCTGAGGACAAAAGGTCAAATCAATGATTCCTGTCCGCAGATGCTTCAAAGTCATCATCTCAGTAGAGTAGAAACCACTGCTGGTTTGCTCATGAACACAGGAGCTGCTGTGATACAGGAAAGGAGAATACCGGAAGGAGAGTGCCTCTTCTTGATGGGATGCAACAGAGGATAGGTAAAGGTGCATGCATGTGCTTTCAGGGAAGAAGGCAGAGAAGAAGGTTAGACAGGGAACAGCCTGTGCCAGAGTCGCACACTGCTCTGCTGTCAAAAGTCCCCTTTACCCCTTCTCTTCCAAATCCTCAAAACAGCCCCCAGCAATAACTGCAGACCTTTCTCAGGCCTAAGCCACACCCTCTCTTCACAGGCTGTTTGGACCCTTCCATGGGAGCATGACCAGTCTCTCCTCTGTCCGCCTTCTTTCCAGAGTCCAGGCGGGCTCTGTGCACCTGCCCCTAAATTGTGTGCGGCAGTTGCAGTCTGGGAGCTGAGTGACACAGCAGGTGCCGCCCGCCTGCAGACAATTCCATATTGCAATGGAGCATCGCCACCAAAGCTTATTATCTAGGGCAATAAAGTTTGGGATTAGGGGGATTCGGGATGATTGTGTGATTCTCCACAAAGCTTATCTTCTAATAGACCAGCTGCTTTATTAGGCCGCCCCCACCCACAGCAGGCCCTTCCCAAGGCATCCAGAGTCCCAGGCAGCAGAGGGGGGCCTTGAAGGCAGCAGTGGGAGGCAGCTGGGGGTATCATATCACCCTCAGTCTCCATCTGCGAGTGTTAAATTACAAGCAGCTTCCAGCTGGGCACACCCCAGATCCTACCTTTTTCCCACAAAGCCAGCCCAGGTCATTGTCATCCTGGGGCATCTGTCTAGAGCTGCCTCCCCCCTGCTGGTCCCTACCTCTGTACCCTGAAAGAGAAAGGCCTGGGAATTCACTTGCTTTAAAAGTTGACTGTCACTGTTTGGGAGTATAGAGGACTGGAGGGATTTACAGAAGGGAGCACCGTGGAAATTCCCTTTGCAAATGGCACTCTGCTGGAACTGTTCACGGTAAACAAGAGATTGTATAAGATTGTACAGACTGTAGGCTTGTGCACAACTGGACCTCGAAGAAGCTGAAAATTTAGCAAGTTCTGGTAGATGTGTCCCCAAACTGGAGGTTCAGTAATCCTGGAGTTAGGGGTGGGGGTCACTCCCACTAACTCCTGGATCCTGCTGTTTAGTTGCTTTTCTGGGCAGTGTCCCCTGGTGGGCAGCACGGAGACCCCTCAATTCCTATTTCCCTCTAAGAGGCTATGTTGTCCCCGTTCTCTATCAGATGACCATTGCAGAAGAGTTTGTTAGCATCTAGGAACACAGCAAGAACCCAGAGGGTTTACAAATAGGCTTGCAGATTAATAAATGTTGAAAATGGTATGTTCTGCACATTAACTTTGGTGCATTCTGAAGTACACACAACATTTGTGTGTGGTATTGAGTTTAGGAAAACTTGACATAGAGTTATTCTGCCACCATGATGATTTACATGAGGGCTATGGAGTTGGTCTTTGTGCCTGCGTATTATTCAACAAAAAGTTACTGTAGGGTCGGTGTGGAGAAAGATGTAAAGCCTAATGATTCGATTTTGATCCCTGGGACTCCCATGCCAGAAGAACTCTCCCACATTGTCTCCTGATTGCCACATGTGTGCTTTGTCATGGGCATACCTACACACACAAACACATACAAATACATAAAAATAAATTAATAAGTAATTTTTAGAAAGATAGTATGTCTTAGATGCTCAAACTATAACATAGGCTGATCATTAATAATCTAAAGATGCTAGGCAGTGGTGGTGTACACCTTTAATCCCAGCACTTGGGAGGCAGAGGCAGATGGATCTTTGAGTTCAAGGCCAGTCTGGTCTACAGAGCAAGCAAGTTCTGAGACAGCCAGGACTACACAGAGAAACTCCATCTCAAAAGACAAAACAAAAATAACAATTAACAAAATAATATAAAGCCAGAAGAAGATCTGTTCTCATGTGTTAGAAGCCTGGCCTCATGTGATTGGGTGGCCATCAAAATGCACACAATTATTGTAAAAATTATCTTCAAGTTAGGTGCATAAGACATATATAAAACAAGTTAATTATGTGTTTCAATTTAAGTACCATTCCCAACATATCTCATTATGTGCACTAAATGTGTATGCAATTATCACAAAGTCCAAATCTGAAAAATTTCTGGCCTCAAGCATTTTGAATAAGGATACTCAACTTGCATTAAGATAAAGATGAGCTTGAAATTCTTGTGTGTGTGTGTGTGTGTGTGTGTGTGTGTGTGTGTATTCAGGTTATAAAGTTAAACATGCTAGGGTTCAAATTTGTTTTCTTCACTCTAAGCTGTGAAGCTTTTTTTTTTTTTTTTTCCTATGGAGCTTCTAGCACATGCTTTTCAGGACTGTTCGGAGGGTTAGAAATAAATGAAAGACAAGCGAATTGCCAACATTCGGCAGGAAATTTGTATTAGTTAATATTTTTATTAATATTATTGGCTTTGCTGCTATTATTATTTACAATCTATAAATGCATTTATCAGTATGGTTCACATAACAGCCTTAGTGTAACCAGATGAATTGTAGACTATAAATCTAACCACATTCATAAGATTTCTTTATCTTGTGTATAAACTTGAAGGCAAAATTAGGAACTGGAACAACAGCATAAGTTATCAAAGCCTATTTTATTTAAGCTCTGCCCATTTATTTAATGTCCAAAATCTAAGCACAGATATATACTGTTCTAGGTGCTGAGAAAACAGAATTAAAGAATTTTTATGTCTTTGATTCTCTGAAACTCAAATTCTATTGGAGAAAGAAAGCAAATAAAATGAAAACCAGGTTATTAAAAATATGTTTTTGGGGCTGGAGAGATGGCTCAGCGGTTAAGAGCACTGACTGTTCTTCTGGAGGACCTGAGTTCCCAGCATCCACAGGACAGTTAACAAACTGTCTGTAATTCCAAAATCTGACACTCTTACACAGTTATACATGCAGGCAAAACACCAATTCACATAAAATAAAAATAAATATTTAAAAAATGTTTTCAAATTTTAAGGAATCTAATGAAGAAAACAATTCAGTTAACAGAGTATAAACTGGGGCTGGGGAGATGGCTCAGAGGTTAAGAACACTGACTATTCTTCTAGAGGTCCTGAGTTCATTTCCCAGCAATCACATGGTGGCTCACAAACATCTATGATGACATTTGATAACCTCTTCTGTATATTGTATACATAATTAATAAATCTTAAAAAAAAAACAGACGAGATCGGGCGCGTTCAGGGTGGTACGGCCGTAGCTGGAGAGATGGCTCAGCGGTTAAGAGCACCTTCTGCTCTTCCAGGGGACCCGGGTTCCATTCCCAGCAACCACATGGCAGCTAACAACTGTCTGTAGTTCCAGTTCCAGGCAAACACCAAGGCAAATAAATAAATAAAGTTTTTGTTTTTTTTAAAAAAAAAACAACAGAGTATAAACTGATTTGCAGGCAAATGGATGAATGTGAAGAATATCCTCCTGAGTGAGGTATCACAAACCCAGAAAGATAAGCAGGGGATGTACTCACTCATTAGTGGACTTTAAACCACAACCACTGAACAGCTTGGGATCTGAAGCACCTTGGACCGGCATCTTGGAGCCCATTCCCTCCAGAGGAACACCTGACCTAGTCTTGCTATTGGGATGAGGAAATCAGACTTGTCTGGAGTGAATGCTGAACTAATCCACCTTGAGACCTCCTGCCCTTTCTGGGGAGGAGATAAGGAGATGGGGAGAAGAGAGAGTGACCTAGAGGGGATGGGAGGGAGAAGGGAGTTTGAACAAGGGGATACATGGATAAAAAAATAAGACTTTATTCATAAATAAATAAATAAATAAATAAAATCCAAGTATAAATTGATTGGGATGGTGAAGGGGCACAGAAAATAAAAGGAAGGAGGGAGATTAAAGACACATTCTGTCATGAGACTCTGTGAAAGAAAACCTGGGTGATGAAGGCAAGATCCCCTCAGGAAGTTCCAGGCAGAGGAGCAGAATATGCAGTTTGTAAACAGAGAAGCAGCAAAAAAAGGCCTGTGTGGTTGGAGCAAAGTAGTGGAGAAGAAGGGAGTCTTTGCAGAATATCTATCACATCTGCATGTACCAGGAAGACAGGAGGCTGGAACCATTTAATCATCACAGTGTCTGCTTATTGGGAAGGACACAGGGCTACTACCTTCAAAACAATGTACTTACATGAAAGGTCATTACCAAATCAATCAACAGAAAGGCCATTAGTTATCAAAAACAGTTTAGGAAGCCAGAGTAGTAGGAGACTTAAGGCAAAAAGACCCCAAACACTGATGTCCTATAAACACTGGTGATAACAGGCTCACATTGCATTGAGGTTGCATCCACATTGCATTCTCTGCCAGCTTGGGGCCTTCAGACTCCTAAACTTTAAAACAGCAAGAAGTTATATCTTGTGATCATTTGGGTTTGCTACTATGCCTGCTAATCCTTTCTGTCTCAGCCTCCTATATACATATCACAAACTTCACCTCACTACCTTGTCTCAGTGAATTTGATAGTAATAGATTTACAAAGGAAACGTGCTTAATGGGGAAGACAATAACTAACTTGTCTTCTCTACTTTGCAAAGCTATTAGGACTCATATGCAGACATTTATATCGGATTCACATATATGTCCTGTTATTTTGTAACAAATCTTTATCAATCAGTCTATGGTATGGTGGAAAGCACAAAGAAATGTCAGTCATCAGGGAATTTAAAGTTTGATTCTGGCTCCAATTCTAATCAGTAACACAACCTCTGATAAGATATTTAATTTTTCTGGATTAAGTTTTATTTGATCATGTGTATTCAGTAACACCTCCCATGGTTGAAAATCAAACTGATAGCAGATTGTGTATTTTCTAGTCCACATAAAAATCTACTCAGTGCAGAATAAACTCTTTTTTTGAAACAGATATGGTGATGCTTGTCTGTTACATTAGTTCATTTTTGCTGGGATAAAATACCAGACAACATAAGGGAGAAAGAGCTTCTTTGAGCTTCTTGTTCAGGGGATGTTGTCCTTCATGATGGGGACGGGAGGCAGCAGAACAGTAGTCGCTGGTAGGAAGGAGAGAGCAACTGCTTCTCTTCAAGTTTGTTTCTTCTTTTTATTCTGTTCAGAACGGTTAGGCTAGAAGTTTCCAGGAAAGAGATCCACCCCACCTGGACCCTCTTCTAGCCAGAAACTGGCATTTGCAGAAGTCCTCGAAAGGGACAGAGAGATTGGCACTGTTAATCGTACGTAGTTTTGTATGTATTGTACATCGTTTTATTATGTTACATTTGCCCCTCAACTGAAGAATAAATAAAGAAAATGAGGCACATTTAGACAATGGATTCTTTATTACTCAGATGTTAAAAACAGTGCCATCAGGAAATTTGAGGGCAAATGAACAGAACTAGGAAAAATTATCCTGAGTGAAGTAACACAGACCTTTTGCTTTTTAATTTGGTTCAACTGGATTTATTGCAGCAGTAGTGAACATGTCATTTAGGAACCCCATTCTGTTGCATAGTGTTAGGGGAGTCTTCACACAACATCTGGCTCAACCTAACCCTGCCCCCACAGGCATGCCCAGAGGCTTGTCTCCTTTGTGATTCTAGATTCCACCACATCTATGCCAGAAAGACCCATGCAGGGAGATCTTGAGTTCAAGACCAGCCAAGGCTATAGCAGAAGATCTGTTTTAAAAATAAATAAATTCCCAAGCTCATTATGAGACTTTTTTAGAAACATTTGAATTTGGAAGGGATCTTGTGTGCTATTAACAAAGAAATATTTCAATGTCCTTGAGAAATGAGATGGTAAATTTGTGCAGTCTTTATGACATCTACCACATTATAAGCACTCAAAATTGGTGTTCCCTGAAATAAAATTGAAGTTATTAATTGTCACTGTTTTCCTTAAAGGCAGAAAACTCTAAGATTCAAGCAGAATTCAATGAATATCTAAATTAGTTTGGGCAGAAACAAAGAATTTGATCCACTAGAAATTTGAAAATTGTAGTGATGGTATGTACACTGACTGATAGTTGGTAATACTCTGATGACATACACCTTGAAGAAACAGCTAGGGCATGGGGCACATGCTTTATTTAAGAAGGCAGAGAGGTCTTTTATATAGCTCAACAATAATTTCCATCAATTGACCAGAAAAGAAACCTATTTAGAATAAATTATTATGTGTTTGTTCACAAATATTTATGAATTATGTAGTATATATCAGGTAGAAATAGAGTATGCCTTTCTTCCATACAATTTACATCCAGGGAAAGCCTGAAATACATGCATATTAAAGAACTACACTAGAAAATGAATCAAGAATCTTAATAACCAAGAATTTTAGTAAAGCCATGTAAGTTCATCTGACAAAACAATGAACAAATATAAATGTGCTTTTAGACCAGGCATGGTTGGTGCACATATTTGTAACGGCTTTATTTTGGAAGCAGAAACAGGACATAATAAGTTTAAGATTATTCCAGACTACATAGTGAGTTTGAGGCTAGCCTTGGTTACATGAGACTGTCTCCTAAAACAGAAGCAAAATCAATGTAGTTTAAAATGTAGGGCCATGGTAAGCAATAAAAGTTATGAAGAAAACTGTCCATTATTAATGTCTGTCTGGTTACTATAGAAAAGAAGTAGAAAAAAAATAAGAATAATCATATTACAATAAATTATGGCATATATACATATGTTTATACAATATATACATATATAGAGAGAGACATACAAATAAGTTGCACTCTTGAATCATGTATTGACAATCCATCCAATAGCTTTAATTTCATAAAACCCATATATTTAATATGTGATTTTATTTTACGAAAACTTGTAGACTTGTGTAATTTAAGTGTTTTTAAATGTAAAAATACTCAATGAGACATTATGGGCCTCTATAAATAGGCATGTGTGCATTGAAAAGAATTGGAATATGTGTAAGATGGTTACCATTAAACATGAAGTCTCTGCTGTATCTATCTTGGGTAATGAGTAGAGAGAAGAATCCATCAAGATGTACTTGGAGATAATTCCTTTAGCACAGAAGGCAGAAAGCTAATTGATGAATGTGATGCCCACGCAGGACAACACAGTTAGCTCCTGAGCATGACAGCTTCCATTGGCCAATGTAGAAATAAACTAAAATAAAATAAAACAAAGCCTTTCGGACTGAGTCACATGAGGAGAAGTAAGGGATAACATCACCTTTAGCGATTCAAAGACCTTTGTCTAGTTAAGGCACCCTGGAGACAAGAATCAAACAGGATTTCAATTTTTATTCTTGTTCTTTAAAAAATTATCACTATGAAATTTTGCACAATGAAGTATAGGCAGGAGAAAAATTTTGCTTTTAGGGAAAATAATTTTCTAGGGAGACACTGTACAAACCTCTGTTTGGGTTCTTCTACGTGGGTGGCTTGAGAAAAAGGTCCTAATTGTAAAGATCATAGTCAAGGTGAAGAGACCTGAGACCATGCTCACCACAAACTTGACATTGCTACAGAAGGACACAATTGTTCCTGAGCCTGACATCCAAAGGGAAAGCTGTCTGCATAGACAGATTCCAGCTTACCAATTGTACTGCCGAGAGCAGGAACCAGACCCCCTGGCCTGGCCTTCCTAGAGTCACTGTTCATACGTCTGCTCAGTATTTCTTTCTCTAAGCACTGGGCTGATGCAATGATGTGGCCCTTTCACAGGATGGCCAAGCCAGGCAATCAGGAAGAAAATAGGCCAGAAAGATGCCTGTGGCATTTCTAAGCAGTGCTTTCCATTTACTTGGAGTGTGGTCATGGTAGTGACAATAAAGAAAAAAACGGATACAGGGAGAGACTCTAAGATGTTAGCAATGATAGGCCAAGATTCTGACCTGGCCACCCATGCACAGAAGCAATGGAGACCTTCATCTGCTTAAGGCTCCCCACTTTTGCTTCCGGAACTAGAGATGACACCTACCTGGAGATCACACAAAGATAAGGGAGGCGTGGCAAGGCAAATATTCGGCTAGGGTAACTGCCCAGTGTTTGAAATAATTACCACCAAGAGAAAGCAGAATCTCTGAGATTTAGAGGAAAGTTGGTGTTGCTAAGTTGGGAATATATTTTCCAGAACATCTTGTAGAAATGAAGAGCTTCCTCCCTGAGGCCAAATCACACTTTTACAATTTTGCTTTCAGCTTGGGATGAGCTGTATAATTTCTGCATTCTAATATCTCTGTCTTTTAAGGGATATTAATGATCTCAGAGATCACATGGCTACATTTCAGAGCATTGTCACACATAGAAAACCTGGATTCCAACAGCCCAAATGTAGTTGAAAATACATTCCAGTCACTGCTGGGATTCCTTAAAGAGACCTTACAGATTGAAGTATTAGTTCATAACAATATTTAATCAGTTGTGTCCTTGCCCCGCCCACTAATTTACTCCCTACCCTGCTCCAAACCCCCTCTAAATACACCTGAAGATCAACACGGATCCTACACTCCTGCCATCAGGGCTCTGTCATCATTAGGCTTCCTGTTTTCTCCGTCAGAAGCTCATTAATCAGATCAGTGTATGGAGCACCTTTCCCAGCACCAAAAGATCCTTCTGCTTGAAGGAAAGAAATACGAGGAAAATTGAGTTATTACAAGTGTCACTCTAATGAGCTAAACAATTCTGTGAGCATTAAAAATGATTTTTCTTGCATCTGCTCCACAAGGCTATTATGAGAATTAAATGTGATAACATCTAAAATTTACTAAACCTTGAAAATAGTAATTCACAATGAATTTTATATCCTACCATTGGTTTGGAGATGCATACTCAGTGAGTCTTGTAAATCAGCAAAAAATTCAAGCAAATGAGGGGAGTACACTTGTCTGTCAGCATAGATCTTATAACCCTTGTATTTTACAGTTTATCCAATAGAGCGCTTGCACCTATGTGCCTTGTGCTTTAGCTGACCTCCATGTAAATGACTGTCACTTTCCTAGGGAACATCCTAGGCTCTTCACTATTCTAGTGCTCACTCTTTCCAGTATTCTACTATTCTTTCTTACTCTAGAATCCACCATGTTTACATGTAACCCTTGTTAGCAAATAGTTATAGTTCTAGCTATCACCTGGCACTCTTTGAAGTATCCTTTCAAATATCTTTCAAGTATCATAGAAATGAAGAATTCCCTAGCAAATCTTTTGGCTATATTTTGGTAAACTAGCCCTCTGTTTCTCGCAATCAGATGATAAATAAGTACAGCAGAAAGGTCTGAGGTATTGCCATCCTAAATGGCATCTACACGGTGGTGTTGGTTCGTATCTGCATGCAGACATGTCTCCAATAAACCTCTGTTTATCTCTCTCTGAGCTTTTGCCCATAACACTCTGGGGAAGCAGTCATATGATAATAATCAGCAATGATTGGGGGACACTCTCTCCTCCTGGCTGCACACACACACACATTTAAAAATCAAGTGTTAATTTTAGCAGAGGTTTATTGACATTGTCCAGCTCTGACGGCCTCAGTTCCACATTAGGACATGTTTTAGGAGGTGCAGCGGACTTTGTAATGCTTTCAACTTTCATTACCCAGCCAGATTGCAGAGTCTATCAATTATCCCAGCATTGACAGTCTGGTGAATTAATTGGTGCATTTGACAAGGACAGCTATTACCCTATGTTGTTCTGACAGCTGGTTTTGATATCGGGAATTTGTCAACCTCCCCTTCGGTTCACCGGAGCAGTGGGAGAGATGGTGGAGTGAATCAGCTGAGAATGGTTGCAGAGTCCCCTGACAGCCTCCTTCCAGGTAGTGTCGCTGACATCCTAAACCAGAGCAGCCCAATGTATACCAAACTCTCACAATCCAGTGATATACACTGAGTCGGGCAAATGCAATGAAGAAAACAGACTGTGTAATGTTGGTACATTTGTTAACCCTTTCATGGGTCCGTGGGGGCCTTTCAGAGATTAACTATCATTGCTGTGTTCACCTTCCTGGGTTTGTTTCATGACACCAACGCAGTGCCTTTGATCAAGAAAAAGTGTCTTCAGTGGTCATGTGTGTGGCAGGATGGGACCAACTTTATTTTGAGAAGCTGTTCCAGGCACAGATAAGAAATTAGTGGCTTTTAAGCTCCCTTGAAGCTTTATAGTGCTTATTAATCTAAAGCTTTTTCTATACCTCCTACTATAATTTTTTTTAAAGAAGTATTCCTAGTCAAAAGTAAACAAAAACATGAAACAGACAGGGTTAACTGAATGACTCTGTGACTTTGAGGAAGCCACAGGCTTGCTCTAGGTTTCTGTAACCCGCCTGTTTAGTGGAGAATGTAGATGGCTTCCAAATATAATTTCTCAAGATAAGGATGTCTTGGAGGACGGAAGGTTTTATTTGTAGGCTTCCACATCACTCTTTATCATTGAAGGAAGTGAGAAACTCAAACAGAGCAGGAGCAAACCTGGAGGCAGCAGCAGATGCAGAGGCCATGGAGGATGCTCCTTACTGGTTTGCTTCCCATAGCTTACTCAGCCTGCTTTCTTACGGAACCCAGGACCACCAACCTAGAATTGGCCCCACCCATAAACTAGGCCTGCCCTACATTTAAGAAAATGCCCTACAGGCTTGCCTGCAGATGGATCTTATAGAGTCATTTTCTCAACGGAGGCTTCCTTCTCTCTGATGACTCCAGCTTGTCTCAAGTTGACATAAAACCAGCCAGCACAAGGGAAGCAGCCAGATGAAGATAGAAATGTGAACTCTTGCAAAGAGAAGCACAGTTAGCTCAAGTCATTATCTCTCCGTTTCTCCTGGGGTTTTGCTGGTTGAAAAGCCAGAGCAGAGTGCTGATTTTGCCCCGATGCTCAGAGGCCAGGTGTTAATCACACTACAATCCAGTCATTTGGTGTAAGTAGTCTCAGACATTAATGCTGACCATAGGAGTTAACAACTCAGTAGGTCTGCAATTGTCTGGGGTTGGGCAAGAAGTGCTGAGCAGTAAATGTAATCCACAATCCATAAAATTATGCCTGGTGGAGAAAATGCAGTTCAAGGACATTTAAAACAGTTAGGCACCAAGTAAAACTGACGATTGGTTACATTTTCCGGGTGGCATGTTGGGCTTACAGTGTGGCAGTGACCCCTGGAAAGGTTAATATCAAAGTGTTAGTTGAGGCTGAGCCTCAGGATGTGATTGGGTCTTTGGGAAGTGTGTGGAGGGAAGTGTTTCTAGTCAGTGTCTGCTGTGGGGTCCTGCTTCACCGCAGAGCTTGCCATATTAATTTCGTGTCCGAGCCCTCGGTTCCTCTTCATCAAAAAGTTGACTGCCCTTGTTTTCTGCCCTTATTCCAATTCTTTTTCAAGCCCCTCTCTTAGATTCGACTGCAGGACCCAGTTAGACAGCCAAGGAGAGTGAGAGAGGCAGGCACACAGGGAGAGGCAGGGACCACATCATAATACATTTGCAGCTCCATACATTCCATTGGCCTTACGAGCTAAGGCCCCAAACTGGAAATCTTTAGCTCTCCAGAAGCTCTCCCCTCTTAACCCCGCCCTCTCAGAAAATCTCCAACAAACGAAAGTCTCCCAAAGCCCACTTCTGCAATTTGGAGGCTCCCCTCAAATTATCAGCGGCCCAATCCCTACCCAAAGCATTCCTTACTTGGGCACAAACCTACTTTATCGAGCACACATCTTCATCCCTGCTTTAATTTAAACTCACTGCTTTAATTCAGTCCAGTGAATTCTTCTGCCTCACTCTGGGGACTGGAGATCTCATCAGGGAGTTGCTTTGCTTAAAATAAACCTGGTTTTTTGTTGTTGTTGTTTTGTTTTGTTTTGTTTTTGTTTACCTGTTCAATTCGGCTTGATCTGGTTTACTGTGTCAGGGAGAAACCTGTTATCCAAGTACCAAAAACCGATTAGGTAGTATCAATAAATTATTATTAATTTTTGTGAAATTTGGGAAAACCTCTAAGTGTTGTTTTGTTTGATAAGCTCTAAGATTTGGAAGAATTTCTGTATAAAAATGTCTAGTTACAGGTGATTCATTGTGAATGACTGGCTCATCGTGACCAAATCTGGGTCCTCCATGAGCATAGCCAGTGCTCTTAACTACTGAGCCACCTCCTTAGTCTAGCAGTATGAAATTAAGGATTTTTTTTTTAAAAAAATCTGATATAAGCTACAGTTAGAGTCACCTATAAAGAGGTCCCCTCAACTGACAGAGTGCCCACATCTGGGTGGTCTATAGGCGTGTTTATGGGGCATTTTGTTGATAAATAATGGATTGTGACATAGACCTGTAAGCCAAATAAATATTTCAACCCCCGTGTTTCTTTTGGTCATAATGTTTTTACTATTTTTTATTTATGAAAAACAACAGAAATAGCTTTTCACATTTTCAAGAAGGATGGTCATTAGATTAGGTATACCAAAGCCACTTTTAATTCATAAATATCAATGGTTTTATTGAGGTATAACCTGTCACAAGACAAGAGACATCTATTTTGAAATCACTGAGAGGTAAGTCAATGAGAAGAAAACTAACACATTGAGAGACAAGAATTTCAAAACAGCTATAAAAAGATTAAGGGAATTATCTTGGTTAAATTTGTTTAAGATAGCACTGAAAATAAAAGCAACATTAGGCTTCTTATAGGCATTTGCTTTGTTTTATTGAGAAACCAAAAAGGGTCTCCCATGGCAAGAAGAACACTTGGCCACAGGAATTCCTTTAAATACCCATGTTCCCCTAAGAAGAGCCAGTGCCAGTGAAATATTCCAGATTCTAAGGAAACACATCCTTTGGAAGTGACTACAAGACTTTGAGCTTGGGCTTGGGGTGCAGAAAAGGGCCTGAGAAAGAGAAGGTAATGGATTAGGCCATTCTGGAATGCACACTGATGCTCTTAGGCCATTCTGATGCTCCTATCTGCCAGCATGATGTAGTGATGGGTGTTACCTTCATCTTCATCATTTGTCTCTGAATTTATTTAGAACAAAGATGTGAGGATATTTCAGAATACAAAGTTTCAGAAAGGCAACGAGAACAAATTTGAAGAATACCCAGATAAATGTGTGAAAATCTCTCAAATTGTTTGCAATTAGAGAAGTGGTGGTGTCTTGATGAGATAATGGTAAGGATAAAGGAACTGGCCCATCTCAAAGTTTCCACCCAGTTACGGCTTAGCATTTGGGTCTTTAGGAATGTAACAACAAATATCTCCTTAGTGCCAAGATTGAAAGAAGCATTTCACATCCTCAGAAAAGTACAGGGCAGGCTTTACCCTCCAGTTTCATAGATGGGAGTATCTTGATGATGGATGCTAAATGCTTTGGACAAAGGGTTCACAGTTAAAAGAAGTGGCTGAATTAACGTGGGAATAGGATGTGACTGACAGCAGAGTCCTTTCTAAGGACATTTCTCTACTCACTCTATTCCTACCCCATCTCTCTGTGGTTAAAATTATTAAGTAAGTTCTCTTTTTTTTACTAATGTGATGTCTAAGTCTTTGGGGGATAGTGATAAACACATGTTCAAACATATAAATAAAATTCAGAAGCAAAAGAAAGTTTTATTAAAAAGGTGTATGCAAATTTGCCAGATAAGAAAGAACATTTTGAAAATTTTGAAGGGTAATTAGGGAAACTAAGGGAAAGCATTTGCAGTGTGCCTTATAGGCAGAGGGCAATTTACTTATTATGAAAGGAACTCAGAAGATTTGATTGTAATTTTAATAAAAATCTTAGTACACACAACACAAAGACAACAACAAAACCAAAAAAAGAAAGAAAGAGGGGCTGGAGAGATGGCTCAATGGTTAAGAGCACAGACTGTTCTTCCGGAGGACCTGAGTTAGCATCCACATGGCAGCTAACAACTGTCTGTAATTCCAAGATCTGACACACTTATACAGTTATACATGCAAGCAAAACATCACTTCACATAAAATAATAATAAACATTACAAAAAAGAAAGAAAATAGGGGATGAGAGAGCTGGCCCCAGGATCAGTTTAGTCTGTCAATCATTAGGTAAATGGGAAGTAAACTATTACTGTGGCTACACTGCTCATCCAGAAACACTCTTTTTTTTTTTAAACTTTATTTATTATTTATTTATTTATTTGCCTTGGTGTTTTCCTGGAACTGGAACTACAGACAGTTGTTAGCTGCCATGTGGGTGCTGGGAATCGAACCCGGGTCCTCTGGAAGAGCAGACGGTGCTCTTAACCGCTGAGCCATCTCTCCAGCCCCCAGAAACACTCTTATATAATACACACTCTAATATTGCATAACCAAATATTTAGGCAGTCATGACTTAGGTAAGTTGACATAGAAACAAAACAGAATGAAACACCCATTACTCTATTTAACTGTCTATTATTCTATCCATCATTCTGTCTGCATGCCTTTCTGTCCATCCATCCATCCATCCATCCATCCATCCATCCATTCATCCATCCATCCTTCCACGCAGTGATAGTGACTTCAGCTGATGCCTATGGTCACAGTCAAACTCTGCACTGTTCATGTTAGCCTCACTCCTTCCCTTCCAGGCAATATTTTTCTTCCACAGTGGGAGACCTCGATATTAGCAATGATATATTTATTTATATATTCAATTCCGGAATACACACAGAGTTTCTGATTCACTGGTCCACACCTTGTGAAAGACACATTTAATTTGCTGACATACATACATTGTCTGTGTAGAAATGTTTTACTTTAACTGAGTCACATACAAGAAAAATACCATTTCCTCAAATTGCTTGGGCTTCTCTTGTGTATTCACATCATGAATTTGTCATAGAGTAAGGTTCACTATTATTGTTTACATTCAGTTAATAATCTCTTTACAGCCTTGTCAATACTAACATGGGAAGTTAAGTTTATGGGTACACTAAATACAGTTAACACTGGGACTATGGACTCAAACTGACCAACTCAGAAAGCACCCCTCTCCCTCACCCAGGACACCCTACTCCTGTTCCTCATTCTCTACAAGTCTCTTCCTCCCCATTCAGTAACAATTGTCAGCAGTTTCTAGCTTATCCTTCCTTGTTTTTGTTTTTTTGTTTTTGTTTTTTGTGATTGTACATGCGTGTGTGTGTGTGTGTGTGTGTGTGTGTGTGTAAATGAGGCATATTTGGTATATTTTACCTACTTTTCTTTTTTCATACGTGATAGCATACTATTAGGAATCAGGAACTTTATTTTTTCACAGAACAGCATACATACTGCTGCTCTTTTAACAGTGACTTAGTACATTACTAAGAGACAGTGTATGAGCATTTAGGTTTTTTCTAATATTTGGTACTTGTAGCAGGTGCTGAAATAACCCTTTGCATATGCATTTGTATATGATTGAACATATACGTCTAGTAAAGATTTTCAGGACAAAAAGTGGAATTCCTGTGCCAGCAAGTATTCATGTTTATGCTCAAGTGTTATACTTGAGCATAACACACACACACACACACACACACACACACACATAACCACATCTAAATCTTATTTAGTTAACCATGTCCAAATTACACTTTAGAAAGGTGTGCCAGTATAAAGTCTCATCAGAGGGGGCTGGAGAGATGGCTCAGCGGTTGAGAGCACCATCTCCTCTTCCAGAGGACCCGGGTTCGATTCCCAGCACCCACATGGCAGCTAACGGCTGTCTGTGGTTCCAGTTCCAGGCAAACACCAAGGCAAATAAATAAATAAATAAAGTTAAAAAAAAAAAAAAAAGTCTCATCAGAGTCACAGGAAAATGGTTGTTTCTCTACAACCTTGCACATGGAACATGTTATTTGGGCTCTGAGTTTTATATGTTCCTTGCTATTAAGGGCTTATGATTCTAGGCTTCCTTGGTGCATAGAGCTAGGAAATTTATATAAATTCTTCTCTATCTCTCTGTCTCTTCCTCTCTTCCCCTCCCTCTCTCATACACACACATACACACAGATACACATATGCATCTATATATCCATCCACACTCCACCACCTATTGTTCTTCCATATGCATGGAAAGACAATTATGTCGTTTCAGTCTGGGTTTGTGAATCCCAAACTTACATGATGACACAAGCCTATCACCAAACGTGTGTGTGTGTGTGTGTGTGTGTGTGTGTGTTTAAAGAATATTATGAGACCAGATTCTATAGAATACATTTTGAGAGATTTCATCTCCTCTACGTCATTTTCACTATTTAAAATCCAGTAACTGTCTGGCTTCACTGTTGTAAACATTTGATTTTCTTATGACTAAATCTTAGGAGCACAATTGTTCAAAGAGCAAGGAGTTTTTTACATTTCCCAGATATTCAATAGTCCACATATGGCTGTGACAGATCCATTTCCTAACATTGTCACTAGTGATACATGGGAGGAAAGATGGATGTGGAGAGAGATTGCCTGCAGATGCTGGGAGAGCACTGCACATTCTATATTTTGTCAGAGCAGGCTGTGTTCATGTTTCTGAACATGTTTATGAAAAGAACATTTCAATATAAGGCTAGGAGAGAATTCTTAGAATTTTCTTTTTAAAAATTAATTTATTTTATGTGCACTGGTGTAAAGGTACCAGATTCCCTGGAACTAGAGTTACAGACAGTTGTTAGCTGCCATGTGGGTATTGGGAATTGAACCCAGGTCCCCTGGAACAGCAACCAGTGCTTTTAACTGCTGAGCCACCTCTCCAGCCCCATTTTCTTAGAATTTTCTTTAAAATTTTTTAATTAATTTTTAAAATGTATTTTACATGCTAACCACAGTTTTCTCTCTCTTCCCATTCCCTCCCCATCCTTCTTCCAATCCACTTCTCCTCTGCTCAGAAACGGGCAGGCCTCCCTTGGGAGTCAACAAAGCATGTCATATCACACTGAGGCAGGACCAAGTCCCCAGGCCCCCATGCAGCAAGCCTGTGTGAAGCATCCCTATATGGGGAATAAACTCCAAAAAGCCAGCTCCTGTGTAGATCCTGGTCCCACTGCTAGAGGCCCCACAAACAGACCAAGCTACACAACTGTCATGTACATTCAGAGGGCCTAGATCTGTCCCATTCAGGCTCCTTAGCTTTTGGACTAGAGTGTGTGAGCTCCCATTAGCTCAGATTAGCTGTCTTTGTGGGTTTCCCTGTCAAGATCTTGACCCTACCCCTTGCTTATATAATCTCCCCTCCCTCTCTTCAGCAGGACTCCTGGAGCTTGGCTGTGCATCTTTGCAACTGCTTCCATCAGCTACTGGATGAAGGCTCTCTGTTGACAATTAGTGTGGTCACCATCTGCTTACAGGAGAAGGGCAGTTCAGGTACCCTCTCCACTAAGGCTAAGAGTCTTAGGCGGGTCTTCCTTGGGGATTCCTGGAAGTTTCCCTGGCACCAGGTTTCTCCCTAACCTCTAAATGTTCTTGTCATAGAGGTCTTTGGCTTGTCTGGTTAGAGTTACCCCAAGATATTTTGGATCATTTGTGGCTATTATAAAGGGTGTTGTTTCTCTGACTTCGTTCTCATCCTACTTATCATATGTATATAGAAGGCTTACTTTTTTTGAGTTAATCTTGCATCCAACCACATTACTGAAGATGTTTATCAACTGTAGGAGTTTCCTGGAAGAATTTTTAGGGTCACTTATGTGTACTACCATATCAACTGCAGATAGTAAAAGTTTGACTTCTTTCTTTCTAATTTTTATGTTTCTTGGTTTCCTTATTGCTCTAGCTAGAACTTCAAATACTATATTGAATAGGTATGGGGAGAGTGGACACCTTTGTCTTGTTCCTGATTTTAGTAAAATTGCTCTGAGTTTCTCTACATTAAATTTGATGTTGCTTGTCACTTAGCTGTATATTGCTTTTATTATGTTTAAGTATATTCTTTGTATCCTTGATCTCTCCAGAACCTTTAGTCATAAAGGGGTGTTGGAATTCGTCAAAGGCTTTTTCAGTATCTAAGGAGATAATCATATAGGTTTTTTTTCTTTCAGTTTGTTTATATGGTAGATTACACTGACGTATTTTCATTATGTTTACCATCCCTGCATCTCTGGAATGAAACCTACTTTATCCTGGTGAATTATTATTTTTTTTGATGTGTTTTTGGATTCAGTTTGCCAGTATTTTATTGAGTATTTTTGCACTGATGTTCTTGAGGGAGATTGGTCTGTAATTCTTTTTTTTTTTTTTTTTAGTTCCTTTGTGTGGTTTGGGTGCCAGGATAACTGTGGCCTCATAAAGAGAATTTGGCAGTGTTCCTTCTGTTTCTATTGTGTGGACCAATTTGAGGAGTATTGGTATTAGTTCTTTTTTGAAATTCTGATAGATGGGGCTGGAGAGATGGCTCAGCGGTTAAGAGCAGTGATTGTTCTTTCAGAGGACCGGGATTCAACTCCCAGCATCCACATAGCAGCTCACAACTGTCTGTAGTTTCAGTTCCCAGTTCCAGGCGAACACCAAGGCAAATAAATAAAGTTTTTTTTTTTTTTTAAAAAAAAGAAATTCTAATAGATTTAATTTTGATATATGAATTATCCATTTCTCTTAAATTTTTCAATTTTGTGGCGTATAAGTTTTTGAAGTATGTCCTAATGATTCTCTGGATTTTTCTCAGTGTCTGTTGTTTTCATTTCTGATTTTGTTAATTTGGATATTCTCTCTCTGTTTTTTGGTTATTTCGGATAAGGGGTTGTCTATCTTGTTGATTTTCTCAAAGAACCAGTTCTTTATTTTATTGGATTCTTTGTATTATTCTCTTTGTTTCTAATTTATTGATTTCAGCTCTGAGTTTGATTATCTTCTGGTATCTATTCTTCCTGAGTGAGTTTGCTTCTTTCTGTTCTAGAGTTTTCAGGTGTGCTATTAAGTCACTTTTTTCAGATGTCTCCAAATTCTTTATGTAGGTACTTAGTGCTATGAACTTTCCTTTTAGCAGTGCTTTCATAGTGTCCCATAGGTTTGGGTATGTTGTAGATTCATTTTCATTGACTTCTAGGAAGCCTGTAATGTTTTTTCTTTATTTCTTCCTTTCCCTAGTGGTAATTCAGTTGAGCACTATTCAGTTTTTATGCGTTTGCAGATTTTCTGTTTTTTGTGTTGTTGCATTCTAACTTTAAGCCATGGTGATCTGATAAAATACAGAAGGTTATTTCAATTTCTTTGTATCTATTGAGTTTTGCTCTATGCCTGAGTATGTGGTCAATTTTAGAGAAGGTTCCATGAGGTGCTGAGAGGAGGGTGTATTTTTTTGTGTTTGAGTGAAATGTTCTGTAGATGTCTAGTAAGTTCATTTGAGTCATAACATCTTGCTTCTCTGTAAGTTTCTGTCTTGCAGACCTGTCCATTGGTGAGAGTGGGGTGTTGAAGTCACCCACTATTAATGAGTGGGATTTAAATTCTAGTAATGCTTCTTTTTCAAACGTAGGTGACCTTGTATTTGAGGCATTGATTTTCAGAACTGAGACTTTATCTTGACGGATTTTCTCTTTGATGAATATGAAATGTCTTTCTCCTCTTTTGATTAATTTTAGTTTGAAGTTTATTTTGTTCATTATAAGGATATCTATACCAGCTTGCTTCTTAGGTTCATTTGATTGGAAAAATCTCTTCCCAACTCTCTACTCTGAGGTAACAACTGTCTTTGAAATTAAGGTGTGTTTCTTGTATGCAACAGAAGGATGGATCCTGGTTTTGTACCCATTCTGTTAGCCAGTGTCTTTTTATTGGCAAATTGAGCCCATTGATATTAAAAAATGTTAATGACCAGTAATTGTTAATTTCTGTTTTTGTTTGTTTTGGTGGTGGTAGTGTGCATGTTTCCATTCTTTGGGTTTTTCTGGTGTGAGATTATCTATTGCCTGTCTTTTTGTGGATGTAATTAGCTTCCTGGGGTTGGAGTTTTTCTTATAGTACTTTCTGTAGGGCTGGATTTGTGGGTATGTATTGTTTAAATCTAGTTTTGTCATGGGATATCTTTTTTCTCAGTCTATTGTGATTGAACATTTTGCTGGGTATTATAGTCTGGGTTGGCATTTGTGTCTACAAAATGTCTATCTAGGACCTTCTGGTTTTTAGAGTCTCTATTAAGAAGTCGGATGTGATTCTGATAGATCAACCTCCTTGCAGCTCCTAATATTCTTTTTAAACATTAAAATATGTCAGCCTGTTTGGTGTTCTGTAAGCTTCTTGTACCTTAATAGGCATTTCCATTTTAGGTTGGGAAAGTTTTGTTTGATTTTGTTGAATATGTTTTCTGTGCCTTTAAACTGGGATTGATTCTTCTCCTTCTCCTATCCCTATTATTCTTAGTTTTGGTCTTTTCATGGTGTCTCAGATTTCCTGGATGTTTATGTTACAAATTTATGGAATTTAACATTTTCTTTGACTGCTGAATCTATTTCCTCTATTGTATCTTCAATGCCTCAGATTCTTTCTTTCAACTCTTTTACTCTGTTGATGATGCTTGGAATCTGTAGTTCCTGTTCACTTCCTCAGATTTTCCATTTCCACAGTTCCTTTGTTTTGTGTTTTCTTTATTATTTCTATATCAATTTTTAAGTCTTGAACTGTTTCTTTCATTTTTATTTATGTATTTATTTTCTTGGCTTTCTTTAAGGGATTTATTGCCAATTGGTGAGGACTGCCTAGAATTTTCAATGGGTGTTCAATACTGGTCCAGTGATGAGAGTTCAGTGATGGTTATTTATATAATAAGGTTATAATTCACTTAGTCTTACTAAAAGTATAGCACTCACCCACCTCTAAGTTTTTCCTAAAGTTTGGAAACATTAGATTCTTTTAGATTAAAGAATTCCTATGGTTAGTCAAAGTTGATGTCTGCTATCCTTTCAGTTTAGAGACCAAGGCTGTAAGAACTAGATCAGCATAGGGTGGCCAGGTCCTCTTTCTTGACATGGACTGGCATCATCAGCGTTGATGGAGTACAAGCTGCAACTGACATTCATGCTTGGTTTTAAGATGATTTCTGGGTTTCCATGGAGAACTAAGGGTCTCTTAGTTGACAGGTGGCTATGCTAATCTCACAAGAGTCCTAGAGACTTCAGCTAGTGTTTCATCAAAAATTTCTAAAAGTTGGAAATCCTGTAACAATGTTGATTCTCTGGGCTATAATGCTATATGAAACCTGACACCAGAATGATTTTCAAATCAAAGTGATACTTTTCGTCTATAGAAAGAGAATGGGGAGGTAGCATACTGCAAGCATGTCATCCAACAAAGCCAGGCTTTCTTCTGATGCTAACTTATTAACCAGCAGTGGATCTTTGGGCAAATTACTCTACCTCTCTGGGTCTCTTGCAAATCTCAAGTCTTGAATTATTTCATGTGCATGCCTAGATTTTGACAAAAAGTCCAAATTATTGCAGAGAAATAAAACATTTAATTTGTAATATCCAACAGTGCTCTGAGCATATCCGCAAGTTTGACAGCTGCATGGATAATTTAAGTTTCTCTCTAAGAATGTATCAGATGCTGGGTGGCTTACATTCTGACCTTCCAACCTGCCAAGCTCCAGTTGGCCTCAGGGCATTTGCACTCACTTCTGTTTGCCAGAAGATGCCATCTTTTGACATGCAGCCATTTCTGTCCTTTGCCAAATACTATTTTCTTTATACATAAGTATGAATTGTGGTAATTGTAGTCATGAAATGTGTAATGATCAAATAAAGGTAGTTAACATTTTCATCTTATTCACTTAACAATTTTTAAATAACATAATTGTACATGTTTATGTGGCATTTTAATGTATATATGAACACATATTTCACATTTTTTTCTATTTCAACTGAAATCCCTCAAAAGAGTTTAGCAGCCATTTGCTCTCAAGCCCAGGATTGCTCCATCATTTTTTTTTTCAAAATTTAAAATTATTAAATGTATCTATTATAATAAATTCATATATATATATACACATATATATGCTTATCGACTGCTTTTTCTCCATAAAACATAAGCTTCACAAAACACAGGTCTGTGGTTCAACTTGAACTTTACCTATAAGATTACCTTGTACTATAAATAGCTCAAGGCAGGACATGCCAGTGGGTTGGAAAGAAAAAATGGGCTATAATTTACAAGCTGAGAGAAAAAGAGTAAAAAGTGACAGATGGCAAGGAAATGGGCAGGGACAAGGCCACAGATAGTCTGGAGTGAGACTGCGATTGGAAACCTTTGAAGCATTTAATATTTGTATACATCTAAAGAATAAAACACTCACAAACATCCACTAATGACATATTACCAGTAATCACTCAATGAACACATCCATTATGGCTGATCACTACCTCCAAATGTGATACAACTTTATAGTGTTATATAAAGAACCTTAAAAACAAGTGACCATCCTGTGGGCTCCATGATGGGGCTTCAGAGAATCTGTGAATTCTTTTATTTAAAATAGTATTTATTTATTTATTTATTTATTTATTTATTTATTTATTTATTATGGATATAGTGTACAGAAGAGGGTACCAGATGTCATTATAGATGGTTGCGAGCCACCATGTGGTTCCTGGGAATTGCACTCAGGACCTCTGGGAGAACAGTCAGTGCTCTTGACCTCTGAACCATCTCTCCAGCCCAAGAATATGTGAATTCTTGAAATCAAGGGGAAAATCTTTTTGATAGAGGCTGGTATGTATATATGCTCCTGGGTCAGTGGTTCATCTACTTCAACATGTTCTTTAGGGAGCCCTAGAACTTTCAGATTTAAGAATCATTGATCCTTGCTTTTATCTCCCAGAACAACTTATCTTTCCCAGCACCTTGTCCTGAGCTATTTAATTCCCTGACCATTTAAATAACAACTTAATTTTGTGAATTATGTTCTCTTTGTTAAGCAGACAAGAATGGAAAATAGTCATTTCTTGAAAAAAAAAAAGATTAATTAGCAAATGACAACCTAGGATAAATCACATGGCCATGTGTTAAGTCACATGACCCTCAGGTAGCAAGAGCCATGCTCCTCTAATTGCAGCAGCTGAAGTATCCATTTAAGATGATCTTTAAATATTTGACTGTTACCTTCCAAGAGCTGCCTTGATTTTTTCTTTAATAAAACAGAACATAATTTAAAAACCCTTAGCTTATTGTTAATTTATAGTCATTGGAAAAAAATAAGTGGTTGGCCCAATCATTTATACGCCCAGGCAAAAGCAATACATCTATATAAAAGCACAGTGATATATTTCTGTCGCTGTTTTAATGTGCCGTTCCTCACCCTGTATGTTCTGATTCATTGGAGAGTGGCAATCATGTCGACAGGCGCTGTTCTTCAGTTCCCATCAGCGACAACTAAAGGCCAATTCAAGGTTGTGGTGGGGTCATGAATCTAACACAGTCACTGATAGAACAATTTCCTTTCCACACAGCATTGTCAGTGGAACACATTGGAAATAGACAGGAAGGTTGGCTCTGAGCATCTCTATCTTCTCTCTTTTCCCGTTGTTTCTCAGCCAATGTCTGTGCTGTGTTACTATTGTACCATTAGGGAATAGAGAGCCAGCCCATGGAAAATTGAAAAGGGGCAGAATTTCCAACACCTCCAGAATTGGGGGGGGGATTCCCCTCTGTGCAAACAAGTCATCTAACAATGTATTACAGGTGACTCAAGAGCAAAGAAACAGAAGGAGAGGCAGAAATAGAGGCCTGCTGGCTGAACACAAGAGAGGTCTCTGGGTATCACAGAGAAAATGTTTATGTTTCTGAGACTCTGCAGGTCAATGAAATCACTAGCTCGTTCGTTGTTCTTCCCACTTCCCAGATAGTATCTGCCTGAGTGGAGAAGCTGCAGGAAGGGCCTTTTGTACTCTTTCCTTGTGCCAGGTTGACCAGAAAGCCAACTCTCTATGCTCTCCTGATCAGGCCAGAATGAATAATGAGCTGATTTTTAAAAAAAAAAAAAAAAAAAAAAAAACTTTATTTATTTATTTGCCTTGGTGTTTGCCTGGAACTGGAACTACAGACAGTTGTTAGCTGCCATGTGGGTGCTGGGAATCGAACCCGGGTCCTCTGGAAGAGCAGGCGGTGCTCTTAACCGCTGAGCCATCTCTCTAGCCCCATGAGCTGAATTTTTTTTTAAAAAAAAAAAAAAGAAAAAGAAAACAGTCAGTTTGTAGAGCCTCTGGTAGTGGGACCAGGGTTTATCCCTAGTGCATGAACTGGCTTTTTGGAACCCATTCCTTACAGAGGGATACCTTACAAAGCCTTGATACTGGGGGTGAGGCTTGATTTTGTCTCAAGCTGATATGGCAGACTTTGTTGACTCCCTATGGAAAGCCTTACCCTCTCTGAGGAGTGGATGGGGAGGGAAGAAGTTGGGGGGTGAGTGTGAAGAGAAGAGGGAGGGAAACAGTGGTTGGTATGTAAAATGAAAAAAATAAAAACCTTTTAAATAATAAAAAAATATATATATATATATATTTTTAAGTCAAAAGATAAGACAGGACAGGCAATGCTTCCAAAGACAGCCTCACAAGTTCTGTGGCCAAACTTTGTCTGAAATAGAGAAACCTGGAAAGCAGGGTGAAGTATGGTTTAGGGGCAGTCTGGCTTCCTTAGCCTGGTCTTGTGACAGGAAACTATGGTTCTTTGTGTCTCTAAGGCTCTGACAGGATTTTATGATGATTTTAAACTTGGGTTTGTGCTAGGAGCCAGAAGGCTATAATCCCCATTGTTTTAAACTATGCCATGAATTCAAGCGGGTTTTCTTTCTCTACCAGTTAGGTCTCCTCCCAGACCACAGGTGACTCCCATCAGGCAATTGACTGATAATAAGTAGATTTCCATAGTAACTACGTTTAACAACACACCCTTTTTATTGGGAACTTCCCCCACCCTATGTGCCTGCAAGCACTCTTCCACCTTGAGTCCCTATTTAACTGCTGGCTGAACAATAAAGCTTCAGAGCTTGATCAGAGACATTTCAACTTGCTCTCTTCCTTGTGTGTCCGTCCGTGTCCCGTTCTTCCCTCCCCCCTCCCCCAGGGGGAATGTGTTGCCCCCTTTCTTCATGTCCATGTTGAAGACCCCGCTGGCCGGGGCAGGTTTGTGATTCAGAGAAAGTACAAAGGGACTGAAAAGTCTCTCAAGGATGCTTTGGTGTGGTGTGAAGCTGTGGTGTGAACCAAGGACTGTGTGAGTTCATAGCCCACAGTCTAAGGCACTAGACACAGGGACCCAGCATAGGATTGCCACAGGGTGTTAGTCACCCTCTGACAATGGGGACAAGTCTTGTTCTCAGGGGAAATCCTTGCTCCAATGCAGCAGTTCTCCACCTGTGTGCTGAGAGCCTTTCACAGGGGTCACCGAAGACCATGGGAAAACACAGATATTTACAGAACAGTTCATAATCATAGTGAAATTACAGTTATGAAGTAACGATTAAAATAATTTTATGGTTGGGGTCACCACGACATGAGGTACTAGATTTTTTTTTTTTAAACAAGATATATTTTTTTTATTTTATGTGAATTGACGTCTTGCCTGCATATATAACTGTATAAGAGTATCAGATCTTGGAATTACAGACATCTGTCATCACAATGTGGATGAATGGGAATCGAATTCAGGTCCTCCGGAAGAACAGCCAGTGCTCTTAACCGCTGAGCTATCGCTCCAGCCCGAATACTAGATTAAAGGATGGCAGCATTAGGAAGGTTGAGAGCCACTGCTAATGAAACCGAAGGCTTATAAAGCTTTAGGAAAAAGTGGTTAAGATGAATTTATAAAATGTTGTCCGTAATTATTGTAAATTGGCAAAGATGGGGCAGCTTCAGCTACTTGTATAGCTAACAGGTTTGTGTTTCCTGTAACCAGGGCAGTGGCTTCCAAGGGATCATGATACACACTAATTAAACTCAGTTAATAAGCCCACATGTGCATCACCGTAAATGCTCCACTCTGTGTCTGAGGCTCACTGTACAAACTTACTCCTTTGTAAGTTTCTCTCCTCCTTCCCTCTCCTTTCCTTCCTCTTTCTCTTCCTTCTTCTCCTCTTTTTCTACTCTCTTCCTTGTTTCTTTCTTTCTGCAGTTGCTGGAGATGAAAATCAGGGCCTGGCTTGTATTTGCCTCGTTTCTTCTCATATGAGAAAAACCTGATTATTAAAATAGCTTCTTAATCATAAAATGAGCGCATCACTGTTATGGAGCAATTTAGAATACTAAAAACTCAAACAAAGGAATAGGTCACTCTAGTTCTCTCTGACTACCTTTATTTCAGTGTTTCTGCTCCCTGTCTTCTGAGTGTGAAACTTGTCAGTTGCTTAACAGTGATCTGATGTACATAATTTTGAAACCTCATTTTTAAAGCTTAACATTTTATGCTAGCATTTTCCTAACTGAATACTTTAATTTTAATTTTTTTTTTTAATGTACCAACAAGCAGGCATTCCAGTGTTTATCTAGCAATTCCTCTGCTATTAGGCATCAACTGGATTTTGGAATTTTTATTATTACAAATAATAAATGCCAGTATTAGGTGGCATTTTTGTTTATTTCCTTAGAAGTAGGATGGTAGGGTTAGAAGATATAAAACACTGAACTTTCTTAAAAAATATGGCTGGGGGCTGGAGAGATGGCTCAGAAGTTAAGAGCACAGACTGTTCTTCCAGAGGTTCTGAATTCAATTCTCAGCAACCACATGGTGGCTCACAACCATCTGCGATGACATTTGGTACCCTCTGCTGTATACTGTATACATAATAAATATATCTTTTTATAAAAAAAAGAAAGAAATATGGCCATGCTGCCCTCCTAGGGAGTGCATGATGTCTGCATTGCCACTGGTGGCCAATCGGGCCACAGTGCAGTGACTGAGAGCATCTGTGGGGTGCATATCCGGGTTCTCAGTCTCAGCATGACCTGCTTTGCCCTATACTTTGATGTTTGGTGACAGCTCTAGTTTGCGCTCTTGAATCCCATCAGATGGGACAATGACACCTGTTTCTAAATATTGTAAGGGCAAAATTATGGCTAACAGAGATTTACTGTGTCAGTGGAACTTCAGCATGTTTCTGCGTTCTGCCACATATCAGTGCACCATGGTATCCCATGGTGGGCAGCTTCCTTCCTTCCCCTGCCTGTGTTAACTAGGTTTTGGTTGTTGTTTCTTTATTTTGCTTTTTGCTTTTTCTCAATTCAACCGAAGCTGGAGTCATCAGAAACTCAATTAAGAAAATGCCTCCATAAGATTAGCCTGTAGCCAAGGCAATGCGACATTTTCTTGATTGATGATCCATATGGGAGGGTCCAGCCTACTGTGGGTGGTGTTGCTGTTGGGCAGGTGGACCTGAGAGCAGCCTGAGCAAGTTGTGAAGAGTAAGCCAGCAAGCAGCATTCCTCCAAGGCTTCTGCTTCAGGTGCTGCCTCCAGGTTCCCGGTGACAAATGAAAATGACCCTTTCCTCTCCCAGTCAGTTTTAGTTAAGGTATTTTATTATAGCAATAAAAATCCTAGCTGATTCATAATTTAATAATTGTGCACTGGTCACATGCCACTCAGGGGGCTGGTTGTGACAATCAAATGACATGTAGAGAAGAAGGTGGTATGTGGGAAGAGGTTGCTGTTTTTGCAATGAAGATATTGGTGGCAATGCTTCTATCAACCTCAGAGGGCCTTTGCCTTTGTATATAAATGAGGAAGGCACAGATCTGGTAAACCATAGTCTTCGTCAATTTATATAGTTAGTATTAATGGATCCTAACTGCATTTTCCTAAGCACTGCAAGAGTGTCCCTGGGTAGAAGACCAACCTTGTGAAGTTCACATTTGAATGGGGAGATATGGTGAGTCAGATGTGCACAGTGAATTATATGTTAGCAAAAGGGGGTTAGAATGTTGGAGGCTCAACTTTAGTAGGCTATCTCGGGAAGTCTATGGTCAGTGAGGCTTGAAGATGCAATATCACCATGTGGGTACCACAGTAAGAGAAATGCATGGTGTAAAGGTCTTGAAAAAAGAGTACACCTGAATGTTTGAGAAATGAGCAGTAAGCCAGTATACCTGAAAGAAGCTGGAGAAGAAAGATACAATGGATAAAGACTTGGCTGCTTTCCTAGTAAGAAGAACCTTGTAGAGACTACCTCTACTCTGAATAAGATGGGAAGGCATCATGTGGTGGCATGGGTGAGGTGAGAGTACTTCCTTCTCTTGCCACTCATAGCAGGTAAGGGGCCTAACTCAACCCCTCATCAGCTGTAGCACTTGAGAGAACAGGCCTGGTACCTCACCTGGGCAAAACAATAGAGCCAATTTTGTTGGTGTGAGTGAGCCAGCCCTGAAATTGTGAACATGAGAGAGCTGTCTTGTGATGGCATGGGTGGGAGAGAGATGCCCATCCCCATCAATGCTTGAGGCAGGAAGAAGACTGGCCCTGAAGTCATAAGAGCGAGAGAACTTTTCCTGCCCCTCTTTAGCTGCAGCATGGGAGAGCAGCCTCTGCACCTCACCTGAACAACATGGTAGAGCTGGCCCTGAAGGTGTAGGTGTGGATAAACTGACCCTGAGGATGTGGAAGCTGGAGAACTGGCCCAGCACCTTGCTCATGGCTGCAAGTGGTGAGCTAGCCAGGGTAATGCCAGAGAGCTCACCCTGGTGGCTAAGACAAAAGAGAGCTGGCGGACTGTCCAACCCTGCAATTTCCCAGGCTCAGCACTAAACCCTAGTGTGTTGGCCCACTCCAACATCCTCCCCATCTATGATCTGCTGGACCACAGGGGATGGGGTATGGGGGGGTCAGTCCTGTGGACTTAAGACTGTAGTATCTCTACGACACAGGGCAGCAGTGGAATGCCCAGGAAGAGTCCCAAGTGAGGGATAGTAGAGACCAGGGGCCTTGAACCAGACCAATGATTCTTTTCAATAAACGCCTACATGTAAACACATATAGATAAAAGAGTTTATGGAGTGACTCACTATGGTGTAATTCGGCTTCCATGATGAGTTTCCCCCCCTTTTTTCTCTTAAATTTTATTTTGTTTTTTGGGGGTTGGGGAGAAAGGTGGGATGGGGAGGCATGATGTAAAAGACACAAATTGCTTTTTTTAAAAAAAATGAGAAAGTTTCGACACAATTGTTCTCATTTGAAAGGGAGTTTTGGTGATGAGACACATGAGGGTGTGTGGAGTGGTTTGAGTGAGAATGTCTGCCCCATTCTTCTGTTTGAGAAGAATTAGGAGGTAGGACCTTGCTGGAGGAGATGTGTCACTGAGATCCATCTTTGAAGTTTCAAAAGCCAGTTAGCTCTCTCTCTATCTCTAACTGTATCTATTTATCTCTCCCATCTCTGCCCCACATTCCTGGATCCACAGGCAAAGCTCTCAGCTACTGCTCCAGTGCTCCACCTTTCTGCTGCCATACTTCCTGCCACGATGCTCATTGACTC
This sequence comes from Sigmodon hispidus, assembly GCA_004025045.1. Taxonomy (NCBI): domain Eukaryota; kingdom Metazoa; phylum Chordata; class Mammalia; order Rodentia; family Cricetidae; genus Sigmodon; species Sigmodon hispidus. Next base: position 328,563 of record PVIH01000261.1, read on the forward strand.
TAACGCTTTTAAACTATGAGCACCAAATTAAATGCTTTCTTTTATGAGTTGCCTTGGTCATGGTGACTTATCACAGCAATAAAAATGTAACTAAGACAGTGTCTATCTTAGAGTTTTTAGTCACTGCCAATGACTGTGCCTTCACATCACACTATGAGCTCTGAATCATTCTCATTGGAGAATCCTATTATATTTCCAATGGGAAACCTGAGGGTAAAAGTACATACTTAACAACAACAACAGAGAGAGAGAGAGAGAGAGCAAGAGAGAGAGAGAGAGAGAGAGAGAGAGAGAGAGAGAGAGAGAAATGGAGGATGACGGGGTGTGAATCACACAGTCTAAGCAGAAGGAATAAGATTACTCTCTTCTTCGCATATGTGCTATCTATTGTCTCTTTTATTTTACTTTTCTCTTTGTGGTGTTTGTTTCTTTGTTTCTTTTTGAGGCTGTATTTTATTACATTTCTCCCTTTCCTTTTCTCCTCCTAAACCCTCCCATATGCCCCACCCAACTCTCCTTCAAATTCATAGTCCCTTTTCTAAACAGTTATTAGTGCATGCATATATGCATTTATATATACACATATGCTCCTAAATATAACCTGCTGTTTTAGTCAATGCTCTGTTGTCATGAAGAGACACCATGACCATAGACAGCAGCTTTTGTAAAGGAAAGTATTTAATTGGGGCTTGCTTACAGTTTCAGAGGTTTAATTCACTATCAGCATGACAGGAAGCATAGTGGCATGCAGGCAGACTTGGTGCTGGAGAGGACCTGAGAGTTCTACATTGGAACCACAGGCAGCAGGAAGAGAAAGACACGGGGCCTGGCTTCAGCATTCCAAACCCCAAAGCTCACACCCACCAGTGATACACTTCCTGTAACAAGGCCACACCTCCTAATCCCTGGCAATTAGCACCACTTCCTAAAGACCAAGCATTCAAACATATGGGAGCCTATGGGGGCCATTCCTATTCAAACCACCATGCCTGTTGAATCCAGGTAATGTTCCCACTATTATAGACATGGAAATCAAGTTCCTCTCTCTTCTCTGGGCCAGCGGTAAGTTTTTAAAGCACCCATGCTTTCTCTTTTGAATGGCTTGAAAGAATGAAATATTGGAGGGAGATTAACTTAGATAATGACTAAAAGAACAGAAGTAGCAAAGGGCTTGAGTGCTTTCTCCTAGAGCTTGATCCAATGCATAGAGAGAGATTAGAGAACTCACTGAGTCCACTTTCTCTTTCTTAAGGGAACTCACAATGGTGACTGTCTTGGATGAGGCTCTGTCAGTGGCAGCTGTCTCTAAATAGTCTTTTATAACAGTCTTCAATGCAGCTTTCAGGTGTATCTGATAAGTATGTCAACAAGTATAAACACACGCCTGAGTGTTTTCCTCCCTCAGTCCAACTTGATGATCAAATTCAATTTCATATAAAAATCTCAACATGCACTTGAACTCAAAGAGGAGGGTGCGGTGCATTCTGTGGTGCCAGCTCCTGTCTGGTGTTTTTTTTTGTTTTTTTTTTTTTTTAATTTTATTTATTTGCCTTCATGTTTGCCTGGAACTGGAACTACAGACAGTTGTTAGCTGCCATGTGGGTGCTGGGAATCGAACCTGGGTCCTCTGGAAGAGCAGATGGTGCTCCTAACCGCTGAGCCATCTCTCCAGCCCCCTGTCTGGTATTTTGACTCATCTGTAAAGTTTGGTCTCCCTGGAGCTCCTATAGAACATACCCCAGTTCAATCCTGAAAGGTGACAGGGAGAGGCTGTGAGGTGGTTAAAGGTTTGCAGCTTTTGGAAGGAGTTTTCAAATTTGAAGGTTTCAAAACACCTCTTTATGTTTTGAAAATATGATTCATCCATTTCTGCCTCCTGCTATTCATTTCAGAATTACACAGCAGGATTTGTTAAAAGACCACAGGCAACCACCAACCTTCTCAAAGGCAGTTTCTCTAGGTAAACATCCCACAGGCAGATTGCTTGAGGCTGTGTTTATTTATTTCCTAGGATTCTTCACTGCTCTGGTCTTGGACTCACTTCTTGAATATGGGAAAGCTTTGCCTTGTGAGCTCTGTTTCTAAACAGGAATTTAGTCTGCTGCTATTGATCAAGTAACGAAGGGCTTCTCATATTGAGGCTAACAGACCCCACCCCTCTTCTCTGGACACAGTGATCTTAATGCTTTTGGGAAGTATCCACAGCAGAACAGGGACCATGCTCATCTGCACAGTGCAGGATCTGCTTTGTGATCATGTCCAATGGCAAACTAGGCACACAGTCATGGAAAGTGGCATAAAAGATCTAAAAACAGCCATAAGTAAAAATGGGTTTAGCATTGTTTGTTTAGGTATGTCTATTTGCTTGGGAGGAAAAATATCCGACCTAAAATGACTGAAATAAAACTAAAGAAAGTTATACTGGTTAACTAAATTCAAAGAGGAATACAATTTGATCCCCCACACCCACTCTACAGATACTATGACCCAGCCCACCAGGTACAGTCTCACGGAAGGGAGGTAGTCCCTAATATAAATAATTGATGGGCCAGAGGAGTTCAGAAGAGCATCATCTAATTCTGAACAGTAAATTTATATTAATTTTTAAATTGCATTAATGTTCCTTTTTTTTTCCTCTGTGAAAGATGGACTATTCCTGTTAATCCAATGATTCAAGAAAAGTTTACTTACTTTAATAGAAATACCATTTGCCAATTTTAGTGTAGCAAGTGTCCATATGAGACAGTGGAGTCCAAATAGCCTGTAACTTTTGAGTCAGCCAAGCAATGTAATAAGGATATGGCCTAAGACTGCTTCTCCTCTTGTGGAAGACAATAGCTAAGCTTAGAAGGAAAGACACTGCTTCCATGGCAAGGAGAGAACACCTGTTTTCATGCTGGGAACTGGAGGCTTGAAGACTTCACTGCTGTGGTGTATTGTGCATTTTTGAGAGTGTGGAATGTTCCAGCTGCTTCCAAAACCAGTATCAAGTAGTGAAACCAGCTACGAAAGTATAAACAGTGTTTCACGAAGGGTGACTCCTGCAGGCCTTAGTGATTCACCCTGTATAAGCAGCAGTTTCATCTGCCTGTCCCAGGAATGCCTGATACCTGGCACACCTCAAGGACCACAGTTTAGCTACAAAGCTGCTTTGCTCCAAAGAGTCTTCTTAATCTTCCAAGCCCTTGCATCTTCCAGAATCTGGCACTCAACCTGGACAGATGAACATGGGACATTTGCAGTCTTCTGAAGGGTTGAGAACTGAGTGTCTCTGCTGTAGGCCATCAACTGAAGTCAGATTCTTCTGTAGAGTTTTGCTAGAGAAGCATAGAATCTCCCATCCCCAGCTCCAGGTCTACCGGTGAGCCTAGTAGCTATCAGGAATTCTATTTACTTTTAATAAATCTAACAAATGAACAATAAATAAATGATAAATTTTCTGCCCCAGAGAATCCAGTGAGGGCAGGACCAAGCTAGGTACATGGGAAGCTGAACTCTCTGCATTTGTAAATGAATTCTAAACAGTTGGCTTCAAACTCCAAGTTTTTTGAGACTATAAAGTCTCATTTTACACATTATAAAACTATTCTTCTTTCTGGTGTTCTAGAGTAAAAGAAAATCCCTTTGGCTACTCGTTCCATGAATAATAATAATAAAATGTTTCTAAAGGTCTTGTCATTTACAATGATATTCATGTCCTCTGACCAGGAAGACCTAAAAGAAAACTTGAGGATTGATCTGAGGGCCACAGAGCCCAGGTTCCATTAAAGTATATTAATGCCAAGGTCTGGGCAATTAGTGGAAAGTCAATTCCCATTACTAGTTAACACTATTGAATATCTGCTTTCTTTAATAAAAAGCCATGTCCAGTACTAAGAGAATAAATCAATAGGTTGGCTGCATTTAGATCTATTCTTTCTACCTTCTGCTAAAATGTGCAGAGAGCTCCCTGTCAGAGCTGCCCCGCCTGTCTGCCAAGCTTAGACTGTGAACTGGCAGCTCGCCCTGATTCCTTTGCCTGGAATCTTTCATGGGTGTTCAAGCTAGCTTTCAGTTCCTGCATCTAGAAAGTTAGCTCCAACATTGTGCCTAAAATTTCTCTATCTAAGCTTAACCCTGATTTGCCTCCGTCTTGGTCAGACAATAAGCATATAAACGACTGCAGCTGAACTTCTGCACCCCCAGGCATGTGTGTCTGTGATTTTGCATAAAGTTGTAGACACTCACACATCATTTCAATCTCTGAATATTTAACCTTAATTTCCAAAGGAAAAGAAGGAAGGAAGAAAGAGAGAGAAAAAAAGGAAGAAAAGAAGGAAGGAAAAATGTTTTTCAGGGCCATGGGTTGAGAGATTAAATTAAGTGTGTGTGTGTGTGTGTGTGTGTGTGTGTGTGTGTTGTGTGTGTGTGTAAAGGCATACTATATGCAAGCCTCTTAGCTTTTGAGGGCCCCTTTAATGAATGGTAGCTGTGATCAGCTTCATCTCTGAATTCATTGCACTTGGTAAAAGCAAAGTTTGTGGATAGATTTGCTGCTGTCTGCTTTTACTAGTATTGCGCCTATTATATGCCATGCACTGTTCCACCATGCACAACAGAACCCCAGCTTTGCAGTTTATAATTGAGAGGGAATAATTAGCAGAGAGCATACTTGTGATGAGCAGAGTAAACTTTCGAAAAAAGGATCTTTGTGTAGTAAGAAATGCTGGTGGCAGAGCAGAGGTGGGAAGATGGAGAAGAAGGGGAAGTAAATATGTAAATACGAATGGAGATGAAGTAGAATTTTGATTGTCACCTTGATGGCATTTAGAATCACCATGGGGACAGATCCGTGGGCATGTGTGTGAGGGATTATCTTGATTAGGTTTACTGAGGTGAGAAGACCCATTCTAAATGTGTCAGGCTCAGAGTGAGTAAAGTGGAGAAAGGAAGCATCCTCATCTCTTCATGTTAATGCAATGTGACCAGCTGCTTCATGCCTCCATCATGACTTCCCTGCCGTGGTGGACCACCATACTTTCAAACTGTAAGCCTTCTTGGAGTTGCTTCTGCCAGGTCTTTATACCAGCAATGTATTAATGTTAACCCAGGGATTAACCCAATACCTATGCAAACACCCATCACACCTGCTTTGTTTCAATTCCTTTCCTGTTTGACTTTGTGTCCTTTTTGCAAAGCATACCTTCCATCTGAACCAAGGACTTCATTTCTGCAGTGAACACAACCTTCTGGAAATCACAAAACATTTTAACTTAAGGGAGAGTCAAATGGCCACTTCTCACACCTAACTTCTGCATGCCCAGCCTTGCTGTCCGGGACCGGATAGCCATGAGAAGTATCTCAGAGTCTGACAGAGGCTGTGCTGTTTCTTTGCCCTGCAAAATGTTACACCACCGGACTGCCATGTTGAATTAGTTTCAACCATAGAAATTCTTTAATGCCACATCTCAAACCAAGCTCTAATTTGAAAGTAATAACATTTGGGCAAAGCTCGGCTGTACTTAGTTGCTGCCGAGGGCTTGGTGGGTTTGGAGGTAATTGGTTTTACTCAGTTGCTGATGCTTCACTTGGACAAATGAGAAATCAAACTACAGCTCAGTTTGCAGAAAAGCACAAGTCAGCAGGTTTGTCCAACTACTATTTCAGGGCTTGTTATGTTATTGGCAATAAAATGCAACTAATATACTGTTAATTAATATTGCATTCTACAGCTAATTTATCACATAATTAATCAGAGTAATAAAGCTACAGAGAATGCAGCTCACCTTTAGTGTGTCTGCATCTCATTTAAGTACTTGTATTTATGCAGAATAGTTGTTATGGTCAACACTGCCAAGTGTTTGGTTGTTCCTGGATGGATGTATTCTATTTTCAAACACTAACTTGCCCCTCAGGAATATTTTATTTAGCAAGACAGGACTTAAAGCGAAAGGGTAACCATTTCTGATCATAACCTTGGCTTTGTGCTTCTAGTAATTATCCTTTAATTGCATTACCCTATTTGAAATAGAGTTGTAATTGGAAAAAAACAATTTGACATTCCCTGATGCTTACTCTGACATGCACTATTTGCTTTTTATTCAAATGTAAATTTTCTCCATAATACTATCAAAGAATGAAAAAAATTAAGCAAAATTGAAATGTCAGTAGCAATTTCTGACATGCAGGCAGTGTCATTCACTAGCGTTGTCTGGAAGCCAAGACCTTCAGTTCAGATAGAAAAAATAAAAATCAAACTATGAAATTAGCATGCTCTGAGTACAGGGAGGGATGGACTGCAGAAACGCAGATCTGTCCCTTGGGGGTATGTGTCCACTTTGCACAATGGCTTCAAAGTATCAAATCAGCTGCCAGCTCTAATTTTTGGATGAGCATTTCTTTGTGCTTGCAATAAAAATGTTTTTCCTTTAAAAGAGAAGGATCACAAACTTAACTTTATTTCACCTTCGACATCTGGAAGGTGTGATTTTAATCTGGAGCATGAATTAGGCAGCCCTGAAAGTGGTGCCTCTGGTTCTCGTCTCCTGCTACACATTTCTGCAATCCCTTCCCTTTGATTGTGAACTGGACCTTTGACTCATTTCTAATGAATAGAACATGGCAAAAGTAATGATGTGCCACTTCAAAGATTAGGTTACACCAAGTGCTGCGGCTTCTGCTGCCCACTTCCCTGACTAGGTGCTTACTAAACCAGCTGCCATGTTGGGAGATGGACTATGGTGAGACCACTTGGTAACTGAAGAAGGTTTCTCTCCAACAGCCTAGGAAGAAGGAAGGTTCTCACCACACTAATGCACAATCTTGTTGACACTGTGGAAGTGATCGTCCTTGGCTGTACCTTCAGATGAGCCCACAGGTTCAGTGGATCTCTGACTGAAACTGCACGAGAACCCTTATGCCAGCGAGGCAACGCCTGGATTTGGGAAACCCAGAAACCAAGGCAACGATTGATGCTGCTTAGGACTACTCAATCTTGAGGGAATTTGCTAAGAGCAATAGATAAATAACACAGGGACAGAGAGCTAAGTCTAGATATATTTGTTTTATTGTGTTATTTGGTATGGGAGAACAGGAACAGTGGAAGCAAAATCTTATCTTTATTTACTCTTTTTTTTTAATAATTTTTTGATGATTTTTTCTTTCCTTTTTTTTTAAACTTTATTTATTTATTTATTTATTTGCCTTGGTGTTTGCCTGGAACTGGAACTACAGACAGTTGTTAGCTGCCATGTGGGTGCTGGGAATCGAACCCGGGTCCTCTGGAAGAGCAGATGGCGCTCTTAACTGCTGAGCCATCTCTCCAACCCCTTTATTTATTCTTAAATATATTCAATACCAGCTCTTTATAAATTTGGATTTATTATTTGATCTCACTGGTTGGCATCTAATTAACCAGTCCTCAATAATGCTTTAGTCAGACTTTCACTTACTGCTTAATTTTTATCAGTGCTGTATCCCACATGTTGTGTTGGGCTGCTGCTATCTATACAGGTGCTCCTTTAAATCTCAGGATATTGGTCTAGAGCAGTGGTCCTCAACCTTCCCAATGCTGTGACCCTTTCATACAGTCTCTCATGCTGTGGTGACCCTCAACCATGAACTATTTTCATTGCTACTTCATAAATAACTGTAATTTTGCTATTGTTATAAATCAAAATGTAAATTTTAGTTTCAAAGCACTGGTTTTCATCTGTTTGTTTATTATGTATCTGTCGATTTTGTATGCAGTTAGCATTTACTAGGTTTCCAACCAACAATTTCTTTCACCTGAGGCTACTTTTAAGGAGACTTTTGTATCTAAATAAAAGAAAATATTTCTTGGAAGCATGGTTAGCCAATGAAATCTATTATACATGAAGGTACTAGACAGATGTGTGAGAGCAATTAGGTCTAGATGCCAGGTCTGACAGAATGGACCATGTGGATCTGTTTGCCTCAGACTTCTCATCCAACATAGCCAAGGTGTCTCAATTTCATGACATATCTCACCCTCCTGGAGGGTGCATCTTTCAGCTGTGACCAGACTTCCTTGAGTGAAAGTGCTTGGCTATCTGCCTTTTTACATGGATTCAAAATGGTGATCCAAAAACATTGAAAATGGAGCCGTAGGCTATGTGGTGAGCAGGGATGTGGTTATCTGTTTAGACCCAAGATACTGAGGGGGGCAGGTTAAAGAAGTTTAGTTGGTGAGTCCCAGGGAGAATATGGACTGAAATTTAGTGTGGAGTGGTGTAGGAAGGAAGCAAAGGGAATATGAGAACCTGTCACATAACCTCAAATAGAGCGTGAGTGACCCCAGTTTTCAGAGGAAAGACTAGGGAGTCTGTTATACTTGTGTGTAACATGTCCCATGAAGGCTCATGTGTTTGAGTATTTAGCCCCTCAGCCAGTGGCCATATTTCACGAGACTGTGTAAACTTTGGAACTGTGAAGAACTGGCATCAATGAAACATAGATGCAGGGTTTACAGCTGTTATCTTCTATTTCTGGCTCCAGTGGCCTGCTTCCTGGTGCCCCAAAACGGCAAGAGCTCTGCCACACACTTCTGCCATATTTTTACCTGGTACCACTGACTCTTTGCTTGCTGCAGTGGCAAAATGACCCCAAAGGGAGTGGCACAAATAGGAGGTGTGGCCCTGTTGGAGAAAGTGTGTCATTGTAGTGTTGGGTTCAAGCTACACCCAGTGAGACAGGAACTTCCTGCTGCCTGAAAGTCAAGATGTAAGAACTCTTAGCTCCTTCTCCAGCACCATGTCTGCCCACAGGCTGCCTTGCTTCCCTTTGGCTGAACCTCCGAATGGTAAGTGAAGCACAATAAAATGTTTTCCTTTATAAGAGCTGCTGTGGTCCATCCACTTGGCTGAACTCGGGGAGTTCAGTTGGAGACAGGGAGGATCAACTAGAGGAGCAAGGGGTGGGTCAAGAGCACAAGGAGAGAATCACAGGACAGCTGACTTGAGCTCCTGGGAGCTCATCGGCTCTGGACTGACAGCTGGAGAGCCAAACTAGACCCTCTGAATGAGGGTTACAGTTTCTCGAATCAATCTCTGATGGGACCCCTGGCTATGAGACCAGAAAACATCCTCATCATATGAACTGGCTTTTTGTAGCCCACTCCCGATGGTGGGATCCTTTGCTCAGCCTTGATACAAGGAAGAGATGACAGGTCCTGCCTCAACTTGATATGTTAGCCTGTGTTGACTGCTCAAGGGAAACCTTTGAGGAGTGGACAGAGGGTGGGGTGGGGAGGGAAGTGGGAGAAGTGGGGGTGGAAGGGAGCAGGAGAAGGGGAACAGTGGAAGATATATAAAAAGAATTACATTGGTAATTAAAAATATTATTAAAAACAAAAAACAAAACAAAAAACAGTTGCTGTGGCCATGCTGTCTCTTCACAGCAATAGAGACCCTGATGAAGACACCATCCTACAGCAGTGGATTCTTCTCTCTGACACTGAGCCCAAGGAAGCTCTCCTCCATGAAGTTGTCTATGTCCACCATTTTATCACCACAGTGAGGAAAGTATGTAAAGCACTTTCCTTCAGCCGAGACCGCCTTCCTGTTCATGCGGGGAACCTGGCTCCTGTGTGATTCCAGTGTGGGGATGTTACTCCCGACAGTCAGTACAGCCTGTCCTCGACTCAGTTTCAGATCTGGATGTTCAAGGAACGCTATTAAGTGATCCAGCTCAGGTCAGATGCTAGTCATAGAACAGCTGAAGCCAGGATCACCCTGGGGACGTGGCCACTACCTTTCTCCGGAAGCCCTCAGAATTGTTCTCTTGTTGTGTTCTGAGGGTCCAAATCAACCCAAGCAGACATGAGGTTACCACAAGGCAAGATTTAATGTAGGGCAGCACAAAAGGGGCGGGGGAGGGGGGCTGATCAATCGGGGCTGCAGATTCTGAATGCCAGCTGAAGCAAGGATTTAAGCATAAAAATCATAAACATGTGTTGACAAGTTACAGTTACAATTTTCACCACTCAGGATGTAGAGACTAGGGACTTTCCTTGAATGTTCCATCATTGTTAATCGACATACAATGTAAGCCTTTCAATTCAACCAATCAGATTAATTTGGTCTTTCTGTTGTTAGGAACAGCCATGTTTCTAGAGAACTAAGGATGCATAATGACTATTTCTATGGCTTAGGATGAGGAGGGTCAGCCATTGGAAAGTTCTCAGCTCCTCTAGGGCTTGGGAACCTGAACCTTATTTCACCCTACAGGTAAAATGGAGTCTGAAGTCAAATGGCAGTCTTACTTAAGACAAAGCACTTTTGCTTGGTTGCAATCTCTATAGTAATGCCCTAACTAGGTTGTGCAGTTTTCTGGGTACCGTGTCGTTGTAGTTTTCTCCTGGCTGGGGACAAAACTACGATGTCTGATAAGGCATGAATTTATAGTGTGCCTTGAAAGAAACACACCTCAGAAGGTGGCCAAAAGTCTTGTAGTCTCTCAAATTCCACTAGAGGATATAAGACAAGGATGCCCTAGCAGGGCCCTTCTCCCCCTTTGCGGAGATATTAGGATATGAGAGAAATGAGTAGGGAGGGGATCTAGGGCACTGTGACAGAGTGGAGTGGAAATGCCATCAGCTGCTGACTTGGACAGGAAAAAAAAGATGCTAATGATACTCTGCTATACTAGACATAGTATACATAATCATCAGAGAGGCTTCATCCAGTAACCGATGGGAACAGATGCACTGACCCACAGCCAGATTAAATGGAGCTGGGGAACCCTGCAGAAAAGAGAGAGGAAGGACTGGAGGAGCCTGAGGGGTCAAGGACACCACAGGAAAAACCACAGAGTCAACTAAACTGTGCTCACAGGGGCTCACAGAGTCTGAACTGACAATCAGGAAGCCTGCGAGGGACTGACTGAGGTCCTCTGCATATACATTACGGTTGTGTAGCTTGGTCTTCGAGTGGGACTCCTAACAATGGGTCTGTTGATAGACCCCAGACTCAGGGTACTATCCTCGGGAAGGGGGCCCCAAGAACCCAGACTCCAGGCCCGTTGATGCAAAAAGCATGAGGATTTATTTCGTCTGTACAGGTGGGCTACCTCCCTGCCTCCGGAGCAAGAGAGTAGCAAGGGAGGAACCGAGGTTAATAATCTCATATCTCTTTTAAAGGCTAAGACCATAAAATCACCATAGCAACTGGGGCAACACATGATTGGTCACCTTAAAGGTCATACTTTAAAGTCATAAGGTTGCTCACAATAGTCATGGGGTTGCCTTAAGACCAGCTGGTTAGGGGACTTTTACGAGGGGGTGTTGGTTGCAGCTATTCTGCTTGGAACTTCTGGTATTTTAATCTCAGGTTTGACTATTATGTCCTTTCTGAGCTGATTACAGCTATCTGGGCTGGGTCACTTTGTTTCCTGGGACAGACTTTAGTTCCTTGTTCTCATGGGTGGTGCTCTGCTGAATACCTGAACTGAATGCCTGGGTCAAGCCTTAGAACCAACGGTCCTTCATTGTCTTTGACTGTTGTCTGCTTTTGAGACCCTTTTCCTCTTATTGGGTTGTCTCATCCAGCCTTGATGACTAGGTTTTATCCCTAGTCTTATGATAACTTCTTATGCCATGTTTGGTTACATCCCATGAGGCCTGCCCTTTTCTTAGGGAGGGTGAGTGAATATGGAGCGGGGGAGGGGCTGGGCAGAGAAGAGGGGAAGGGAAATGCAGTCAAGCTGTACTATATAAGAGAAGAATAAATTGTTTAAAAAGGATGCTACAAACTGACAGTTCCCTCTTCAAACTCAGAAACGTTACACCCATTCCAATGCTGCTGGCCATATCCCCAGCTCGGGCCAGTTAAGTGCAGGAGATCAGGAGGACTAGATGAGACAAACCCACTGCTTCCTTAGTGCGACGACGGGTTATGTTTCCTGCAGCCTTGTGCTCTCGTCCTGCCTGCGAACCTCCTAAAACCCACCTGTGTCCTCTACCCGCAGCCTGCCAAGTCCTTATCTGGACCAACCTGCCTTTCTGGATTCATCTCCTAACCTCCCTTCACTTTGTAAGTGCGGACTTCTGTTGCATAATTCTAACCAAGTCCCACTTCTAGACTTATTTCTTATATATATTTTTATGGGTTGTGGAGGCCGTAATCAATCTTCATTGCCTCCCTGTAGCCTTCCAACAACCTCCTGAAATCAGGTATGACTCCTGTCATTTTACAGATGACAAACTGGCTTACACCGACTGGGTGCTTGCTCTTTGCTGTGGGTCGCTTGCCCATTAAGTGACAGAAGCAGGATCCCACTCAGAATTTAGTGCCTGTACTCTGAGAAGCTCCTTCCCTCACTGACCTACCTTTGTTGCTTGAATCCTAATTGATCTTATAATAAAAACAGGAATATGGAAAAAGCTGAAAGATCAGAGAGACAGAGAATAAGCCACAGTCACTTTTCACCTAGCCAATTCCTCAGGTAGAAAAGGGTAGATCCTTTCTCCATGAATCCTCAGACTGAATAGAAGTGAAGAGAAATGGAAGGGTCAAACTTGGTCTCTTCCAGCCTTATCACCTCCATCCTAGTCCTGGGATTAACGGCATGTGTGTTTCCCAAGTACAGGGAGCAGGGGCTGGGATGAAAGTGTGTGCCACCACTGCCTGGTTTGCTTTGGCCTTGAACTCACAGAGATCCAGACAGATCTTTGCCTCCCTGAGTGCTAGGATTGAAGGTGGGTGTCACCACTCCCTGACCTCTATGGCTAACTCTATGACTGGCTCTGTCCTCTGATCTTCAGGTAAACATTATTTCTTTAGAGCCTACACAATTTATCACCACACACCTCACACAGACTGCTAGTGAAAATTGACTCTCCATCACACCTTCCAGCTACCCACAGTGAAGGTGTCCATCAGGCCTTCTTCTTGCCCAACAGTGTGCTTGCTGTTAACCACACAGAGAACCAGCAACAATGCTTTCCCTTGGAAACAGCTCAGACAGACAGACACTGCATTTAACTTCTCAAGACTCAATCTTGATAATTTCTTAGAGGAAACCTCTTCAGGTTCCTCTCTTTAAGAGGCTGTCAATGGCCTTGAACAGCTGCTTAAGTGATGCTAGAAATACATTTGCCTGGACCTAGGAATTTGGGGTAAGTAGATGCCAGTTTATCCTTCTGTAGGACAGAAACCCAGGGGATTAGAGACATCTTCAGCTTTTCACAGCTAAGTGACCTGATTTCTAAGCCAGTGGATCTTTGGAGTGTTGATGCTTCTTAACATTGGTCCCGGGACATCATCCAATGTCATTATTTCTAAGGGCATGTCATCCAAGTGTCACACAAGGCAACACTTCTGCCAGCAGGATCAGTTTTCCTGTGCCAGCTGATGGCAAATGGGTGACTGGACGTAGAAAATTCAGGGACAGGAGTCTGGCTGGCCTGGATGGCACCTGCATATTCCTGTCTAAAAGCCTGGCTGTGGTCTATGCATACCACCTAACTTCATTCATTCAACCCAGAGATTTATCAAGCACCTACTAGCTGCCAGCGAGAGTGTTGTAAATACTGAAACCCACAAGCTCAGTTCATGGAGATTCTGTTTGCTAAGAAACACGTGCCTCTTTGGCAAGGTAGAGACTACTTGATGTGTAGTTATTATCATAAATGTGTATTTTTCATTCTCAATTTTAGATTTAAGATAAACCCTAGACTGGTTCATTTGTTCATATTTTGAGCCTTGCAAAAATGTTTTCCCTATGGTTCTTGAAGGTTCCCAACAGATCTGATAAATAGTATCTGGTTCCTGGGCTGTGTCATAACAGAGGTGAAAGTGAGGTGTGTGTGTGTGTGTGTGTCTGTGTTTGTGAGTGATGTTGGTAGTGGTGGTGGCTGGGCTGTCTCCCTTCCCAGAAGACTGGCTCCCCTACACAGCTGGGTCTTCTGCCTTTCAGGCAGCAGGGGAGCACACAGCAGGAAGAAGGTGGATGCTGCACCCCATCTTTTAAGAGACCCACGTTAGCTGCACACACACACACACACACACACACACACACACACACACACACACACACACACACACACGCGTGCACCGGCTTCCCCTTTGGCAGATCTCATCCAGCGGTGGTGGGCCCTGGGCCAGGGTCGCTTCCCCTCCCGCTGAGGAAACAAAAGGAAGAACAGAAGACACTTCCTTGTCTTTGTTTCCCCAAACCTCATTTCCATTTGGTCAAACCCACCTTTCCTACTCAAAAGATGTGGCCGGATTCCTTTAGTGAGGGTTAGGGGAAAATGGCAGAATGAAGTATAGGAGCCTATCAGGTAGATCCTACTGTCTGATTTCATCTCTGGCATCACTTTCTCCATTCCTAAATCTTGGTTTAGTATCTTTTAAAGATTTTTCACTCAACAAAATGTATTAAATACACAATTACATGGCTAACATTATGTTTGCTATACTGGGCAGTGAAATGATCAAGATTTGCTTTAAAGGACAATTTTATTTGACTTTGCCTAAGATGGTTGCATATTTAAAACTTTAGAATATCGCTTTTGTTAATTTTCCCAGATAACTGAATCACCGAATCCAGGGCTGAGCGGTTAAGAGTGCCGACTGCACTTTCAGAGGACTGGGGTTCAATTCCCAGCACCCACATGACAGCTCACAACTGTCTGTAGTTCCAGTTACCAGCAAACACCAAGGCAAATAAATTTTTTAAAAGAATCACCAAACCCTTAAATAATGACATTCTAAAATGCTCAGAGTGAAGTCTCTAGGTTTGAAAGAAGTTATATGATTTCCCTCACCTTTGTGCCTAAGTTCTCTGTATATGGTTGCCAATTTAGAAAACATGATATCCAGTTAACTTTGAATTTCAGATCATATATCTTTGTTATTGTATATAAATCTAAACATTGCTTGAGACATACTAAGAAATTCTTTGTTATTTAGGTGAAATTCACATTTAACTGAGTGTCCTGTATTTTACCTGGCAATTCTATTTTTACTCAACAAGAATTTGTAGTTTACTAAGTATCTGCTTTTGTTCCCTAATGGGACACATTTTCTCCCATACACTGTCTGCTGTGAAGTTGCTGCTAGTTACATTTTGCCAGCAAGTAATTTGAGACCTCTGGAAACCAAGTAACTTGTCTGAAGTCAAAGCCGGAAGTTGTAGATACAGTATTCAAATTCAGACTCCTCTGATGCCAAGGCCCAGGTGTTGTCCTCTAGAAGGAGGGGTGGGTTTTCAACTTTCCTAATGCTGAGACCTTTTAATAGAATTCCTTATGCTGTGGTGGACCCCCTCACCCAACATAAAACTTTAGTTGCTGCTTCGTAACAGTAGCAAAACTACTGTTATGAAGCAACACTTGTTATGTAATGGAGTAATTACATTACTATAGTAATGTAAACCCTTTTGGAGACAGAGCCTTGCCAAAGAGGTCGAGACCCACATGTTGAAGATTGCTGGTGCAGACGCTATTTAAACAATAGCTTGGTTCTGGTATCTGTTGAATATTTGGCTTTACAGTTGAAAGAATAATGCATGCAGAAATAATGTAGGTGAGAGAGAAGCTTTGCCTCTTTTTCCACATAATATTTAGAAGGAACACCTTTCCCTCTAAAGCATTTACAGGAAATGACACTCCAATTCACAGTATGAAACAGATTTTCTAAATCTATACTTTGCCAAAGCAGTGTAGGTTTGTAGCAAAACATTGCCCTCTACTGGACAGATTGGCATTCTGCAGAGGTGATAGGTTCAAAGCAGAACAAAAGTAAATTCTAGTCGGTGTCCAGTTGCATTATGAATAACTGCTATTCTGTATCCTTTAGTGACTCCTCAGAATAGAAGCAGAAAAATGATGACTTTCCATTTACTTTCGTGGTAGTGGCTGAAGAGAACAGAAATAAGTACAGTGTTAACTATAGAACATGGAAGTAATCCTGTCTTGGGAATACCTACGTCATCAGAATGAAACAGCTCCAACGAATACCAATAAAGAAAGAACACAGCCAGTGCTGCTGAACATAGGTGCCTTAGAGTCAAATGAACTTTATCTGATTGCCTCCTCTTTCTATTGTAAACCAGGTCTTTCTCTCTCTCTCTCTCTCTCTCTCTCTCTCTCTGTTTCTCAGATGCCATCCCTTTGGTTTTTGACACTTGGTCTTTCACTTGGCTTTGAACTCACCAAACAGGCTGGGTTCATATTACACTAAGCTTTTTTTTTTTTTTTTTTTTTTTTTTTTTTTTTTTTTTTTTTTTTTTTTTTTTTTTTTTTTTTTTTTTTTTTTTTTTTTTTTTTTTTTTTTTTTTAATGTGGGTTCTGGGCATCGGATTCAGGTCCACATGTTTACACAGCATGGCCGTCTGTGGCCATCTCTAAATTCTTAAGTCTCGGTTTTCTCATCTGAACTGGTTATGAAAGTAGGCACTGAGTAGTTAGGTGGGAAAAAGAGTCTGCTGTTGTGGTTTATGTCTATAGCCTCAGACTTCCATGAGAAACTCCTCACCTCCACATTTAGGACTTGACAAGGCCATGAAGCCAGATACTCATGAATGGAATTGGATCTTTATAAAGGCCCTGGAGGGTTCCCTCACTCCCACAAGCAGTAAAAAGAAAATAACTAAAAGACCCAGGGAGGTGGTCCTCCACCAGACAGGATCTGCTGGCATCTGGGCCTTGGACATCCCAGTCTACAGAACAAGGAGAAATAATTTCAGTTACTTACAAGGTAGTATGGCTAAATTAGACTCAGTATATGAAATGGTACTTCCCTATTAAGTCTGCCAAAACTGATTAAATCTTGAAGCATCAAAACCCATAATGCAGAAGCACCATGGATAGAATACTTATGCCCTACCCCATTCATGTATTGATGCCTGATATTCTTATTAAGAGGTAAGACCCTTTCCAATGGAATTAGACCTTGTAAAAATTCTTTCTAGAGATTTCCCACCCTTCTACTCTGTATGTAGTACTATAGCCAAAATTGAACTCCTCGGAAGAGTGCCTTCACAGACCCTACCAGTACTGAAGTCTTGCCAAGGCTTTATCAGACTCCAGAACTTTGAGAAATAAACTTATCTTGTTTATATGCTTCTTGATCTAAGACGCTTTGTAATAGTAGCCTACTTAGGCTAAGATATTGCCTTTCTCAACTCCCCTACATTATTTTTCCTTACGTCTTCCATGATTGCAAAGGTTTAATAAACGGATGATTGCTTTAAGTTCATCCAAATTTTAAAACAACACTTTAAAAAAATTTTTTTTAAAGGAAATCAGTGTGACTTCACAAAGATATTTGGGAACAGAAACTGCAGAAAAACATCCAATTGTGAAATTCAGCTGAAGGTAATCTACACCTAGCGAGTTGAAGTTTCTGAAGACCCTTGCTCACCTTCCATATTCTAAAAGGCCAACCGATTGACTAGAGTGTCAGGGACTGCCTGGAGGTGAGGAGGGTGGGAATGTTGCTGAACCAGAGCCCAGCAGTCTTGGGCTTCTTAGCCCCTTAGTGATTAATTGCCAACATATGTGTGTGTGACCTAACATCCCTGTAACTATTAGCTAAGTCCTGCTGGAATGTACAAACAGGCCCCCACTATCATCAACCCAACCTAAAGGCCAGGAATGTCAACAGCTAGCACCCGATGCCTGGATGGGCTCCTCTACCTTGCTGTAACTGACTTTCATGATATTTCTACCAATGTATTTGAAAAGCAGCTTGATTTATGATTGTCTTTGTATCTATAAAACTGTTATTTGAACCTGGCATTTGAGGTAATCTAAATCTGAGTTCTTGGATCTTGTTCACTCATTCTTGACTCTAGAATAAACCAATAAACCATCTCTTACTCTCTTTGAGATGAGAATTGTGGTTTTTTTTTTATTTTATTTTATGTGAATTGGCATTTCGCCTCATTGTATAACTGTGTAAGGGTGTCAGATCTTGGAATTACAGACAGTTGTTAGCTGTCATGTGGATGCTGGGAATAGAACTCTGGTCCTCCAGAAGAACAGTCAGTGCTCTTAAC
This sequence comes from Sigmodon hispidus, assembly GCA_004025045.1. Classification (NCBI taxonomy): domain Eukaryota; kingdom Metazoa; phylum Chordata; class Mammalia; order Rodentia; family Cricetidae; genus Sigmodon; species Sigmodon hispidus. The sequence continues at coordinate 346,566 of PVIH01000261.1, forward strand.
CGCTGAGCCATCTCTCCAGCCCCGAGAATTGTGTTTTTGTTTATGTTGTTGCTTTCATTTAAAAAATGAAAAAAGGTGTTTAAAACATATAAACATTTCTACCTTGTTAAACATGGCTTGCTTTCTAAGACATCGTCAACTATACATTTGACTTTTGGGCATTGTTATGGAATGTTACTGGAAATGACACAGAAAACACTGTATTGTACAGGGTTTCTTTTGTTTGGTGGGACCCACATCTTCACATCTCCTTTGTCGATGTCACAGACCTAAGCACCTGTAGGGACAGAGACAAGAAGAATGTGAGCTGACGGTGCTGAGATTAATTTTGCTGCCCTTGGATTATAAATCACAAATTTGAGTCAATGATATTCATTTAATTCCCTAAGAAGTTAATTAATTCAGACTGCACCATTAAGCATTCCTTCTCATTTGGCTTAGGACTGAGCTGTAGCTGTGAAACACAGGGTTATATAGAGAAGTATTCAAACAATTTCAAATATGCCTAGTGCTTTAGAAGCAAGGCCAACAAAAATACTGGAAATGGACAGCCTTACTGCAGGTGTCACAAAGCTGCAACATTTTAGTCCTTCAGGGCAAATGACTCCAAGCCATGCTACATCAAACTCAGATTCTCCTGGACTAGAGATCTGGCCAAGATTCAGGGTAGGAAGGAAGGCTTGGGGGTGGGTCACAGCTGTTTGCTTTCTGTTCCTAAAATATATGACGCTCCCAGGGGTGTGGGTTCTAAATAGGCCATAGGAGCTTGGTTGGAATTCTCAGAATGGACTTTCTATCCATACCTTGTATTCAAACGGGAAATGGACAATAAGTAAAAGGAGACCGAGAAGGAGACACATAATGCCAGGTATTACTTCACACAACTGCCCAGGCACTCAACCCCTGGCAGTGGTGGTCTGTATCCACTGCTTTCATCTGTGGTATTCCAAGGAGACGCAGCAAGAACAGAGAGAAGAAACATGAACTGTTGATTCTTAAATGTTATTTTCTAGCACTGTTACAAATCACAAACTGACAGAAATGACATAGTTTTAAATACCTAAGAAGTTAATTATTCAGCCTGAGCCACTATAATGTCTCTGAGTTGTACTCAGGCTCTTGTAAACTGACCAGTCCTCATTGGGGAAAGAGCACCGAGCACCTACCCTACTCTGACATCAGCCAAGACTGAATTGAGTGGCCAAAGGAAGAGTGTTTAACATGGCAAAGGGGCATTGACACTGGGCCTGGAAGTGACCACTGAACTTGAGTTGATATGCTCAAGATAAAGTTAACAACAACAACAAAAGACGCCAGGGAGACCGGAGTTCAATCCCTAGAACCCATGCCTTTTTAAAAAAGGCAGAAAGGTAGATAGGAGAGACCCAGTGGCTAAGATCATTTGCTGCTCTTTCAGAGGACCAACGTTTGGTTTCTAGAAGCTACATGGCAGCTCACTATCTGTACCTCCAGTTCCTGAGGGATCTGATGCCCTCTTCTGGACTTCTGAAATTTGAGTTATAGAAGGTTGTGAGCTGCTGCCATGTTGGTGCTGGAAACACACCCAGGTCCTCAGGAAGAATAACTAGTGTCCTTAAGCACTGAGCCATGGCTCTGGCCCCACCTGGTGGAAATTTTAGGAAACTGCATATTCTCATGGGTTTTTGTAGGGGGCAAAGATTTTTAATAGGGACTTAAGAGTCCTTTTCTGATGGGGTAGGAAATAATTCTCCATAGTATGCAAAATAAACAGTGGGTGATGTAAGGGACCAAAGTGAAATCTTTGGTCCCTTACTTTCTGCCCAGCAACCCTTTTTCAGTGTTAGAGAATGGAGTCAAAATGTCTCTACTTCATAAAGCAAGTGTGCTGGAGTGTGCCTGTAGCTATCACATCCCTCAGGTATAAATGAACCTCAAAGAGAATGAAAATAGTCGCACTTCGTCAGTTAGACTGCATCAAAACTTCTAAGGCAGCTACTCATTCTCAACCTGTGGGTCACGTCTCATTTGGGGGTTGCATAGCAATATCCTGAATAGCAGATATTTATGATTCATAACAGTAGCAAAATTACAGTTATGAAGTATCAGCAAAGTAATTTTATGGCTGGGAGTCACAGCATGAGGAATTATATAAAAGGGCTGCAGCATTAGGAAGGCTGAGAACCACTGCTCTAGAGTCTGAGCCCCTGGTTTAATTTTTTTTTTACACATTTAAATACAGTAAAACTTTTTTGGGGGGTTAGTCTCCATGTGACAATTCTCATAACAGAGCTTCAGGCGTAGCTTCATTGAAAGTCTCTTGCAAAATACACGCTATAGCACAGTCCTGAGACCATATGGATGGGCTCTATTGATTGGGAGAGTGCTCAGAGCTAGGGCTTAGAGGAAGGATCTGTAGTAAACATAGGGGTGGATTCCATTGACAGTGGATATAAAGTAAATGGGGCCTCTTTCACGAAGTTCTGCTTACTGAGAAACAAAGCCAGGATTTGGGGGCAATGCAGATGGAGGCTAGCTCCTATTAGGATAGCAAAGGATCACCTGGTTGTCTGACCACTTGCCCTGCAGCAATGCAGGTGACTAGGCATCAGTCTTCCTTCAGCTGAAGAAAGCAGGGCTGTGTGCTGAACAGTTCTGCGTCCGTCCTTCAATGCTTACTCTTGGCTGTGCTCCCTACATAGTTGTATAAAAGAAAATCTAGTGAAGGGTTTTTTACTTAAAGCCAAGGTCATTCTGGGGACTATTTTGGGACAGAAGTTAATTGGGTCACTGTATCAGTTACTATTCTCCAGAGAAGTAGATTCAATCAGATGTGTTAAGTCCACTTAACTAGAAGTCTCAATGTAAATGTAACTCTAACTGAAGTGGAATATGGCAGCAAAGACTGATTATTAGACACCGACTTACTGATCTACTTAGTCATTTAAAGCATTGTTTCTACTGCCTATTTGCTAAGGAAGACTTCATGTGCTACCAAACCCAGAATGACCTGGAGAAATAGCTCAATGCTCATTGCCCTTAACAGCCTGCTGACCCTACTCACTTAATTGCCTGTCCTGTCTGTGGTGTTGGAGTAATTTGAACTGGACCCCATCCCAAGGCCTTTCAGGAGAAATCCTGGCTTCCAGCCACTGATGTCATCGGCTCTCTTCCTCTCCCACTGGTGTTTGAGTGCTTATTCCTGAAAGATTCTGGGAACATTACCAACCAGAAGAAAAAGGAGGGGCAGAGGATGGCTCATCTGACAAAAGTCTGAAGAACTGAGCTGAATGAATCCCTAGGATCCAATGTAAAGTAGGAGAAATGAATTCAGGTGTCCTCTGGCCTCCCTCCATATTATGTACCACACACGAAATAATGCAATCTCTTAATTTCTAAAACCTAGTTTGCTTTCTGCCACTTTGACAATACCTAAGACAATCAACTTACAAAGTTAGAGGGTTGACTCCAAAAGCTCTTGGGTCTGTGATGTCTACTTCCAAGGAGACACCAGCAGATGTCAGCAAAAACTAAGGTGTCACATGAATTTTCAACAGCCACTGAAGCCTTTTTCGTGGGTGACCATATTTAAGTGGAAGTTTAATGTGAAAGGTCAGTCCAGGTAGGACACACTCTTTTGTTTTTCATAATAACCAACTTTTAATTACCTTTGGGAGGTGAAGGGGAGGAGTAGGAGCAGAAAGACTGGAAGATGGACTTATGGGCAGTGAAACTTTCCCAAAGCTCAACTGTTTTTTTTTTTTAAACAACCAACAAACAAAAATCTACACCAAACAAGAGATAGGGAATCTCTTCAGTGGTAAGATGGCTCAGTGGGTAAAGCACTTGCCGCCTGCTCATGTGAGGATGGACTTGGACCCTCAGAACCAACTAGAAGCTTGTGGGTATGGTGGCCCACACAGCTCAGGTGACCCCCTTTCATAAGGTGACTAGCTAGAATATTCCAATTAGCAAGATCCAGGGCCAGGTAGACACCCAGCCTCAGTAAGCAATTAAAGAGACATCCAAGTCAATGCTAAGCCTGCACATCCATGTGCACACATACACATGCACACACATAAAAATAATGAACAATGAGCCTGTGCTATTTGTAAAATACAGTCTTTATTAGTTACTCAAGAAGATATCCATAAACATTGCAATACACTCATTGTTTGGTCCCCTAATGGACAAAGAAAAAAAAAAAAAAAACAGCAGGACTGTTTAAGAAGTTTCTCTTCGGAAAAAGTTATGACTGTTTATAAAAAAAATCTGTTCAAAGGAATGCTGAAGTACAGCCATTTTATATAAAGTCTTTTCTCCAGCAAAGCATTCTTCCATTGTAAGCAAAAGTAAATAAGTACAATTTAGCAGTATGGTGACACATGCATGTCACCCTGGAAGGCTGAGGTTTGCAAAGCTCCAAGGCCAGCCTGTGCTATATATATATATATATATAGCAAAGTCCTGCTGCAAGGAAACCAAAACAAACACCAAATTCAGAAGATAAGCAATGTGGAGCCCCGCTCACATTTAGGAGCCAAAAAACCAAACAACCAACCAAACAAAAAAACAAGAAAAAGTGACTAAAACCAAATGGTCCTAAGGATTCAGATAAAAAAAACCAAAAAGCAATCAAACCAAATCAAGAAAACAAAAAACCCAGAATCTACCTATACCCCTAAGAAAAGAATTTTCTTAATTCAGGAAAAAACAATCTGCCTTTTAATTTAAAGTTAAAAACCTTATTGATATTGCTTAGCTGAAATTCAGATCCAAGAACTAATCAGCTTCTGATACCTGAGCAAAAGAAAAGCTTTAATTTAAAAGTACAAAACCAGTGGGTGTAGAATAACAAAATGAACATAAACGTATTCAATGGTTTACTACATAAATTCAACTACATAAATTTAGCTTTAATGCTACAAAATATTTTAAACTGCTAGCAGTTTAATTGAGAAACTATGTTCAGGAAGAACAGAACCTTGGTCTAATAGCTATGTTCTAAGTGACAGGTGCCTTCAAAAGGCTTTAGTCATTAAGAGACACCCCCCTGCCCCCTAAACATTCACAGAGATCTCTCCCCAAGGTTTAATCAGTATCCAGAAGCTTCACTTCTACTCCACAAGTTCCGCTGCCCCATTTTTTTCCCATCCCCTCTGAAGGGACAGTTTTAGCACTCAATCCTCACTGTGTGGGCACACAGTTCTAACAGCACAGAAATAATGCTGTGAGGATTTGAATACCTCCCCAAAAGGCTCATACATATGAATGCCAGGGAGTGGCACTATTTGCTAAGGATGAGAAGGTGTGGTTCTGCTGGAGGAAGTGTGTGTCATTAAAAAAGAATTCATCCCCAGGAACAAATTTCACCAAGAATGCATAGATTAAAAAGTGAAAAGCTGACAGTGTATTCATCTCTAGTTGGAAGAAAAAGAATTGCATTTTAGCATTTAGGTATCTAGGTTATTTTCAAAACAGTCTAACATTCGACTACTCTGTTGCATGGATATCAATTTTCTGTGTCATAGGCCCTGTTCCCAGCTATAAAATGGGGCTATTTGCTTAATAGTATGGGGGTCACAACACCAAAGAAATCCTAATAATCAAGGGGAGTGAGGATTTCTATATGAGCTTTAAATATCCATCAAAATATTGAAAACATGTAGCTATAAACGGATAAGAAAATTAAAGTTTATGTATTGAGAACTGGAGTTTTGTTGCCCAAAATTAGTCTGAACAGTGTTTGCCTGTTTTGTTAATAACATATTAAACAGAAACCTTTCTGACCATTCCAATGTTGTGAAATATCTATTTACAATAAATAGCCTTGAATGTGAAATTTTCAGCATCACTTTTCCTGGGATAATCTTCCTGCTCATCACAGCCACTTTCCTCAGCAACTTGGGTAAGTTCCATCACCAGGTTCCTCTGATGAACGTCTGTCTCCAGAACAGCAATGGTATCAATACTCCCGTGACCAGCGATGACATCTACAATTCCATTTATGACTGATCCAAATTTACTTCCAGAATGATCACTTTTGTAAAATATCATATGGGTGACAGGGAGATAACAGACCATGTGCTTTGCTGTAAGTGAATTAAATAACAGGTGTACAGACAGCAACCACTGGAGGAACGGAAAAGAAGGTCACGACTGGCACAGAGCACAAAGCACAGCTGCTAAGCACATCCTGACGTCTGCCCTGCGGAGTCAGAACTCCAAGCAGCTAACAGTATACTAAGGTAAACAAATCTGCATTAGGCTGCTATGAGACTGGGGGAGGGGGAGTCAACTACATCATCACTCCTGCAATCTGAATATGGGAACTCTAAAAGGTAACTACCTACACTTGTTAGACAGGCCCAGACAGGCTTAAAGCTGGCTCTGGAGAAACAATTTATATCAAATAAAAAACTGTAAAACGTCTTAAATGCAACCAAGTTCATACTTGAGTGTTTCAGATATATTTGCCAACAATTAGGCTATAAATGCATTTCAAAGCGATAGAATTTTAGAAAGAGAAGAGTTGTAAAGAGCCCATAGTTTGATGCTATAAATTACCCAGCATGTTTATTATGGATTATTTCTCCTCCTTCAATTTCTATTTGCTCATACAGCCACTTTCGGTCACAGCGGCACTCAGCTCCACATTTGGTAGACCCACAGCTGGGACAGGCGTAGAAGCATCCCAAGCAGTCCTCATCAAGGCAGTCACAGAGGTCCATGCCACTGAAAATTAGCAGACCCTGGCTGTCGTAGACTTTACTCTTTGCTGGAATAATTTGTCTGTAAAATAAAACAATGAGCTGCACCTCATACATATTGTATTAAAATATTTAGTTGAAAATAGGATAATAAAAAATTTTAAAAACAAAATATTTTTCTGTAAAGATGAAACTCTGCTAACCTGGCACATCATCTATCAGGCTCAGGGCCTAATTTATATACTGTAGACGGCATTTCAGATGGAAAGAGGTGACCCTACTCTTAAGTGCTGAAGGTCAGAGGCCAGAAAATGGCTGCTGAAGCCCATGTAGATGTTAACTCGGGGCTGGAGGGCAGCTTGGATGGTTACTATGCTTGGTGCGAAAGCCTGATAACTGAGGTGATTCCTGAACCGAAGGCAGGAGCAAAAGGACTCTAGTTTTCCTCTAACTTGCACACACATGTTGTGGCATGTGCAGGCATCCGTACATGTACATATTCAGATGCGTACACAATATGATTAGAAGAGTTCCATACAGATGTCCCCCAAATGGCTTTGCAAACGCTCACCACAGGAGAGTAGTAGGTAGTGACTCGTTCTCCTAATCACCAAATGAGGCTTCCTGTGAACACAGAACACACCATCCTCCTCTAGGTCTTACACGATAATCATTTGTTCCATGTTTAATGACTTCTGTAAATTCGGTCTAAAAATTTTAAATCACTAAATGGAAAAACTTAACAGATGGAATAAAGGTAAAAATGTTGATTCCAGTTAGAAAATAGTCTGACCTGGTGTAATAAATCCGTCAATATTTTTTGACATACTCATTTATGAACATATTTCAAATGACTTAGCTCTTGTTCATTCTGTTGATTGTATAAGAAGAGTGTGCTACTTCAGACCTGTGCAAAATCAAACATACTCTTGTGTTCTCATAAATGTGACGACTTGGGGGTCAGCTGTATACCCCAGGAAGCAGACATCAAAGAGACAGATCATTAGTACCAAATTTTACAAATAGTAACTTGGTTGAATTTCTTCAGTTATTTTAACTCTCATTCCAAAACATTACCTCATTACCTCATGCTACCTTCTCAGAAAGAAGCTTCTTGAAATCCAACAGATCTTTTACTTTCCTATGATTAATTAACAGCCAAGGCTTTCTGAAGGTTTTACTAACACAAAATACAAATTAAAATGACTGGGCAGAAAATTGAAAGTGAAGAAACAAAACAAAACAAACATATAAAACAAAACCCAGGGACAGAGCTGATGGGAACCAGCAAGTTAACAAGCTGAGACCAGGCGGCCCACCTGTCAGAGCTGGTGCTTGAGTTCTTGGAGAGCTTCCTTTTCTCCCTTTTACCACTTTCTGGAGCAAATTCAGTTTGTTTACCCGGGTTTGTGAACTGCAGTGACCTCAGAGCTTTAGCAGTTCTTCCCTGAAAGGAAGTAAGAAAATCATTAATTTAAATAGTGATACCAAACTGTAGTCACTTACTTAGCATTAGCCCAGTTTACCCCTACTCAGGAAGGCAACTGGAACATACAAAATGAACAAAGGAAAAGCGTTCTCCTAGTCCATACATATTCCATCTTTTCATCTGTACTGCTTTTGTTACCTGAGTCTCTTGCACAGCAGGGCATGGAGACGGCACACTGAGGACAGCAATGGCTGCCACCTCAGGAAGGCACCTGAAGGCAGTAAAAACCATCACACAAGCCCATCGCACAGAACCGAATGTCCTTCTGAACCTCTAACTTTGACAGAAGCAATGAGGCTTCACGTTCTGAACTGTACTGTAACACTGCTTAAAGGCTTTGGCAAAACAAAATTCTGGTGCTTAAGGATTTAAGTCTGTCATTGGAGGAGGTAAAAATAAGTGGTCTTTCAAAATATTTTCATGTTCCCAAAGTTTGACTAGGTAATGGTTAACTGGTCACGTAAGAACAGTGGAGACCAGTGAAGACATTGGAGATAGAAACAGCAAGTATCTATGATGACCTTCAGACAGTGCTGAGTCCTGGACACAGGCCTGAGAGTAGGAATACAATACACACCACTTAAAGTTTTAATTTAGTTCATTAATATAGCAAAAAGGAAAAAAACTGAGACAATATGCTAGTAGCAAGAATTATATACTCCTTATTAAGAGAAACTCTGGGAAGTGCTCCTGAGAGTATAAAGATAACTTCATAAATCTCAATTTTTCTGATATAGCTAAATGACCTGCATAGAGGCATGTGAACAGGGAAGAGGCATAAAATATTTTATACTTTACAATGTAAAACTGTGTGTTCTTTGAGCACAGGGAGCCCTAAATTTAACCAGAATTTGGGGACAGAAGCATTATGAAAAGTCACAGATCTTTAAAAATATTAAACAAACATGGGATAATCTCAAAGGAGAAAAACTGGAATTAAACTCAATGACTACTAGGCACTGTGACTTATGGAGGCTGATGGAGGATCACTGCATGAGATTGAACCTGGTCTTGACTATATGGAGAGTTCTAGGCCAGTCAGCTATAGAATAAGTTCCACCTCAAAACCAAAAAAAAAAAAAAAAAAAATCAAAGCACGTCTTTGAATCTTTTTTTTAAAAGCAGTCCTGCACCAAAAAGAGACATTCTCCAGATGTGCAATCTCCAGGGGGTGACACATCTGTTAGCTAGGTCAGCATCAGGACAGGATCTAAGTTCCCCAGGTGGCCCATATCAGGGTTCTAAAGGCCATTCCTAAGGTCTAAGAAGAGAAGTTGTAGCCTTGGAATTTTGGGCACATCACATTCTTTCCTCGTCCTTGATTACTGCCCATTCTGGACCTTGAGTGTACGGAAACATAATTTTCTTTCACTTCAACTTTAACTGTTATATGCTAATGAATGTGATAAAAATGTAAATATGAATCCTTACAGTTACTATGTCTAACTTAAGTTCCAAACCGTAGAAAGCACAATCGCATCTATACATACATCTGACTCGGGTTTCCGTCTCTGGCGGTCATCTGGATCAACATCCACACTTCCATTGATGATCTGGGTACATTTGGGGCAAAGCTTCCAACCAGGTACCAGCTGTCTTCCAAACTTTGCACTCAGAAACGTGGCATCGTCTAAGTCAATTACATGCAGATTCTTTTTGGCTAGCTTTTTGTGTATGTTAAATGGGTCACAACATGATTTCTGTAACTCCTCAAATCTGTCAATATAAATTTTTACATGATGGAAACAAATTGTATTATTCCCAGAAAGTGTCATTCCAGTCCTAAGCTGAAGTAAAAGCATGTCGTTAGATGACAGTTCTTGCAAGGTCTTGAAGCCTGTATGCCGAGTATAGAAGGTCTTATGGCAGTCATGTGTGGTCCGGAGCTGGACTCCAACTGAACATGGATCCATCATTTTGAGTCTAATTTCCCCTGCTTTATTTTGTCTAGAAATCTCTTTGGCAGGTCAACCTAGAGAAAATATTAAAGACAGATTTGTACTGAAAACTCTGATTTGGAAAACTGCAAACAGAAGTAAAATGCAGCACTTCTTTAGAAAACACAGTAAACAAGGCGTAGTAAACAGCAAAGCCTAAAGTAAGAATGTATTTAATCATGAAATGTGAGAAATATTTTCTATCACAATACAACTTAAGGCCATGTTACATTATTTCAAGAGAAATAAAAGAAATGAGAAATATCTGTATGAGAAATAGTAGAGGTTCAACAAACTGCTTAGACCTAGAAGGGGATTTAACAAGGATGCTGGGAACCAAAACACTGCTTTACACAACATACAAATGCTGCAAAAGACATACGAGACCTTAGGGAAATCTACAAATTCAGTACCATTTCAATCAAAAGACAACTGGAAATCTGACCCCATCCTGCTGGAGTTTTAAAGCTGGACTGCACCGAAGAGTAAAGGTCCAAAAAAAATGTGAAAGAAAAGAACAGCTGATTTACTGGAAAGATAAAGACAGTACGGTATAGCTGTGCTATAGACAAACAGACACATAGACGGGTTTGTTTTATGACATGGCATAAGGATGGGCATTAAAAATCAAAGTGGAAAGAGTTATTTGATAACACAGAAAAAGACAAAATTAGATCTCTTCTGAATGAACAAACACCAGCTATAGGTAGAGAACCATACACACAAAGCTTAAACATTGTAGCTCAGGGTTATCCATACCTACAAATAACCTCACCAATATTCCATAACATAAGCCAAATAAACTCACTGGCTCACCAGCGGGTACTTTGGTAAGATTGTTATTTAGGTTTGTGGTTGGTGGCCCACCTGTGGTAAACAGTGTTTGTTCAGGTCTCCCCAGGGAAAGTTAATGAAACAAACTGTGCAGTCTGCTGTGCAAGTATTAAGATGGCCTGAAATCAGCTGAACAAGCAAAGGAGGACACTGCAGTCTGTGAGAAAGCATGTGAGGGCTGAGACTGCCAGTGACTGACAATGGCAGTTACATGGCTTTTGCTCTGTATAATAAGACACCCAACTTGGTGGGTTATCTGGATGAAAGAGAGAATGAGATGGAAGTGCTGGTTGCCACTTCTTATAGGGATCCAAAAAGAGAGTGAGATAAGGTAATGAAATAGATGACAAGGTAGAAGTGATCTTTAATACAGAAGGAAAATCCACACTTCAGTGTGCAAATGGGATCCTTATCAATGGCCTAGAGCAGGACACTTAAGAGTATTTTGCCCAGTTCACCCTAAACTAGACATAAGGCCCTGTCTAACACTGTAAAAACAGGAGTGATTGAACTTCTACAATCTCAGCATTGGAGATAGAGGCAGAATGATCAGAAATTCAAGGTCATCCCCTGGGCCAGTCTCCAAAGATGGAAAATGTTATCTCGGAACGCAGGAAGGTTAATTTTAGAAATTCCAGCTCCCAAAGTACCATAATTTTTGATGAGTGCATTGTTAAACTGCCTGTCCAATCACTGCATTTTGCTTGTTAATGGGAAAGTGAAGCACTGGATACCCTGGAACAGGAGTCATAGTTGTGAGCTGCTATGTGGTTGCTGAGGATTCAACCCAAGTCTTCCCAAAGAGCAGCTGGTGCTCTTAACTGCTGACCAGTCTCTCCAGTGCCTGTGTTAAAGGAGAGCTGTCTACGGTTGTTACCAGATACAGAATTATCAGCCAAGTTTGTCAATTTGTGCTTCTGACAATGGATTAAAAGATTTTATTTTAATTATGCCCAACATATTGCTAACAAGTTAATCCCATCTGTCTGAAATTAATATCTAACTGGGCAATCTTGTACCTTTACCTGCTAAATTTGGCAACCTCATTTTCAAAGCCACCGAGCCTTTGTTAAAACTGATTTCCTGAAGACAATTTACAGGAACTGTGCAGTTTAAATGCCATACCTGAGGCTGGTGTTTCTCAGACAGGGCTGTTGGTAACAGACAGATGGCTCAGTGTTAGCCATGTACGCCAAAGACCCAGGGGTTCTCCCTAGAACCAACAGAAGCTTAGAAAAGTCGAGTGCTCTGGTGCATATCTATCTGTAATCCTGGAACTGGGGAAATGGAGCCAGGAGGATCTCTGGGGCTTATTAGCTAGGGAAGCCAGCTAAAACAGGGTACTCCAGGCAGAGCAGAGAGACCCAGTCTCAAAACACACAGTGAAGGACTGAGGAAGATACTCAACACAACCTCTGGTCTCCAGACACCATCATAAATATAATCTGATCAAACAAACTTGTAATAAAATAAAATCTACAAACACCAAAATTCAGTGACCCAGGAATACCATGTATTTGGGTAGAGTGTAAAAGTGCACCTGCCCTAGTCGAGGTAGCCACTGGCCCTGTGAGATGTTAGGTAGTCAGTTTATGTACTGTCAAGTCCTGCTACCTTTAGGTAGCCACCCACCTTGAGTGCTCACATTTTGCCTTCTAAAGCTCACACACAGGTTGCTTCTTCTCTGCTCTATCCCTCAGCTCACACTTGGGTTCCACCCCTCACTCCAGCTTTTTGTCTTCCTCTAGGTTAAAGTTCTGCCACACAGTACTTTGGATCTGTTTTCCCAGCAATTGCTTCCTTTTTTAAAATATTTATTATGTATACAGTGTACAGAAGAGGGATCTCATAGATGGCTGTGAGCCACCATGTCCTAGCTGGGGATTTGAACTCAAGACCTCTGGAAGAATAGTCAGTGCTCTTAACCTCCGAGCCATCTCTCCAGCCCCACCAACTGCTTCCTGATTAGAGGTAAGTGCCACTATGCCAGCTCAGAAATACTATTATCTACTCCTCTGTACTCTCAGTGCCAGCAGAAACCAGAACCCTTTGATGGAATCTGCAGTGGGGAAGTTTGATGAACTTCCTAACCCACTGTGGACTATGTCAGCCTGGCCTCCATCTGTACCTTTATTTCACTATGAACTTCTTAGCAGTAAAACATCTTTTCATTTAAACTGATTTCTAACCAGTTACTTCACTGGGAAATGCAAACAGTTATCATGTATTCCTGTGTGACAATAATGACTTACCAGTATCGCACAAATCCCAATTGGTCTTGTAATAAAAATCTGGAGCCAGATATTGGGAAAAGCTGAAAGATCAAAGACAGGGGTACAAGCCACAGTCACTTCTCACCTAGGCACTCCTGAGGCTGACAAGGGAAGATTTTATCTCCACAAGTCCTTAGCTGAAAGGGAAGGAACAAACTGTCTCCTCCTGACTTATATACCTCTTTGCCCAGTCAGATCACTTCCTGGTTCAAAAATCCCAGTGATGGAATTAAAGGAGTGTGATGCTACCACCTGGCTCTGTTTGCCCTTCAACTCACAGAGCTCTCTGCCTCTGAAGTGCTAGGATTAGAGAGGCCTGTGCCACCACTGCCTGACCTCTATGGCTGTTTTTATTTCTTTAGAGCCTACACAAGATATCACCATATACCAGCTTTTCCCTTCTTCGGATAATGAGAAAAAGGCTGGTTGACCACATCTTCAATCACAGTCCTCTGGAGGCAGAGACAAGCAGATCTCTGAATTCCAAGCCAGCTTGGTCTACATAGTGAGTTCCAGGATTGCAGAGTGAAACACCATCTCAAAAAAATAAATAAGTAGGAAAGATCAGTATGTTCCAGACATTCTTTCTGATGAGTATAGTATACAAAATTCCCAGTGCATGAAAAAAAATAGTTTCTAGTAATAAGTCCATAACAAATACTAAAACCTTTTGATAATTTGGATCTTACTAACCCTCTCTAAACTTAAGGAAATCTTTCAATATTTCTAATAAAACTCTTTCAAATGTTTAAATACCTTCAAAAATTATACCTAGACATTCTTATTGACAAATACATTGAATATATTATACTTTAAGTCCTGACTGAATCAGTGGGTCTCAAGGCCCTTCTTGGATACATGTTGTATTGTGCATGTAACTATTTTGTTTTCCAAAAATACCTCAATTAAACCACTTACTCTAGATTTTTTTTTTTTAAGTCATTAACTGAATTCCTGGGAATTTCATCCAAGAGGAAGCTTGGGATTCCCAGAGTCTGCTTTGTTTATTCATCTATGAATAATTTACTAAACTGCTCACTCTCACTAGAAAAAAATACTTTTTAATCCAACTTTAGGCTGCATTGTCTCTAGGTCCATCACTGGCCATCTCAATAAAATCTATAGGATCACACGTTTTCCAATTACTACCAGATCAAGCTGCCCCTACATTCCACTTGCTCAAAGCAGTTCTTCCCAGCATCACCTCAAAGGCTGAAGGCAGGCACTACACAGCGTGTTTTCCACCAACCCACATAAAAGAATAATTTGCAAGTCTTTCTGCTTTACAGAAACATCACATCTTGTTGTTAGTGTCACCCCAACCATGTATGGAACGCATGTTATTTATTGCCCTATTCACATCAGAACGATTCAAACCATCAGACAGGTACCTATCATGTACAAGATACTAGGGTAGGAATTAAAAACCAAAAACCAACCCACTGCACTGCTTAACCAAATCATATGACCAGAGCAGAGAAGATTGTGAATTTAAATCTTAAAGAGGGGCCTGGAGACTTTTCCAGAAGACCTAGGTTAAATTCCCAGCACCCTGGCTCACAACTCAAGAACCGGATGTCCTGTTCTGACCTCCCTAGAATCCGGGCATACAGACAAAGCACTCATACATACAAAATAAAGAAGTTTTCAATATTGTTTTCAAAGTCGGGCGAGGAGGCGCACGACTTTAATCCTAGCACTTGGGGAGGCAGAGGCAGAAGGGTGTCTGTGAGTTCGAGGCCAGCCTAGTCTACATAAAGACTTCCGGGACAGCCAAGGATACACAGAGAAACTGTTTCGAAAACCCAACCAACCAATCAAATGTAAATAGCCAGGCCTGGTTACTCATATCTGTAATCTGAGCTACCCAGGTGGCTGATAGGGTTGGAGGATGGCTTAGGCAGTTCAGCAAGAGCAAGTCCCCAAATTGATGAGGCTGGAGGTACAGCTCAGAAGTGGAGTCCTGCAGCTTGCGCGGGGCCCCGGGTTCAACTTCCACTGCAAACTACAAAACTGCAGGCCGTGGCCCAGAAGCGGTGGGCCACCGACTACGGTCAAAGCGCGGCAAGGTGCTAAGTAGCTTGCAAGCCGCAAGCCCCCTCCGCCGTGCAGGCCTCCCCTCCCAACCTTCCTCCCGGTACGCCGCGTCCCCCCACAGTTAAGTGCCTTCCGCGGCATCCACTCACAGTCGTGCGGCCCGGTCCCCCTAAGCTGCCACTGGTCTCCGGAAGCACCGTATCTGCTCAGGCCGGACTCGGCGTTCCACAATCCCGCCTGCCCCACGCTGACACCGAGAGGACGGCGAGTGCGGCTAGAGAGGCCGCCTGCACCATGAAGAAGAGCCTGGATCCGCCTAGAGCGGATACCAGTGCGGCCGCCTCCGGAGGCGGAAGGGCTGGGTTCTGGGAGGAGAGGATGATTCAATCCAAAGCGAGGGTTGCTTCAGATGCTGTCCCTGGGCTTCTTGCGGCCTCCCGCGAGGTTCGGGAGCGATGGGAGGCCCTTAGCGACGCGAGCTTCCTTAACTTTGTTTGCATATCTCTTCAGTGCAGGATAGCAAACCTATGCACCCAGATAACCCCTCATTCTGGAGGAAAGCGAGTTAAAATCAACTCAGGAACAGACACTTTATTTGAAGTGTCACATTTTATTTTTGCTTCATTCCAACTAAATACATTCTAAAACCGTCTCTTTTGTTATACACTATGAAAATAGGTAATTATTTGAGTAAAAGACAGGTCCCAGGAATTTAACCTTTACAATTTTGGGCATAGGAAAGAGACTGAAACTTGATGGTTATTATTTTGAAGTGTGGTGGGTTATTGTTTTTGAGACAAGTTTTAATCACACAATTGAAGCTGGAGCCTAGAACTCTATGTAGACTATGTGGCTGTGAATACAATGTTTTTTTTTTTTTTTGAGAATTTCATACATGCATATGACTTGTTTGGATCAAACCACTCCCCCCACCCCCAACTGATGCCATCTAGAGGTGCAGGAATAGGTTCGTTCTTGTTGACAGTTAACCCCCAGAATTAAAAGGGAGGAACGTATTACTAGAAATCTTGGAGCATCCCTGAAGACTCAACATATGATACCTGGGAGGTTGGGTCTATTCCCGGGGATCTTTGTTTTATTAATAAATGAATCAAGAGTAGATTCAAACAGAAGCTCAATAATTGTTAGAGAAGACAAGGGCAAACGTAATCTCAAAGTCACCCCAAGGATAAACATGAAAGAGATAATCATGCAGGACATGCAGATGCATGAAGCGTCGGGGTAGAAGGGCAGAGCTGCAGAAAAAGTTAGGTAGTTCAAAGCTAAATTTACAGAACAAACTTAAACTCTGGCCAGCATCTGAAGCAAAAAGTAGGAAGAAAAAAAATACAGCCTGTAAACTGGTGGTGTTGGGGGCACACCTTTAATCCCAGCACTGGGGAGGCAGAAGCAGGTGGGTCTTTGTGAATTTGAGGCCAACCTGATCTACAGAATGAGTTCCAGGACAGGCTCCAAAGCTAAACAGAGAAACCCTGTCTGAAAAATAAGCAAACAAAAAACAGGGAGAGAGAGAAAGAAGGAGAAAGACAGAGAGAGAGGGAAGAGGAGGAACAGGAGGATGAAAGAAGAAGAAGAAGAAGAAGAAGAAGAAGAAGAAGAAGAAGAAGAAGAAGAAGAAGAAGAAGAAGAAACAGTTCAGCAGTTCTGAGTCAGGCCTCAGAAAGTTAGGCAGATTCAGCCAAATTAGCCATACCTAACAAAGGCTCTGCTCTTAGGGACTACACAAAGGCTCTGAAATTCTGGGAAGGGAAACTACATTATTGTAAGATGAATCTGATTTTTCAGTAGAGATCATCTAGCCAAGTGGCTGCCCCAATGGGAAGAGACAAGGACATGTCTATATCTAGACATAGATTCCATTTCTTTTCCTTTAATTCCCCCCAAATTCTATCACTATTTCTCCCTCTCAAAGTTAGGGAAGGAGAGAGGGGGAGGGGGC
Organism: Sigmodon hispidus; assembly: GCA_004025045.1. NCBI lineage: Eukaryota > Metazoa > Chordata > Mammalia > Rodentia > Cricetidae > Sigmodon > Sigmodon hispidus. The sequence continues at coordinate 363,785 of PVIH01000261.1, forward strand.
AAATACTATCAATATTTTCCGTGTATGGCCATTCATGGAAGAATATCTGATTCTCTCTTCCCCAATAGCCATTAACTGCCCCCAGATTCCTCAGTTGACAATGAGACTTCATAGGATTCTCCCTGTTAGGGAGGTGGGTGTGGGCTGGGAATGGCAGTGCTGGTGAAATGTCCTAACTAGGACTCAGGCCAAGTAAACAGAAGCCTAAAGGCAGGTTTCAATTTAACAAGGAACCCACCACCCTTAACCCTTCAGGAGCCTCCCTAAATCTGCCTCAAAGGTCAGCCACCTTGGACAAGGGTGTTTTGTTTCCAGTCAACTTGGACTGCCAATATCAGCTTAAAGATCCATCCCCATTGTTTTTCTGCTATTTTTGCTTTTCTGACCCTCCTGCCCCCTCCTCTCCTACACACACAGCCCTGGAAGTCTATTAACCTTTCTTTCTATTCATGAGTAGTCCAGTTTGGTGGTCTCACTGAACCTTCCATTCCAAATGACTCTGTTGTTTTGGAAGTCTATGGGACCCACACCTGGCAGTAGGTAGACAACATGTGTGACTTGGGTGTCTTCACCCAAACAGGTCAACAAAATTGTCAGTTTAGACGTACCGTGATTTTTCCTAACAGTTTTTCTATTCTGTTTTTGACTGCAAGTGACCCTCTGTTTCATCATATTTTCTATTTATTTTAATTTTGGCATGCCTTATAGTTTACTAACTTACTACATATATTTAACATAGTTCTGCCTATGTTTCACAAAGTGCACGCTTACTCATATCCTAAATTTAAAACACCCCACGAGCTTTGCATTTATCTCCCCAGCTACTCGCATACTTACTGGCTCCAGTTACCACTTCTTATGAATTTCATCCATCCTTAATTAAGCTGCGAAAGCACTCAGCATCATCACTGTTGAAAGCTGGAGGAGGCAAGGAGAAGATAAATGGTGTCCTTTTCATGCTTCATTAGAGACTGTGTTTTATCCTGAAGAAAACTGTAAAACTTTTTTAAGGAGTGTGGGATAAAGAGAGGAGCTGTGACCTGGAATCTCTTATCTGATACAAATACCTGTGTCCCTATTGGGATAATGGGGTTTGGGCGAGAGAGAGCATTTCCTTACTCTTAGTTCCCCAACCTCAACATCATGAGGCATTTTGGGTTCTGCCCACCAGGGGGTGCTAAGTGGTCCTTAAGAGAGTAGGGAAGCTGAGCAGGCCGGTCCCTGTCGGTACTAGCTGGCTCAATATTTCAAACCTTCCAAGGCTGAGAAATCCTAAACTGAAGGAAGGAGGAAGGGACATAGGGTTCATGAGGAAGAGGCCTTGAGATGTTAGTGCTGGTTAGATGTAGACAATGGAAAGGAGAGCAGGGTTTGGGCTTGCACAACTGGAGCAAAGAGGGAAGAGTGAGCCAGGACGAGGAGAAAAGGCTTTGGGTGTTGAATAGCAAGTGAGGATGTGCATATGAAAGACAGGATCGGGATGAGAGGAATTGAAGCTGGAAGACAAAGGTTGGAAAATGTCAGTCTATATAATAACTGCTACATCCTTGGGGAAAAGGTAGCTAAAGAAAACAACGAGCTAGCCAATGAATGCACAGGGTAAAATGAGAAATGGAGCTGAAAATGAGTTCAGAATTCTGGGCCCTCATTCTGTTTTCCTACATCATCATCTCTGTCCTCAAGCCTGCATCTACCAGACTAGAACCTCCAGGCATGTGATGTGCTGTAAGCAACCGTGGGTGTTTTTTGAAGTATAATGAAGAACAATGGATGTAGGTATCGGAGAAGCTAGCTGGGAAGGAGCAGGCAATGAGGCACGGGAAAACTATGACATCCTAGTCCCACAACCCGAGAAAGGCGAGCACTGCAAACGAAGCCCAGTAGATGGCTGCTGGAGCCAGAACTGACCAGTTCACTATTATTCTCATAAGTATAATGTGAATCAATGTAGAGTTGTAAGTGCTCTAGTAGTGGTGTGAAAAAGATGAACAGAAACTGGCAAAATTAATTTTAGAAATTTATTGTTTATAGGCATGGTGGGGTCATATCTATGATCCAGCGATTGGGAGGCAGAGACAGAAGGATTATTGCATATCTTAGGATACCTATGTTACATTATGAGAGACTGTGTGAAAAACAAAATACCCCAAAACAACCCAAGCCAAACCAAGCAAAAAGCTCAAAGAAAAAATAAAAAGAAATATATTATTTAACCTAATCGGTCTAAAACATTTTAAGATATAACTAACAAAAAATTGTGTGAGATGTGCTACACTTTTTTCCATAATAAAACCTAAAAATAAAAATAATAAAATCTAATTTTTATACTGTTATACTTTCAACACTTCCCAGTTTGCACTAGACACATATCAAGATATTCAATAGCCACACATATTAGCACAGCTGCAGAAGTATAAATGAAAAAGAATGAAAGAAAAATGCAAAGGAAGTAAAAATACAAAGAACAAAGTAAACACCTTAGCTATACTGATAAGATGTTCATAGGAGTGTGATAAGACCCCTTTCAGGGAAATGATGGGAATGGAAGCCAGAATTAAAAAAACCAAAACCACACACAGATGAGGCTACGGCCACACACAGACATGTCAGGCCTGTTTGGTATGTTAAGTCTAAGAGCATTTGTCAATTTTAAAAGCAGACCATCTAATTCAGCCCTTTAACTGAAACTATTAGAGTAATGTGTGAACTTGGCTTATGTAGGTGCTAGACGTTCCCTAGAGAACTGAGCAAGACAGATGAAATAGTTGTTGGAGAATACACAGGATTGTAACCTCTAAGAGAAAGGAACAAATGTTGAATTCTACAGGATCTCCCAGCCTAATACCTAGAGACAGTGTTCAGGGCATAGAGCAAGATGAGGACCAAGCATCCCTATCTTCACTGAGTGAAGGAGATGGGTGGGAAGATATATATGCAGGGTGATGGTGGTGATGGTGAGGGGAACAGATGAGGATCATATTAGGAAGGAGGGAGCAGCCCTGAGAACATCTTGGCATGTGCGGAAGTGTTTCTTTGCACCTTGGGCTGGGTATTACTGATCTGTGCAACAGAAAGCTGAAACACAATGAGTCTGTAGTATCAAGTGTTAAGTGGTGTTGAGAGCAGATGACCAAGCAGCTGCCTGTATATACACACAGCTGGAAATAGTGTCCTCATCAGTTAGAGGAAGCAGACCTTCAAATAAGTACTTAACTAATTCCTACCAATCAAAATAACTATTGGAGCCTGGTATGGCAGCTGCCTGCATGGCAGTGTGTCTAGACTAGCTAGTTTTTACAGCAGGGAGATTTCTGGGAAGTCTTATATGGTGGTTTCAGGCTTTCAGGGCTTATGTTCTATCAAGCAATGTAAAAGCTGCTAATTATGACCCAGTCCTTGCCATGTGACATAACTTTTCATCTGGCTGATTATATGTGAGGGCAACTCTGCTTGTCCTGTAGCAGAAGGGTCTAATGAAGGAATATCAGCAAATTTATAGCTGTTTTAAAAATTGCTTATGTTCTTATGTTGATGCATAAAACAGCATGGTTTATATCAAATGTAATAAATACAATATCTTCAAAATAGTGACTATAAATTATATTTAGAGATAAGTGTAACAAATGCAATGTTACAAATATTTTAACTTTTATTGATAACTAAGTTAAAGGCACTGAAGAAAAATTTTTCATTATTACTATTAACAGACTTTGCCTTGTAACATATTTATTTACTTATTATTTCACTTATATATTTAGAGGTGTTGGCATTGAACCAACTACCTTGCACAGGCAAGCTGTACCACTGGACTACTTTTCCAGTCTTGAATATTTTGATTGTATTATGAGCCAATGAAATGCAAAATTTCAGCATAAGATTAGGAGAAATAAAGAACTGGCCAGCTATTATAGTGTGACATTAGCATTTAGGGTCTATATAAACTTAGAGACCATATATGTGTGAAAAATCCAGATGTGAAAATTTCAATTTCTCTTCTACAGGACAACTCTTTAAATAGGATGGTAAACAACTCAAAGAAGTCTCTCTCAGGAAGTCCTGAAACTGACCAAATTCATTGGGTCCCTCCTTGTCAAAGTAAGCAAAAAAAGTCTGAATTCCTTCTCAGAGGAGCAAAGCTAGGCTTCAAAGAACATTCTCAGAGAAGCAAAGCTGCAAAGACTCTGAGACCAGACCAGCAGCCTAGTAGAAGCAGAAACCAGCAGAGTTACCTGAAAAAAGTTTTTCCAAGTTTCCAGAGTCACTTGTAAAGAAAACTCTCCAATCTGTTGAGCTGCCTGCAGGCTGTGCAGTGTGTTCCTGGTTTTCCAACTTCGTGAGCTATCACCCATGCTGGGTGGGCCTTGGTGATGCAGCTGTCTTGGAGTCATTTCTGCTCTTATAAATAACCTGTCACCCATATTCCTGTAAGTAACTCTAATAAAACTCATTGGTTTACCAAAATGGATTTTGGTGATATCTACACTTTGGTTTGTTGTGAGATCCCTATCTAGGCCGAGTAGATCTGTGTGTTTCTCCTTCCAGAAAAAGTTTTGCCACATGTGTGGGACCAGTGAAGATTGACAACTAGGTTAAATCATTATAGAGGGATAAGAAAGACATAGACAGTTTTGTAATGGAAGTGTCTAGATGGTAAGAATCATGAGTGGGAGTGGCTTTATTATGCCCATTCCCAGGGCCTAGCTCTATTAGTTGACTGAGTAGAATGGATGAAGAGATATATCTTTACAAACAAAAACAAATGACTAGATGGGAAAAGCCTAGGATTGTGAGAAAAAGATCAGAGCTCTCAAAATCAAAATGGAAAGTAAGAATGTCATAATTACACAGTAGGGACACATACCTGTGTTCAGAGCACATCCAGGGTTGAAGGTGTCAGCAGGTAGAGCAGTTCATGGACACTTAAGGATATGGAAAGGAACTGAGACACAAGAAAGTCATGGGCATAGGAAGTGGCTTAGAGAGAGATGGCCCAACATTCGGCATACACCATGGGCAACTGAAGATGGTAAATTCTTAGGTAATTGATTTTCATTTTATAAAATTTCCTTTTAAAATTTAACCCATCACAGAGAAGTGTTTGAGATCTACCTATCTATGGCTTTATGGATTTTTGGTTTTATATTTCCCAGGTCTAGAAATCATTAGTGTCCCTGAAGCCTATGTTGTTCTACACCTCAGTTATTATTCCTTATTTCCCAGTTAACCACCACTCTAACATTATTTACCATAGACTAATTTGGCAGTTATTTAAACTTTGCAACTATATCACATGTAGTTCTTCTGATCTGGCTTCTTATGCCTAACCTCATCTCTGACATTCATTCGTGTTGTGTGTACTGACAGTTCAATGTCATTGTCATTGTATTTCTCAGTAAAACTTCATTCTAAGAATTTCACTAGTGCTAAAAAAAATTGGTTCATTCTATTTGCAGCTTTTATAAGTAATGTTTCTGTGAAATTCTATGCTCACCCCTCAGTCATTTTCTTTGGAGACAGGGCTTAGCTGTGTAGCCCAGATTGACTTTAAAGTCACTACGTGGCTCAGCCAGGTTGGCCTCAGGCTCACAATCCTCCTGCTTCAGCCTTCTGACTGTAAGAGAGTGTCTATAATCCATTCATGTTGTGTCTTTTGGGTTCACATCCGTTCACCCTTTGTTCAGCGATATAGTGGGGGATGGGATTGTTGGGTTACTGACAGTGTGTATGTACAATTGGAGTACATACTGATGAGGAGTTTTCCAAAGTGCTTATATCAATTTACACTGTTTCCAAAATGAGTTTGTTCTCTCAAACATGTTCACCAACACTCAAGTGTTGATGTTTAATCTAACATTATCAATTACTGTTCATTTGTACTGTAGTTATTTTATTTTTTCAAATTGTATTATTTTATTATTAATCCTTTTGTTTTTGTCCTCCGTCTTGCATTCTCTCTCTCAGTCCCTCCACCCCTTGTATGTGTGTGCATATGTGTGAACATGTGTACCATGGTATGTATATGGGGGTCAGAGGACAACTTTATAGAGTTTTTTTTTCTTATTTTACCTTTACAAACCATGAAGAGATTGATCTCAGGTCACCAGGATTGTACGACAAACTACTTAAACCACTGAGCTATCTTGCTAGCCCTATCATAGATATTGAAAATTAAATTTCATCTATTAATGTATTTATTTACTGTGCTTATTTATGTGTGGAGGTCAGAGCATAGTTACCTCCTTAAATCATATGTGTACTAGGAATTGAAGCTGAGGTCATCAGACTTGATAGCATTGAACTATTTTGTTGAACCAACTGTAGTTATTCTTAAAGGTGTGTAAGCAATTGTTTTCTAAAGGTATGTTGTGGTAAAATGTTTTCTGTATTCTGTAAATAAAGGACTGTTTTGGCTTATGTGGAGCACTGTAGAAGTGAGTAGAGAATCAGAGGTCAAACAGATAGAAGGAGTGTAGAGTTAGCCAGTCTTTATCTGACCCCCGAAGAAGAGAGACATGTAAGAAATCTAAGTGAGCCGCAGGCCGGGACACGTGGCAGACAGATTAATAGAAATGAGTTGATTTAAGATAAAAGAGCTAGCTAATAATGTGCTTGAGACACGGGCCAAACAATATGAAGTTAATATAAGTGTCTAATTCATTTCTTTGTGAGACAAAAGCTGCCACGGGCCAAGTCTAAACCTCTGGTCCCAAAAGGGCCCAAAAAAACTTACTACAACAGTATGTTGCTACAATGTCCAAATTATGATGCAGACAAAACTAGAATGAGTAGCTTGGTTCCATTTTTGACTTGGCTCTGAGATGATTGGATAACCAAAGGAAATTAATGTAGCTTTGAAAGCTCCAAATACTTACCTGTAAAAGTGGTAATACTTACAGGATTGTTGTGAGGAATAAACAAATGTGTGTGTTCATTAATGTATGTGTGACCCCTTACAAAGGGCTTTATGAATGGTCTGGCTTAGTATCTGGCTCACAGTAGCTGTGATTATTTCTGCTGTGTGTGAATCTACAGTTGTTTCTAGTAACACTGGAGAGCCAGCTCATGCATGTTCTGTTCTAAATTGTGGCATGCTATCTTTCAGTCTTGGCTATTTCATTAAGCTGAAAAGAAGTGTTTTAGCAGACTGACCCCATCTTGCTCCTTGTTCCTTCCTTTCTAGCCAAAATCTTTCAGCATTAGTTCATTGGAGTACTTTGCTTAGCATGCACAAGGCCAGGGCTCCACCCCCAGTATCACAGAAAAGAATAAAGGCAAGCAGGAGTCACTTGAATTTAAAACACTGTGACATAAGTGGACTTAACTGTGGCTGGACAGCAGGACAAATTGAAACTGCATTTTTAGCATTTAATTTTTCTCATTTGAAGACGTCAGACTGTTGTGGGGGTGGTGTCAGGAAGGAAATACATATCTCCTCACATCTGCTAATCAAAATATTAGCCATATAACCAAATGGATTTGGCTCAAATTAAAATGCTGAGGCTCTTCATGCCCTCATTATCATTATTGTATCAATTATGATTCATCTGGGTATCCACAATGTGTCTGGCATTACATCGAAGGGGGAAGTGGATGATTATAGAGATGGTTTCAGCCATTTTTCTTCTGTCTCAGAATGACCCAAATGCTGTAAGGGAACAGCAGAAATAAATCATTAAAATTTTATCATTCAACAGCACTCCAGAATTATAAAATATTAGGCACAGAAATGGATCCAACAATTCTGTTGTGCAGTGTCTTGAGACACTTGTGCAGTGTCTTGATGAAGATCTTGAGGTCGATAAAATTTCATTCCAGGAACACTAGTGTTATACAACCAACACTTAAGTGACAACCAATGTGTGCAATAGTTGCACACTTGGTAGTTAATAGGGAACATTAAGTCTTATACTCAAGTCATCTAACTCCAAATGCAGTGTTTTATACTTTGCCACATTGCATCTCAACCTGTAAGATCACATTCTTAGAATAACATTAGCATGGTATACATTGTATATAATGTATATGTCATTTTATAATATCTTAGATGGTTTTCTTGAACAATTAGTTGAACGAGTTTCTTCTTGTTCTCTGTCTCCTGTGTTAGTCATTATGAGTGACGGATAGTGAGGGTACAAATAGTGTTGGTGGGGTGCTCTAGCTTGTTTGGCTGAAAGACTGAATCATTCTAAACAGTTCTGGACTTCCAAGAAAGAATTTCATTTGGGCCTTTCTGCAGGATGTTGGGGAACTATAGCCTGATAAAACCAGCAGGGGGAGAACAGAGCATTGCTTTTCATTCTCTGCAAGTTCCTCCTGGTTACATTGTATTTTGCCCACAGGTTTTAATAGAGTCCTTGACAATGGCAAGAAAGCATTGTCCTTTTCTGCACTTTTGGGGAGACAGGGAATGCTCATACCATAAAAGTCTTACTTAACTTACTGGTTAATGCGGCTTTTAAGTCAGCTGGCTTGAATGATTCTTTAGTATAGTGGGAGTATGTATGTTTTCAGATACTCTTCTCCATGGTGTCATGCTAATTAGATGATCTGAGGCCTGGGTATGTAGCTGAGTGTTACAGCACTTACCTTTCATACATAAGGCTGAGGTTGCATCTCTAGCATATCTTAAAAAGTAGTTAAAAGAGTGAATATTATGCATTCTACATACAGTTAGATCAAATTCTTAAGTAGATCATCTCACCTCTAATAATTCTAAGAAAATGAAATACTAGCAATGAGATTTAGAATCATTTGATTCTTGATTTTTTTCCTGCTACTTTATTTTTTTGTCATTTGTTTACTGACTCCAAAGAAAATTTAAAGCATAAAATAATAGATTTTTTTAGTCACAGTTTTCAAGGGCAGGGACTATGGTAAAGTGTCTCACACAAAAGAATGAGGATCCACAGTGGAATTCCCAGCACCTATGTGCAGGGCACAGTGACAAAGAAAAGCATGTCTCTGGACCTTCCTGGCCAGCTAGTCTGACTGAATCAGTGAACTTCAGTGGAAGACCCTGCTTCAAAAGCTGTGGTGGAGCATGATCGAGACAGATACTGGATATCTGACCTCCATATGCAAGTGTACCCATATATACACTCACCTTCACACTAGCACATACAACACACATACACATAAACACAAAAAATAAAGTGTCAGTTACTTGACAAATCATACACTCATTTCTTCCCAGGTCTTTAGTACATTCTTACATTATTTTTTGCTTGTTTTGCTGTTTGTATCTCCAGAAATTGAGGGAAAAAACTGGGTCTGATTAACACTAGTCCTCACTGAGTTCATAAGGGACAGGCACAGAAACAGACTACCACATTTTTTTTTTTTAACCTGGGTTAGACAAAGTGCTTTCAACAGAGGCATCTAACAGAATGCAGAGAAGGTGGAGCATGTGCAGGACTCAGTTGTGAAGGAGAAAAATATCTTTCTATTCAGTGGGCTCGTTTGCCTTTCCTGCCCCTTCTGCCTGTGTGTGTGTGTGTTTCCTTCCGGGGGCCTGTAAAAGTGGTGAGAACAGCCCTCCATCACATTAATGCACTGTTTGTTCCATACCTAGGTACCTGAAATATGCCGGGCAGATCTGTCTCCCTTGGAAAATGTCCAGCCGGGTCTGTCCTGCTGCTTTGCTGTTCAGTCATTTGGTAGAGAAGAAATAATGATTAAAAACAATGTAGTACATACACAGGAAGGAGGGGAACTGGGAAAAATGTATTCCTTGTCATTTCCCAGAGAATGTGATCCACTGTTACCTCTGATATAAGCATAGGCTTTTCTCTGTCCTATTTTGTGAGCAGTGCAGATGTTCTTTTAATAAAGATTTCTGTTTTGTTTTCTCAGGCTAGCTTGAAATGGCTTCTTTTCCTTCCCAGGCATAAGAATTCTAGCTGATGGAAAGAACTTGAAGCACAGGGAAGGCAGAGGACATTTCATGGGCTGCATAGGAAAAGCACCAAGACAAGAAAAACGTGGCATGTATAGATGTTGAAACATGGATGGAGAGAGATAAAGGAGTGTGGAGGGGTGAGTGTGGGATGCCATGTGGATGAGGTCCCTAGAAGTCAATGAAGATCCTCTAGGGTGTTTGCACAGCTACTGACACACTCATCCATTTTTCTCTAGTTTATCATTAGGATCCTGAGAAAGCAGATGGGAAAGGAAAGTTTATTCTCCCATTAACCAGGTCAAAGTTTAAGATGGTGACTTTTGTCTATTTTCCCCTTCGCTGAACTAAACTAGGAACCATACTTACTTTTATCAGTGAACTCCCACTGCTCATCTTAGTATAGGGCTAGTCGGTGGAAATTTGTGAATAAGTGAGGAAAGCATAGTGATCACAAAACAGTAGGTAAAGTCAAGCCAAGGATGGTTTTATAAAGTAGGTGTGTTTACTGAGGACTGTTGTGTGAAGGAGAAACATTAGTACTTTGCATATGTCACCTTCACTGACCTTTACAAGCCTCTTCTGAATGCTGCTTTGTGTAAGGGTGTGCATCCCACCTTTCCCCACTTTCCAGAGGTGGAAGAAAAGCTTTAAAAGATTAAGTTCTGGACCGGATCAGATATCCTCCCCACATTCACATACTGAAACATAGGCTTCACATTATTTCTCTAGGAGTTGGGGCCTTATCAAGGTGATTTGGTCATGAGGGTGGATTATAAACTTTGACAAAATGATATCAAAACCATCAAATATCCATATGCAAAAATCAACCATGACCTTATAGATTTAAACTATAAAATTTATGTAAGGATGTATGTGAGATGTTCTTTGTGATTTTTAATTAGACATTTATTTCTTAGAACCACAAAGCATTGTGATAATTAGTTGACATTATCTAGAATCACTTCACTAAGGGGTCTTTTTTAGTTTTTTGAGATAGTTTCTCAGTAGGTAATTCGGGCTGGCCAGTAACTTACTTATGTAGACCTGACTGGCCTCAGATGCACAAAGATCCATCCATCTCTGTGTTCAGAGTGTTAAAGGTTTGTCCTACCACATCTGGCTCATGGCAAAGGAGTATTAATCAGGTATTGTCTAGATAAGGTTGGCTTGTGGGCAGTTCTGTGCTATATTATCTTGATTTTTTAGTTGATGAGGAAGACTTGCCCAATATGGGTGATACAATTCCCTAGGCAGGCAATCTTAAATTATATGAATGGACAAAGTGAGCTGAGCACTAGCATGCATGCATTAGTTATTCTCTGCTCCTGATTATAGATGTAATGTGACTAGCTGCTGAAGTTCTCACTGTTTTTTGTTTGTTTGTTTGTTTGTTTTGTGTTTTTTTTTTATGTATTTACTTATTTGCCTTGGTGTTTTGCCTTTGCCTGGAACTGGAACTACAGACAGTTGTGAGCTGCCATGTGGGTGCTGGGAATCGAACCTGGGTCCTCTGGAAGAGCAGACGGTGCCCTTAACCACCGAGCCATCTCTCCAGCCCCTTGTTTGATTTTTTTATATATATAACTGTGAGCCCAGTGAATCCTCTAAGAGGTGGCAGTCTAGGAATACTGTTGAGGTTATTCCATAGTACAAATAAAAAATTGTACATCCTAAAAAGAAGATGCATTTAATCAGAAATGTTAAGGAGAGCTGGGGAAAAGAGCCATTGAGAGAATGTCAGCCAGAGATCGGAGGCAGGGGACCTCAGAACAGGAAGCCATCTGAGGGTGGAAATAGTAGACAACATGAGGGTTTTTTTTTTTTTTTAAAGCACTTTATTTATTTAATTATTTGCCTTGATGTTTGCCCGGAACTGGAACTACAGACAGCTGTTAGCTGCCATGTGGGTGCTGGGAATCGAACCCGGGTCCTCTGGAAGAGCAGACAGTGCTCTCAACCGCCGAGCCATCTCTCCAGCCCTTAAAAGAAAGTAACAGTTACAGATTGGAGGTGAGCATTGTAAGGTAAAAGGGCTAGGGTAAGAATGCCCTGACCCCCGACTTGACCCCAAGACAAGGACAAAAGGAAAAAATGCTCTGACTCTGATTTGACCCCAAGACCAAGGCCAGGACTAAGAAACAGAATCCTGCCAATCCTAAATTTGCCTCAAAATCAGGCTACAGAATTCCACCAACACCTGAGCTTACCCCAGAGTCTCACCACAGAATCTCACCAAATCCCTAAGTTTATCCAAAGATCAGGTGGCAAAAATTCCACCAATTCCAGCCCCTATCCCCTTCCCTTGAAACTCTATACAAACCCTGCCTTCTGCTCACTCAGTTCTTCATGCTTCTTGCACAAGCAGAGGCAGCCATTCTCCTTGGTTTTTTCCTCTCAGTTAATCTCTTGTATGTGGTTTGTTGTGCCAAGTGACTTTGTGGTATTTCTTGACTCTGGATGGCGGAGATACCTTTCCCTTCAGAGCTGTAACACTTGCTTTGGGGAAACCTTCCCCTCATTCCCCCGCTGGAGCAGAGTCATAACACTTTCATGAGGGAAGCCTTCCCCTCAGAGGTACAGCTTACAAAGACGGCAAAATGACAGCTCCTAGGGAGTTAAAAATAAAAATCCCGAGGGTTCTGAGCAGTAATAGGTACACATGTGAGGAGGGATGTCAAAGTGGGCACTACCGCATGTCAAGATGGAGATCCCGAGGGTCCCAGAAAATCCCGGTTACAGGGCTGAGGGCAGCTGAGAGAGAAAGTAGCTTACAGGTCACGAAGGAAACAGAGGACCACCAGCCTTAGAGAGAACTAGAGAGGGAAAAATTTATAAACTTTATTAAAGAAGATAAAGGGCTTCCATCAATAAAGATCCTAGGGGCTCTCTCCCCTCTGGACTTCCTCTTCTTCCTGATTGGTTGGCTTAGTAACCTATCTGGGATCAGCTCTTTTTATGCCTGGATCTGTGTCGGTTGCATTCTCCTCATGGGAGACAGGGGACCACCAGGAGCAAGCAGTAGAACCCCTCCAGGCCCCTCTCCTCTTAAGTTGCTTTGCTAAGGCATTTATTTTAGCAACCGAAAACCAAACTAAAACAAGTATGAACCTTAAAAAGAAAAAAGGCAAATCTGATGTCATCAAAAGCAAAAGCTTGGTCAGGAAGGCTTCTTATTGTAAGGGTAGTGGTTACTGCAGAGACTCAGAACTGTTCAAAGTGAGTACCAAGCTATGAATGGAACATTTGTATGGACACCTCTCCCTCAAGGATCAGGGAACATCACTGAAAAGAGGTATAAAGATTGTAAGACATGGAAGATGGGAGAGTATGCTGTGAAATGCTGGTTTCTGAATGTGACATGCCTCTTGCACAGGTAAGTTCCCAGCAGCTGTGACTGCCTACACAAGAGCTACAGATGGTTCACACAGTTAAAAATTATAGCAATTGGGGGAATGGATCCCATTGCCCCATGCTTAGGTGAGGTGTTATTGGAGACAGGTGGCTGTGAGGAAGGGTACCTTTTCTTTGTGAGGGGGTTGGCATTAGTAGATTGCCATGCCTAATAAATGATATGCACCCGTGTGCATATTGGAAACATAAATTGGTCTCTATAATGAAAGCTAAAAGAAAGAACATGAATTTGGGAAACAGACATATTGGAGGAGATCTGGAAGTTGTTGGAGGGAGTGAGTGAGTGATGGATATGACCATGATAGACTGCATAAATGTATGAAACTTCGAAAGAATTAAGAGAACAAATTGTGTTTCTAATATTGTCTCTGTCAGCAGTACTCTAAGCAGTAGGCCATGTTACATGATATTAGGGGTATAAGCTCTTATTTATTGTGTTTTCCATTGTGCTACAGATCATAAGTAAACACTTATCTCATTACAAAGGGGAAAAACAAAAACAAAACTTATGTTTTTTTACAAGACACTAAAGTAAAAGACATATGCTATAATAAAATACAGACAAATATCTGATAGATACTCATTTTGACATTTTACCAAAACTTATATAACTGAATAATAGTAAGATTTAATGTAATTTATACAAAATGAGTAAATGAATTGAAGAAATGCTTTGTCATAGGGCATATACAAGTAGAAATAGGCTTAGAAAATTCCTCCAAGGTAAGCTTGTCTCAGAATCCAACTCTCAAGTACTTATTTATTTATTTATTTATTTATTTATTTATTTTAAGGATAAAACACAATTGGGAAATTTTTAACCAAGTTAAACAAAAAAGGGAAGACATACTTCAATAAAACTAGAAACTGAAAGGCAAACATTATAACAGATACGAATGAAATTTCAGAAAATCGTAAGGATATACATTATAAATTTGTTTCAGTAAATTGAGGAATCTGAAAAAAACTGGTCAGTTTTTAGATAGCAAAATTAAACCTAAATTCAATGAATGATTTTAACAAATGCATACTTTGTAACCTGCTTGAAATACTAATAAAATACTCCATACTAAAAATAAAAAACAGCAATAACAGAAACAAACACAAGAAAATATGAACTTACTATAGAATTCTACTATAACTTAAAAAACTAAGACAAATACATATCATATAATTCCATAAAACTTAAAAAATAAGCAAAGCCTTTAAAAGTTACAAAGCCAGTGAAACCCTCATATTAATCATAGTAGTCTACATAAAAGAAACTAGAGACAGAAGATTTCATACTGTATGATTTTACTTACACAAAGTCTTCAGAAAGGTACAAACATGGGAATAGATAGCAGATCAGTAATTACCAGGGGCTACTGGGTATTGCCTGCAAAGAGAAATCTAGATGATAATAACAACGTATTATATTATTGTGATGATTTTATACATACAGTTGCCAAAAGTCAATTATACACTTAAAACAGTGAGTAGTGTATGCTAATTGATGTAAATTTTACCTTTAAAACACAACACTTAATACTCTGCAAGGGCAAGTGGCCTCTGCATTAGCAGAGGTGGAAGAGCACCTTAGAGTAAAGGATGAAGAGACAGCCCGTACTGAAAGGACTGGACCTTCCAAGTGGAGACTTGGTTCATGGCTTAAGTGACTGTGAAACTTAATATGAACTGAACCGAGAGAGTAAGAAGGCTATGAAGTGTTCTTTTTTGGTGACATGGAGATTGTTCTATGAACAAATTTAAATAGCTGGTATAAAAAAAGCCAATGTTAAATTCCATGAATCACAATTGTTTGGTGTACTGGATACACAGACAGAAACATGTTTTAGAGGGTATGAGGGGTATGGTACACTGGATACAGTGATTGCTGAACAAATAAAAAGACTTGAGTTCAGAACCCCAACATCCACATAAAAATCTGGGTCATAAGAATCATCTCAGTACTCAGAGGGAGAGAGGGCAGGATCCCTGGGATTAGCTGGCTAGTTAGCCAGTGTAGATAATCAAAGGTTTTTAGGCTCAGTGTAGCAAAAATTAGAAATAGAAAAACACATCCAATGTTTACCTCTCTATACATATGCACAAATCCATGTGCACACATGTGATGCCCCCTACAACTACCTTTGGAAAGATAATCATGGGTCCAGGACCAGCAGGCAAAATACCAGAAGAGTCATGGGCAGAGAGTGGAGGAAGGAAGTGTCTAGGGGCTATGAAGGTCTCGCTCATTGGAAGGGTTGCCCACCACTCATGCATGCTTGTGTGTGTGCTAAGATTTCAACTCAAGGCCTTGCACATGTTAAGCATGTCCTCTACCATTGAGATACATTCCTAGTTTCTGTAGGCTTTTATCTTTGTATCATACTTCACTTGCATATTATTATAATCCGGCATTATTTGTTTATCAAATATTAAGTGCTAGTATAGTGCACAGTCCAATGATGAATAAATAAAATACAGCCTCTGTCTTCCTCAGATTTATAATTTAGCAGGAAAAGGAGGCAATTAAATAGTTTTGTTCTTAATTATATCTCTGGAAGCTAGCACATTGCTTATTAAGTACTTAATAATATTTGCAGTAGACATATTTTATATTGCCTATGTCTGTGTTTATAGATATGTGTATGGATTTTATAATCTTTAAAGTGGATGATGTTTATTTCTTTGCTGCTTATGGATTAACTATGGTCTTCTTAATTAAAAAAAATTCCCTAGCAATCTTTCATCTCGCCTCTTTCTTCTGGTGCAAGAATCTGTGCATGAAGATCTAAAGATTTATCAGAAAATTCTGTTCATTAAAATGTTTTGGTGAAGTTCTGCTTTGGAAAATCTGCCTTCCCAGGCATGCTCAGGAAGACGACATGTACCAGCATGGTGGCCACTTGGAAATCAGAGCCCAGCTGGTCTCTTAGAAAAGAAAGATTGTGAAACAGTCAAGGCACTGAATGCCATGACTAGCTGCTCTTAGCTTTGAGGCTCTATGAGACTTCAGAATGTCTAGAGAACATGTAGCTTTGTCCATTGTAATCAGCAGAAGCTAATGAAGTTTCTAGATCTGAAGCGGCAGACAAGCCAGCTGACCGGAGCAGCCTTAGAAGTATACAGAGTAGATCATAGGTCTTTGATTGTGGTGAGTGTGAGGACATGGATTCATTCATACAAAACTCTGTTTCAGAAAAGTGTTTGGTTCCTGAGGGCAGGGCCCAGGTCTGTGAGTCCACACCTGACAGCCAATAGATTCAAAAGTTAGGTTCACGCCAGAAGGTTCAGCTAATAGCTACTGTACCTTTCTTCACCTCTTCTGCCCAATCCTGGAATGCCAAGACGTGGCATACCTTGCTTACCTAGGTTTTCCTTTAAAGCTCCTCTCTTGTTGGGACTGCAGAGTCATTAGCTTTCTGCTGCTCCAGAACGAGGCTATCAACCTGGGTTTGTTTGGAACCTGTATGTAACAATAAAACTCTTATGCATGTAGCAGTGTGTCCAACTCTGTGCTGGTCATTGGGAATTTTTATACAAGAGCATAACAGTGGGAAACTCACAGGAGACTTAGTTATCTCTTAGAGTAACAGAAAAGACAGACAAAAAATAATCAGTGTAAGTTATAAGACAGTGGTCACTGTGCACTAGTTACTTTTCATGTTGCTGGGGCAAATTGCTGGACAAAAACAACTCCGGGGAGGAAGCGCTTATTTGGTCCCACAGTTGTAGAGTATGGTTCATTACATCATGGCCAAAGGAGTTAGAGTTGGCTAGTCATATTGCCTCTGCAGCCAGGCACAGAGAGAAGGCTAGCCTGAGTCTCCTCTTGGTTTCCGTTCAGGGTCCCATGCTACGGAACAGCGCCACCTACCGGTGATATGGCTCGTCCTACTTCAGTTAACATTGTCAAGCAAATCCCTCACAGGCATACTCAGAGACTGACCCCATCTAAGTAAACCATCAAGGTACGCCCAGAGGCTTGTTTCCTAGGTAGGTGATTCTGGATCTTCCAGAGATGACGCCCATCCCTAGCAGGCACAAATTGTGTGCCAAAAAATAAAAGCTAAAATCCAGAGTGTTACTCCTGCCTGGTGATGATTCAGTGTCTGAGGCAGGGGAGTTTTAGACCCGAGAGGGAGACCCCTAGGAAGTGCTGTCTATGGTTTTCAAGCTCTCCCAGGAACAGCGGACAAAGGTTTGACTTACAGCAGACAGAAAGCCGGTTCCGAGTGAAGGCTGAATCTTGGACTTTGTCTCTAATTGACAGGAGAATCAGAAAACTAAAACACTAAATCTAAATAGTAAAAACTTATTATTGGAGAACTTAAAGATCTAAGATTTTTCAGTATTCAAATGCAAACTTTCAGGTTAACATTCTTCTCGAGTTTTATTCTGGACACCAATCTTCCATGCAGTGACATTTCAGGGTCTTTAGCCGAAGCAAATATGGTATTGCTATACATGCAGCTGGGCAGGATAACAAGGCACTCCCAAACTAAGTTTGTGATTAAATGTATAAATCATAGAAGAAAGTAATTTAGCAAGCACAGCATAAGGAGACACAGCGAAGAGAAATGTTGGAACCTTAAGAGCTCAGAAAACTAGAACATACTAAAAGATATTGCAGGGTAGCCATGGGTAGCCTTCACATAGCCACGAGAAAAGGTGAATAGCGATGGGAGTGTTGGATATTATGCAGCCGAATATCCAAATATGAAAAAGATGGTAAAGAACTTCTTAAAATGAAGTCATTGAAATTAAAATTCAACAGAATGGTCAAAGAATAGGTAGGTCAGAACTAAAATAAGAACTGCTGTACTGGAAGGCAGTGTTAGAAAAAACTAAAATTAGCAAATATAATGTGAAAATGGAAAAAATAGGAGGGTGAAGGTACCAGCCAGGAGGTAGACTGTATAGCTGGGCGTATGTCTAATATAATTAAAGCTTTAGAGAATGGGAAAGGAATGCATACATAGAGGGCAGACAATAACTAAGGAACACTCTATACCTGAATGTGTGATGTGGAAGCAGCATAGAAATCTGCTGTTTCATTCTCCAGCCTAATAACTTTTGTTTTTCTATTATGTTTTGGTAATAAAAATAATTACTAATGTATTTGGATATCATAATCTATTTTTCTTACCCATCTTTGTGAGAGTTATAAATATTTTAGCCAGATACTTATATTTAATATTTACATTTACTATTTTAAATATTACCAGCATATTACATAATAATACATTCTATTAATGGTTGAATTATGCTGCCTGGTACAATCGCCTCTGGATGTGTATGTGTATTAGTCTGCTTCCTGCTGCTGTTGTAGAACACTAATCAAAAGCATCTTGGCCAGGAAAGAGTTTATTTGGCCTTTGTATCCTGAATCGCACTGAAGGAAGCTAAGGCAGGAATGTGGAGGCAGGGACTAAAGCGGAAGCTGTGGAGAAATGCTGCTCACTGGCTTGCCTCACCATGGTTTGCTCAGCTTGCTTTTTTATACAACCCAGACCCACCCACCAGGTATGGCACCACCCACAGTGGCACTGGCCCTTCCTCACCAATTATTAATTACAAAACTGCCCCACAGACTTGCCTACAGGTCAACCTGATGAGATCATTTTCTCAATTAAGAATTTTTCTTCTTAGATGACTCTAGTTTGTGTCAAGCTGCCAAAACTGTTCAACACTGTGTCTCTTTAATTTAAAATGGATGTATGCTAAAAAAGGTAAAAGAGAAAATTCCGTTTGTCAAGTCAAACACTCAACAGACAAAAATGTGTACTCATATTGCATTGGTTGCAAATATGCAGCAAAAAATGTTACTATTTTATTGGATTAAAATATATAGGTGTGTGCTAACACTACTGTATTGGATTATATATTAGTGATGTGTAATTATTACTGTATTAGAACATATATAGAATATTCCAATGGTTACAAAAAGTTTTGTTAGATACACTAATTTACATAATTTGAGAATCTATGTTACTAGTTTTTTCGGTTTTTTTTTTTTTTAGATTTATTTATTTATTTTGCACACAGTGTTCTGCCTACAGGCCAGAAGAGGGCATAAGATCTCATTACAGCTGGTTGTGAGCCACCACATGGATGCTGGAACTTGAACTCAGGACCTTTGGAAGAGCGCCAGTGCTCTTAACCTCTGAGCCATCTCTCCAGCCCCTAGTTTTTTTTTTTTTTGTCTTCCTTTTTTTATAGGGTCTAAAGGACTTCTATTCCATCACAAGTCTCATACTTGAGCAGCCTAGTGAAAGAATTACAAGAGAAACACATACAAATGTACTGAATACAAACTTTCCAGAAAGAATTGTGAGTGACTGTGCTTAGGTTGGATGAAAAGACAACCATGTAAAAGGAGGATTGGTTGGGTGGTAGTTGTGCATGCCTTTAATCTCAGCACTAGGCAGGGCAAAGGCAGTGGATCTCTGTGAGTTTGAGGCTAGCCTGGTCTACAAAGTGACTTCCAGGATATCTAGGGCTGTTACATAAAGAAGCCCTGTTTTGAAAAATAAAAAAAAATTGCAAATAGTTAAAACGAGAGAGAGAGAGAGAGAGAGAGAGAAAGAGAGAGAGAGAGAGAGAGAGAGAGAGAGAGAGAGAGAGAGAGAGAGAAAAGATTGGACATAAAAGAGTATGCTCTCATGCTAATGACTGATGATGGGGGACTTAAAAAAAAAAAACAAACTATTGCCTGGATTTTTTTTTTCTCTTCAAACTTTTGAAGGCAATAATCACACTATTATTTACCAAGAACCTATCAAATACATTGCGTTTCAAATACACATTTTCTCTAATTATGAACAATAATCCTGAAAATATCATCATTGTTCCAGTTTTGCTGTTAGAAAAGCCCAGGCTTAAGAATCAATAATAACTTCTCTTTGGAGATTCTAGGACTGATGGCCTTTATTGTGTTGTTAGCCATTTCTCTCCAGTTTATAAGAATGTATCAGAAGTTTCCAGAGACACCATCAAGTGCAGAGTTCCTTGCTCTAGTCCATTCCAGCTTTTGGTGGCGATACCTCATAGAAATAAAAATAGAAATAATGACAGCAGCATGTGCTTATTGGACTGAAGAGCTTGGAAATCATTTTAATGAGAAGCCCCTGGTATTAGTAATAGTCTAGTGACCCCCAGGGTGTTTTCTCCTTCAGGCAAGGTTCAGTTGGCTGAGCAAGGATGAAAACACCATAGATGAGAATCTTCTCGTTTAAATAAATTAGCAATGTCGCAACATTAATTATCTATAGCAGCTATTTTTAACTCAGAGCACTATGCAGAGCCAAACTGAAGACGTTGGGGGCAATCTTTTCCTTTACTTTCAGCCTTGGATGAAAATTCTAGGATTCCAGTGATGAGAAACAGACAAGACTTGAAAATTGCTCTTTCCTAAGCTCCTTGATTAACTTTAGTCGCTCCACACACCCGTCATTGCTTTCTTGTTTTTCCACAGCCTCCTACAGTTCTCAAATATTTATAATATTCTCTGGGACCTTTTATTGTGAAGCTTTGTTGTAATATGAAATAGAACGTTGAGGAAGTGAATTCTAACTACACACACTTTTCAGGGACCACATCTGCTGTCAGTGCAGTTAAGGGTTGACTCTGCTTCCCTGGGTGTTAGAGCTCTGGAGTTGTTTTGCATGACAATCCTGTCTAGAAACACTGGGAAGTGTGAATTCATATATTCCAAAAAGCGATCTCTAAATAACTTGTTACAAATATATAAATAGTTTATAGAACTAAGAATATAGAACATTTTTTGTTCTTGGTTTATCATTAGCCTGAACCCAGTACCTACCACACACATGTTTAATTTTACATCTCCTCAGCCTTTTGATTGCTTCCATCTCCTTTTTCTCCACTCTTTTTGAGTTTGGATCAATTTTCCTGCCATAGGAAACTTACTCTGGAGTGTCCATCTTTGGACTATATAGTTTTGGGCTACTTTTAAGAAATATTCATTTTTCTTTTACACAGGAAGTCATTCTTAGCACATCAACAGGGTTGCATTTTTATGGGGAAGGTCCTGTGTGCTTGAGAGATGAGAATGGACCATAATGCAGTAAAGGAGGCAGAAGCCACAGTGCTCCAGGATTCTAATGAAGGGAGATGGCACTGCTCAGCCTAAGAAGCCCTGGAACTCTGTCCTTAGAGCACAGCAGCCAGGCCTTCTTTTTCAGAGCAGCTATACTTGCTTGCTAGGTGCCCTCAACAAGATAGGATCAGGCCTGTTGACATTCTTTGGAAGAAAGTTTAAGTGAGGAAAAGCGATAAGACCCTCCCCCATGATTCTAACCACTGGATATGCCTGAACACCCTTTCTAAGTGTTGTCTGGGGAGGTGGTACAGTGTATGGAGAGTGAGAGGTTAACTAAAGGGGCTCTGTCTATGAAGAGATAGGAAAGCTCTCATCTATGCTAGAGTGGGAATAGTTGATACTATTGGTGTTTGAGGTCACCTGTGCTTCTCTAAGTAACCCCTTTGCTTACACTTTTATAAGAAACCCTAGAAAATTCACTAGCTCCCCAAGCCAGTACTGGGTAGCATTGTTGCTTTTGTGTGCGTGTGTGTGTGTGTGTGTGTGTGTGTGTGTGTGTGTGTGTGTATGTTGATGCTTATTCCTACTTCCCAAGGGAAAGCTCCAACAACAGAAATGTTTTCTCCTTTTGATGTAATGAATGCAAGTTTTCACAAATATTGATTTCTCTAGTCAATCTAAAGAATCAGCTACTTCATTTATTTATTCAATAAAATGTTTTTTTTTTTTAAATATGTACTTTAACATTAGGAATGATTTTGGAAGAAACAGATATAACTATAAATTAGACAGAGTGAAAACCTTTTTTCTTAATTTGCTTGCATACATTAATTCACTGCTCTTTGCTGTTGATTATAGATATAATGATTAGCTGTTTCCAGTTCCTGATGCCTTGACTTCCTCACCAAGATGATCTATATCTTGGAATTATGAGCTGAAATCAACCCTTTCCCCTCTAAGGTGTTTTTGTATCCCAGCAACAGAAACAAGGCTAAACACATCTCCACTTTCTCTCCCTTGTTGATATCATAGATTTTTGAGGCTTTAAATATACAAATACCCAGATAATTGCATTTTAGCATGCAACTAGTACATGCACACAAACACTGTACCTATTTCCTGTAAGCACACATTTGTTCATTGAACTCATCACTATGTACTGTGAATGAAGATTTCTAGGAATGAACTGCACCTTACAATTGAACTTTTGGCAAGGTTGATTAACTGACTAGAACATCAGTAGTTGTAGAGGTTGAAATGCTGCAGGTTTAGAGCCTAATTACAATTTACCTTAACCTCTACCTTGAACCCTCTTTACCCTTCTCAATAGCTAGTGATTCCTCACTTACCTATGTGCCTGACTCACATTCTTGTTGTTTTCAGGTGAAACTTTTTGAAATATGCTAATTTATCACTAGTAAAAAAAACTAAGAATATTGGGACTATCCAAGGTCTATAGTAAAGATTTTCTCTCTTGGCTGTAACTCACCCATTTATAATTCCACCAATGTATTTGGAAAGGCCTTGGTTTACAATTGTCCTGTTTTTTTTTTTTTTTACAATCAGAACTCAGTGTTTGTAGACATCTGAGTCTGTGTTCTGTAACTGCTGTCACTTATATCTGGCTCCAGAATAAACTCTAATATTCCTTTAGAGGTGAGGGTTGTGTCTTTGTGTTAACAGTATTTGTTTTTGACATGATTATTGTCCTCAGCTTGTCTGGTCTTCTACACTGTTTAAGGATATCCTGCCCAGGGAATTTTGGAGTCACAATGGTTAGGTCTTCCCATCTCAGTAAACATAATAGCAATAATTCTTTATAAACAGGCACATAGTTCACCGTGATCTAGGCAATCCATCATTGAAATCTCAGGTGATTCTATATTAGGTCAAGTTGACAATCAAAATTAACCATCATAAAACTATGAGAATCATTTGGACCATATTTTGTGAAACTTTACTTTAAAAAATAAAATTGAGCTAATATTTCGTTTCCCTTAGAAAGAAGCCTTGAAAGTTTGTATCAAACATTTTATTTCAGTCTTTCTTGCTTGGGGACTTACACCAAACTCCTAAAGACAAATGCCACTGTGCATTTGAGATGAGTTGCTTCAGTATAAGAATCAGTACCATCCTAAGTTTAGTCAGCTAACATTCACTTATGATTCTAGGACTTCATTCCCATCATGGCTTCAGCTGTCCTTGGCTTCACAGGTAGTTTAGGCAGGGTAAGCACTCAAATCTTAGCTTTCTGAATGACTCTAGATTGTGAAGCATGAAGACATATGTAGAGCTGTCACCATTGATAGTGGGTTTTTGCCAGGCAGTTCCTTCCAGCTCTGAAAGAGAGTTTGTTCTTATACCCCCTGAAGAACATTTTATGACCACTTCCCAGGGTGATGGAGATGAATTGTATTCTTATTTCTTTTCTTGTGGAAGTGAAGTATCCAGGATCCAAACAGAATTTTTATTTTAATATTGCTAGAATATATTTCAATAAGGCTAAGTTCAAATACATGATGTACTGCTTGAGAGAATGGAAATTGGCTTAGTGTTTCTGAAAATTAAGCAAATAACACAAATACAATTGCACTGAATGAGCAAGTTCTATTTCCAGTAGCATATGGAGAATGTCCTCTTTGTGCATCTATAAGGACTCAGGGGAAACTTGGATGGATTTTACTACAGTGAATGCTAGATGACACAGTTACAGCAGTCTATACACTGGAGCAGGTAATCAGTGTAGAAACCAGAAAACGGGGGAAATACATATTTCCACAAGTTTCTGGCCTAGCCTACCCCCAAGGTCCGGACCTGCTTGTAGTCACTTAGTCCCAAATGATAACACAACAACTTATATTAATTACAAACTATTTGGCCTATGACTCAGGATCATTACCAACTAGCTCTTATAACTTAACTCAACCCATTTTGATTAATGTATGTATTGCCACATGGCTCCATGGCTTTACCTGTGTTCCATTATATCTTACCTTTTAGGTAGCAGGCTTCAGCTTCTGTGTGACTCTGTCCTCTTTCTCCTTTATCTATGCTTGGATTTCCAGCTTGCCTCTAAGCTGCTTTGCCTCAGACCAAAACAGCCTCTTAATTAACAAATGACAATGAAACACATTCACAGTGTACAGAAGGACATCATGTGTGTGTGTGTGTGTGTGAATGTGAGTGTGTGTAGTGATAAACTGAAAAAAGTACAAATAAAATATGCAAGCACATATACTTATAATAACAACCCATTTAATGAGCTATATAAACATAACACATGAATTAAAATCTCTAGGTTGCTGTCTGTTCCATTGTATAACGGGAAATGTTAATGCCCATTGAAATGGAGGTGAGAAAAAGGGTAATAGAGAGAAAGGAATCACATAAGCTGAGGATGAAAGACACATTTCTTTAGGACCTTAGGGAATAAAGCAATTCCGAACTCAAAAATGAGAAAGCATATTCTCAGAAGAAAGGGTTGCATTTTTCTAATCTGATTCACACAGGAAATTTTATAGCCCCTTTCCTTGGCAAGAACGATGTTAGGTTTCTGGTTTTAATCATGTTTAAATTTATTGTTAAGCCTCGAGTCTTAGAAGAGTATAATTTGAAAGTCTTCTTAAAGTTATGTCTTAGACATCTTCAAAAATCAACTTTGTGGAGATATAATTTATATGTAATACATTTTATGTATTTTTTAAGCTTGATGAACATCTACATTTATAATTATCCTCTCCAGGTGGACAATAAAACATCTCCAT
This sequence comes from Sigmodon hispidus, assembly GCA_004025045.1. Classification (NCBI taxonomy): domain Eukaryota; kingdom Metazoa; phylum Chordata; class Mammalia; order Rodentia; family Cricetidae; genus Sigmodon; species Sigmodon hispidus. Next base: position 388,908 of record PVIH01000261.1, read on the forward strand.
AGCTGACACTATTCCCTGAAGGTCTTTCAGTTTGAAACCTGATGGGATATTTATCATTATTCATTAGGTTTACATGCCTTCACATTTTTTATAAATGAATTAATGTGGGATGATTTTTTTGGACTGTCTTTCTTCATTTAGCATAATATTGCTGAAATTCAAATATGTCATATTTATACAAACAGTTCATTACTTTTTTACAGTTTAGTAATATGAAATTGTATGGAAACCCTAAAATTTGACAAACCATTCACTTGCTGATGGACATTCAATTTGTTTCCAGGTTTTGGCTGCTGGAAGTAAAACTTTAGAAGCATTTATTTACAAATCCTTTCATAACAGGTGCATGTGAACTTGTTTTTGTATTAGGTGTCTTGTATAGTGGGTTAGTTATTTTTGTTTGTGAATCTTCAATTGTTGCCATGCTATTTGTTGAAGATTGACCTTTCACCAGTGCATTATCTCAACATTGTTTAAAACAAAGAGATAGCATTCTAACCTCTGCCCTGTAGTCTCCAGCCCTCCAAGATGTTGTTGCCTACAAAGAACTAGGGTGCCATATCTGAAGTAATTTTTAAGAAATGAGTGATAGTTGCCAAAAAAGATGTCCCTGTGATAATATACTGTATATCAAATAAAATTTGTCTGGAATATCAGAGGACAGAATCACTCACAGACAAGCCACAAAGACCAGGAAGTGGTGACCCATACCTTTAATCCCATCATGGGGGAATCAGAGATCCTTCTGAATCTCGGCGAGTGCAAGGTCTAACAGTCAGGGAGTGGTGGTGCACTTAATTCCATTAGTTTCAGCACTTGGGAGGCAGAGGCAGGAGCATCTGGGTGAGTTCAAGGCAAACTGGTCTACAAAGCAAGTTCCAGGACAGCTAGGACTGTTGTACAGAAAACCCTGTCTCAAAACAAAACAAAACAAAAAAACAAAGAAAAAGGCTGGAGAGATGGCTCCTTCCTCTGATATTCCAGACAAATTTCAATAAATATACAATATATCACTGTATGTTCAATATGTCAAAACACTCCAAACAGGCACAGGACAATATGCCCAAACTTCATGTAATGAAGGCCAACAAAGCCTCAAGTATTGAGGCTATGTGAAGGAGCAGTTTTCCTGGAGACATTTCTATGGGTACCTTACAGATAAAGGCATTTAGCATCTCTGACATTACCTTGACCTACCTTGAGATTATGCCTGCCTCCCTGTGTTATAGCAGTCCTGAGACTAGCAGGCCTTGTCCCATAGATCCAGAGATGAGCAACCTGCAAGAGTGACAAAAGGGGAGTGGAAGGAGCCCTGTTCCCCTGGTGCTGACAAGAACGCTGAGGTTGTGCTGGCTCAGCAACTGGTGGCTTTGACTGAGGACGAGATCAGCCATCTTGATGAAGCTAGAGATTGTGTTGTGTTGAATAAACTTTAAGGAAAAAAAGCAATGATATATTAATGGGTGTGTGAGTCTGTCTCCATCTTCATGTTGTCTCACTGCTCTGTATTTAGGAGGTTGTTGCTATTATGTAGCTTTAGAATAAGTTCTGTCCTCAATCATTGTAAGTGCTGCAACATTTTTATTTTTTTAAAATGTAAATAGTTTTCTATCTAGTTTTATAACTTTGAGTCTCAAGTTACCAGTTCCTTCAAAAATTTTGCTGGGATTTTGATTGAAATATCAAAAAATCTACAAATCTATAGAGAATCGCCATTTTATAAATGTCCAATAAGAAGCATGATGTCTTTGCACACATTTTTATTCCTTCATGCACTGTCTCATGGTTGCTAGTGTGTGAGTAGAGAGCATATCACTCTCCTATGCAATCACATTTTCTCAATGTTTTCAAAACTATTTAACTTGTTCATTTCTTAAAAATAATTTTGATGACAGATTTATTTTTTATAGAATTTGTATAGTATATTATAGTTGACAAATTTACTTATTATTTATAGTAAATTTGCATGTTCTGTAGAACTTATTTATGCCATAATGTCTGTTTTTCACTCAGGATTGCTTACTTTTCTTATTTTTTCTTCCCCTTTCCTTTTTTTCAAGGCAGAGTATCACTATATAACTCTAACTAGCCTGGAACTCACTGTGGAGATCTGGCTGGCCTCAGACTCGCAAGCTACCACTTCATGAGTGCTTGGATCAAGGACATTTTGCCACTTTGAGATATCATTTCTTATTAGTTATTCTGCCTAAGACAATTAGGATGTGCATAGATTATTGCAGCCAAATGGCTCCTTGGAGCAGAAATTGGGGGTAAACATAATGCTTCCTGCTCTAATGCTATGTGTCTCTCTGCTTATGATGATGGGATGTCTGGTCCAGTCTCTGTTACTCCAGCAGATGTAGAAGAGGATACTTACTTGATTCTCAAAATCTGTAGCAATATTTTAGGTCAAAATAAAAGGTTTCTGATTTATTCTCACATTAATGTAAAGATACAGCTGTAGGGTTATTGTTTTTGGTATAGCCTGATCAGAGTTCACACATTGATTTGAAAATGGTATATTTTCTTAAGGCCACATTGTAAAAGGACTGTTTATCAAAAGGAATGTGAGGTAACTCTCTTTGTTGAGTATTCTAAAGTTTTTCTGTCTTGACACTGGTGCTAGATAAGACTATACCTTCAAAACTTACCTTGTTAGGTTGGGGTTATAGCTCAGTGGAAGATTCCTTGTCTAGGATCTGCAAGGCCTTGCATTTGATCTTCAGTATCAGAAAAACAAACAAATCTGGCTATAATAATGATTGGTCTGGCAAGATATGCCTGCTGGCCCAAGGTACAATGGTTGTGCCAGTGTTACAGAAATAAGGTACTTTCTGATTGAATTTAAGAGCCACTCCATAATAAGACAGAATTAATGCCTAATGTTATTAACTGGGCCAGAAATTCATGGTTGGCTAGGTTATAGGCCCTAAGGGAAAACATAAAACTATTATTCTACTAAATGAACATAGCAATATTTTCCCTCCAATTTACCTTTGTACATATAGAGTACTACATTTCTCAACGCTCATTAGAGAAACATCTTTTTACAGTAGATAGTGATTAACACAGACAATCACAATTAGAATGTCAAAAATAGAAACTTTGGAGTACTCAGCTTTAAAGAGAACATTTATATCACATCCCTTCTCTTAGAGCTCAGATCTCATTGGAGAAGAAGGATGAAAAGATTTTAAGAGCTGTAGGTAATGGACAGCTTCCATGGATCAGTATTTGACAATGCCATTGCACACATGAACTCACAGCAGCTGTGACTGAAGACACAAAACCTGTATAAGATCAAGCCAACAAAACTCTAGCATGAATGGTAAAAGGCCTTATAAAGGTTCACAGCTATCTAATAATCTAAAGACAATTGATTATAGTATGAAATTTCTTGTCTAGACTTTTCTACTTAGTTCAAAGGTTTGGACCCACTCTCAGCTCTTTTGCCACTTTGCCCCAAATGATCACACAAAGGCTTTTATTAATTTCATGCTGATTGACCTATGGCTCAGATATATTGCTAGCTAGCTCTTTCTTCTTAACTCAATCTATTTCCATTAATCTGTTTAGCCGTGTGGCTTGGTACCTTTTCCCAGAGCAGCATGGTTGTCTTCTTTTCTCCGCTTCTACTGGTGTTTCTGCTAATGTCTCTGCTCTGCTCTTTTTGTTTCCAGAGTTCCTTAGTCTGGTAGCCCCGCCCAAACTTCCTGTCTGCCTTCTGGCCAATCAGGCTTTTATTAACCTAGTAGGAGAAACAAATATTTACAATGTGCCAGAACATAATGTCACTATAATTGATGACTTTTATAATGAAGGGAAAGTCTGTCTTCCTCAGAAATTCAGGTTCCAAGAGGCTATCATACCAGTAGCCTATACACATGAACATGTGGGCATCACTAACTAGACTGAATGGGTTGAAAAAAAAAAGCACATGAAATTAGGAAAGGAGGGCTGGAGAGATGGCTCAGAGGTTAAGAGCACTGACTGCTCTTCTGGAGGTCCTGAGTTCGGTTCCCAGAAACCACATGGTGGCTCATAACCATCTATGATGAGATCTGATGCCCTCTTCTGTACACTGTATACATAATAAATAAATATTTTAAAAAAGGAAATTAGGAAGGGAAAGTGGTGAGCCAGATAGAGGAAGAAGTGGAAGGAATTAAAGGGTGTTGGATTTATTCTAAATGGATAACATATGTGAGAAATCCTCAAACAATTAAAAAAATGCTTACTGAGTTTTAAGGAAACTTCTTCCAAGATGGAATGTTTCATCTCGGAGGAAATTGCTACACGAGGTCATGGGTTTTATCCCCAGCACCAGGGAAAACTAGATTTGGTGGCTCTGACTTGAAATTCCAGCAAGGAATGGAGACAGAAGGCGGAAGTTCAAAGTCACCTTTGGCCATATAATGAGTTGAAGGCCAACTTGGGTTATAAGAGAACTTGTTTCCTAAACAAAGCAAATGACAGGAAATAAAACAATTTTTATATGAGGGCTTAAAATTTATAAAATGCGGGCTGGAGAGATGGCTCAGTGGTTAAGAGCACTGACTGTTCTTCCAGAGGACCTGAGTTCGATTCCCAGCATCCACAGGGCAGCTGACAACTGCTGTAATTCCAAGATCTGACACCCTTACACAGTTATACATGCAGGCAAACCACCATTCATATAAAATAGAAGTAAATATTTTTTAAAAAAAGAATTAAAATTTTAAAAAAATTACAAATTGCATCAGAGCTAAGCTTTGCTTTAATAATAGCATTTAATAAAAGGACAATTACTACTTCATTTGTATAGGAAACTATATTTAAAAAGTACAGATATAACAAGAACAAAAGTAAAATTAAAAAATGAAAAATATAATTGTCAGCAACAATGGAGGCAGAGGCCCTGCCTTTGGCTTCACAGTAAGCATTTTATAAAGTGCTCTTTCAGTTATAAACTGCTAGCTGATCTGGAGAGAAGCTTTCAAGGCTAGAGGCTTTGAAAGCTTTTTCTTGCTTTCTGTTTTCTTGTTGATGATTAGGCACCATCATTTTTCAGGCAAATTCTTTTTCACTCTCATATCCTACATGAAGAGAAGTGTTTCCTTCTCTCTCTAACTGGCCTTATATTGTGGGAGTCCATGCTATTTAGTCTCTCTCAACACCATTCAATGTTGTCCTAGAGAAATTCTCCTTTTTTTGGTATGAGAAGCATCTTATCTTGGTTTTCTTGGGGCTGTTGGTGAAAGCAGTTGATTATAACTTTGAAATTACTGTAATGACACATGCACATGATTGTCTAGATAATGTCTTCTCCTTTTTCTCCTACTTAGAACTCAGAGTCTGTTCCAGCATCTACTACAGCTCATGTCATCTACACAACTCTGAGGATTGATTTCACCCTCTTTCCCTATAGTATGAGCTCTGTAAACATTCACTGACTTATTCCACTTTTTAAACTTCATTTCAACTTCCTACTTTAACTCCCTTAAGACTCAGGAAGTATTTTTTCAATTGTTTGAGAATTTCACACATGTACATCATCCAATTTGAATGGATATTTTAATGCCCTATACTTGTTTTATGCACTAGAAGATACCTATCCATACAGTATCTAAGGGGCTTGAGGACCCCTGAGGACATAGGAGATCTGCAAAAGAAGGATGACATCAAACAGCATAAAATAATGTCCTGTTAGTGGTTAGGCTGTGCCACATTAACATCATTGTCTGCTCTCACTGCCCTGATACCACAGTCTTTATGACTGGCTTAGGTGCATGCCCACTACAAGTTAATGACAGCCTGAACTTCCAGCCTGTGTGGTGTTGCTCCAGAACCCATGCTGAGTTGAATCATCTGAGGAAAAAAAAAATCTTCCTTTATGCCAGGGGAGGGCCAGGGAGTCAGAGAAAGATGTGGCTGCACTGCCTTACCCCACACTTTTATTGAAGAGAACTATTGGATGGCTTTTTTCAAGCATTGGGACCAAGATGTGTAACTTTCTGTTTGCTCCTAGGAAAAGAAGTAGAGACATTGGTGAATATTTTTATTCATGTTCCTTGAAAATATGGAAATTAAGCTAGAAATCCAAATTAATAAATAATTCCAAATTAAAATAGAGAAAATCCAAATTAATATGTATGTAGTCAAATGTTTTACTATTAATTTAGGTATTAATAAATACTTCTTTTCTTCAAAAAATTACTCTGTGGGTAAATTAGAATTGTTCACAGAAGCATGATGGGAGTTTGTTTACAGGAACATATGCAATCTACCAATGGCCATACCACTGAAAACAGTACATCCTCCATCAACTGTTATCTACATATAAACCCTCTGGGAAGGCTGGGATCCCATGAGTGCCTTTGCTTTCATCTTTTATAACTTTATAGGTACACTTAAAAACACTTTCTATGTCTCCAATTTTTTAAAAAAAATGCTTTTGAAAATCTTTTAATAGTTCCCAGTAGACAGTAAATGGTATAGAGACCTGCGTTTTTTTCACTTGACATTTGATTCCTAGGCTTTCAGTACAATATCTGACATAGTGAAGAAGAATGTCAATAGTTGCTAAAATGCTAAAAAAAAGAACAAAATCATCTAGTCTGCACTGGAGAGGAGAGTACAAGGCTAGAGAAGAAAGTGACCAGTGAAAATGTTCAGTGTGATGCTGTAAATGCTATACCAGTCAAAACCCCAGGAAGAAAGAGCTTTTGTGCATATATACTGAACAGTTTAAGTATAATTTCATGAGAATTTGGGCAGGGTCAAAGGGGAAGAGAAGGAAGCAGTTGCTAGAAAGAGGAGCAGCTGCTTTAAAGGTAACTTTAACTCAAGGGACTCAGCAGTCTACAGACTTTTCCTGACTTAGATAAGGACAGTGTGATGTTATTCTTATGGCAGACAAATCAAATAAAATTTCACAAGGAAGAAATGTCTGGAAAGACCCAGCATGTTAAGTCATGGAGAGAAGGCCTTTCCCAGAGGAGTCAGGGCTTGAAGGTTCTGGACTGAGTACTGTTGAGGGTGGAGAACTAAAGAGGGTTTTTTTTTTTTTTTTTTTTTTTTCCAAACAGGGTACTCTGCTGTAGATATCTCCCATGGTTAGGAACTCGAACTCTTGCAAACCTTGCTGGAAGCTATCAGCCTTTCCCAGTAAAACAGAAATATAGCCACAGGTGATGCTGTGAAATTTTATAGTGTATCTTTTACCTTTGACTTCGATATGGAGCTCAAAGCTCTCTCAGTTCAATTTCAGAAACACCCTTCACATTCGTTGGAGCCAAGGGTCAAGACTATGTCTGAAGAAGTCCTTGCTGTATTCTAAGACTATCTGGACTGAGAAAAGACAAGAGATCTGCCTAAGGAAGGCAGTAAAAAAGTAAGAGATGGCTCATGAGTTCTCGATCCATGCTCCTGACTAGAGAGCAATTCTCCAATGACCACACTTATCACAAGTTCATGAGCAGGAGTTCCTGGACTGGTTGAAGGCTTTGACTCAGTCTTATGCTTTCCTAGGTAGGCTTCCCAGGGGATGCTGTTGATCAGCTGTAGCACTCACTCCAGTCATGTGCAGACAGTTGTCAGCTCTATGAGTAAGCCTAAGAACAGTGGTTGGGACTTTATTAGTTTACTCCACAGGGCGGGAAGCTGAATAGGCATCCTGGAAATGAGTGGATAAAAGGAGGGTAGATGTATAGATGGGTTATCCTGCAGCTGTTCTTTTTGGTACCTGAACATCTCATCTCCTATAATCAACCTCAGCTTGGATTCTTGGCCCATCCACAGTGTGCCTAGCTATCTCACACAGAACTTCCTAGGTCCCCCACACTGTGCTTGTCTTCTACAAGGGTTACTTCAAAATCATTTACTCTATATTAAGAGAGTAATCAAGAACATGATTACTACTTTAGAAGTTGCTTCAACAAAATCACCCATGACTACACTAGGAATAGGCCTCATGTAGAATGACAGGAAAAAAGAGCATGCCAGCCTGAACGGAAGGCCAATGTTCCTCTTTAGTGGAAACAGACCCTGTAACCATCTAGTCATTTATCTAGGTTAGTCTGTGGCAGTGTGCCTCATATGGCTTAGGATGGCTATGCATGTGAACCAACCCAAAACTGTAAACTTACTTAAAACACTGTGAGACATTTTTGGAAAGTTTTTCTAGGCAACGAGGTTGTGTAGTTCCCCAGCTGAACTTTGTACATCACAGCATCATGTCACAATGCCACCCATCTTTTCTGTTTTGACTCTCTAACTCCAGATTTTGTTCAGTTATGAGGTAAGTAGAATTATTTGGACAACTGTAACATTCAACCTGGCTTAGAAACTCAACTTTGATTTAGGACTTTAGGTGTTACTCACAGGTATCACATCTAAACTTTCTGCAAACCTCATGCTTGGTATAGAGCTGTCACTGTGGAGCAGTCTGGGGATATGGGTGATGGCTACATATTTATAGCTCACACTCAGGCTTCTAATCCAGATGCTTCTGTATATGGATCAAGGCTTTTCCCCTCCTAAAGTGCTGTTGCTTGGTAACCGGGATACTCTTCCGCCTTTATCAAGTTGCCAGGGGAACAATGTTAAAATGAAAACCCAAGGTCAAGTTTGTGAAAAAGGAGAAAAGGTATTTTTAACCTTATCCATAGATGGTGTGATTGAGATTTCTTTTGATAAAAGACTTGGAGGAGATGTGGAGAGAGCTAGGTGATCATCTGAGATAGGCTTTCCAGTTAGAGAACAATAAATATATATAGCCAAGGTAGACTTATACCTGGCCCAAGTGAGAAACATTAGAGATATCAAAACATCTAGGGTGGAGTGAGAAGAGATCTGGAGACTGACCAGAGGAAGTGGTGTGATGTAGGTTATGTATTGATTGTTGTGTCATTGTGTGGCATCTGGATACTTTGTGTACAAAACTGAGATGTACTGGACAGTTTTAAAAAGAAGAATGACAATTATTTTATTTGAATTTGTTTGTTTTGTATTTAAAAGGGATCAGTCTGGCTTCTGCCTTGGGGAGACATTATAAGAAGGTATTGATTAGGAAGCCATTGCAGTAATTCAGCATGGACAGAAACCTAGGCCCGTGTGACAGCAGTTGAAGTAAGGGGGTGAAGATCTAGCATTTCTTCTTCTTCTTCTTTTTTTTTTTTTAAAGATTTGTTTCTTATATATACAGCATACAGATGTCATTATAGATGGTTGTGAGCCACCATGTGGTTGCTGAGAATTGAACTCAGGTCCTCTGGAAGAAAAGTCATTGCTCCTAACTGCTGAGCCATCTCTCCAGTCCCCAGATCTAGCATTCTTAATCTGTTTCTTCAGTCTTTCATGTGATTTTATTTTCTCCCTTCAACCATAATAATATGATATTCAAATTTTGTCTTAACTAGTGGGTCTGTATACACAGTCTTATCTATCCCACTTACAGGCAAGGCAAATGCTGCTTCTTGAAATGGTCCTACCATGGACCCTCTGGTCATCCAACCCAAATCACCCCCTTGCCTGACTTTATCGTCACTGTATTGTGTGGCCACTTCACTGAATCTCAGTCCAGACTTTAGCTTTTCCATGGCTTCCATGATTTTGCCATGTTTTTCACATAAAAGGTGTCTGACCTTTACTGCATTGCTGCCACCTTTAGGGCCCTGAGCCTTCTTGTCAGCACTGTCACTCCCAGAGGCTGCACCTTCTTTCCCCCCTTTTCCAGAACCACATTTTCCCTTCGACGACATCTCTTAAGCTTGCCCATTCTTAATCTACTAAGAGCACTTGGTTTAGGTTTGGATTATCTACCAAGTAGAACTGTTTAACCTCACTTAGAAAGGAAGAGATAAAAGAGTTACAGCAAAGTGTGTGAAGAAACTGAAAATGAGTACCAGTAAAAGACCTGTGTGTGAAGCTGGGTCAGCAAGATGGTTTAGTAAGTAGGGATGGTTGCTGCCAAGCTGGATACTTGAGTCTCAGCCCTGGGACTCATAAGCTACAAGGAGACAATCAAAATCAAGGATACTCTGACCTCAATATATATATACACACTCAAAAAAATAGTGGTCAGTTGTAGTGACACATGCCTTTAATCCAAGCACTTAAGTAGATGTGGGTTTCTGTGAGTTCCAGGCCAACCAGAGCTACAATGTGAGCCATTGTCTCCAAAACCCCCCAAAATAAAAAGGATAGTGACTTCCTCAAAAGTCAGAGCAGAAGAGGCTATTTTTTTTTCATTTTTGTAAAAACTATTTAATCTTGAGAATATACATTCTCTCTTATTTAACATGTGATGTTCTATCCAATGGTACTCAACACAGAATAAGCATTCAGAAATATTATTTTATTTCATTTAAATATTCATAAACTGACTGCTTCTCACCAATTCCACCCTGCTCTTCAAAGGATAGAGCAAGAACCTATCTTTTTGTTCTGCTCTGCTTAAAAAAATGGAGCCCCATGTTCCTTGAGCTACGAGCAAGAGAGAACATATCCCAAACTGTCTTCCTTTGTAAGAATGCTTTTGCTGTGAGACCCTATACCTAGTAGTTTGGAGAATTAAAAAACATATACAGAATATATGTACCTCATAAACTTACCATTTGGTTGCACATCCCTCAGACTTTCTTGAGGTGGGAGAAAAGATGAGCATTTTTTTCACACATTTTTCAAACCCTTAGCATCCACATCTGTGGTCAACAGAAGTCTCACCAACATAATTTTATAGTTATGTAGGAGATACTACTATTCCCAAGTAATTTCTAAATTTATCATTATCCTTATGTCTTTACTCATCCTAAATTACTGGATAAATAAATACATTTCATCATAAGGAGAGGCTATTTTAAGCAAAATACAGTTGAGAAGTTACAGACTATATAAGAACATTTTATAAAAAGCATCACCGAGATAGGGGGAATATTGCAGTGACTTATTACGAAGGAGAAATTGACTTTAATATACATAGTAGTCATAGTAATTAACATGACAAGTAGAATAAAAAAGATATAGGACACAAACATCTAACATATAGAAAAATATTTTAAAGTGTCAATAGGCATGAAAAAAATCATAATTACAGACATACAAACCAAAACAAGATGTTAGTTACATCTGTAAAATGGTCATTATTTTAAAATTTAATAAAGACCAGTACCAATGTTATTGGCAAAAGCATATACCTGCACAACATTCTGAGGTCATTTGATCATATTTTTCAATATTTGAATTGCATGGCTTCTTTGATTAAACAATTGATTGCAAGAAATTTTACTTGTGTCCATTACACTCTCAAAGGTTCACATGATACCTGTACAGAATGTTCACTGTATGGAAAGGTGGAAAGCCCAAAATGGTTGTGGCATAACATTTACTATTCCGTCACATAGGACATATCCAGATTACAGACTGCCATGCGTCCCATGATGGCAGGAGGGCCACTGGATCAGCTGTTAAATGCCTGACTCATGCCACTGAGTTGCAAATTTAAGTGCAGATTAACGTGCAGTCTGTGATCCTTGATAAATATCTTTGTTCGATGATGTATTTACTTCTCTAAGGGAAACAGGGACACTAATTGTGGTAGGTGTGTCTGAACAGGGGACCAGAAGTCTCAAAACATTTCTACAGAGTCTGACTATGTACATCATGTCGCACCTTATTTTTTTCATAGATATTATAAACTATTTCCTTTCTATATCCAAGAAAGCCATGTTACTTAACATTTAAACAGTGTAAGTCAATCATCTGCAGCTCAGGAGAGCTCAACAAGATGAACTCCAGCCTACATTTAGTCTCCCAGCATGCTCTGGTTTGTATTCTCATCTGACCCTGGGGAGAGGTGAAACAAGGCTGGCTGGGATTCTCTTCTCCAGCTCCCTTCTCTTCCCTTTCCCTAAAATATCAAAAAGTTTTACTTCAGAAGGAAGGGAAGCCACTATAGTATTTTTGGTACAGAACTAATGTGGTTAAATTTACTTTCTCAAAGGATTTCCTTAGTTGTTTTTGAGGAACTATATTTACAGGGTATGTTAGGGTTCTCAAGGAAGGCAGAGCCTGTATATTAGAATGCATATATCCAGAACCTGAATACACAGAATACACATGTGTATATGTGTGTGGGGGGGCATGGAGAGAGAGAGCAAGAGAAGAAAGATAAAGACAGATTATTTCAATAGATAGATAGATAGATGATAGATAGATAGATAGGGTTACTATGAGAAATTAACCCAGCCATTACAAACACATTCCTTAACTCTACAGTCAATAAACTAGAGACCTGAGTGAGCCAGTCTTACTGTACTAGCTGAGAAGTGGAAGGCTTAGCACTAATGAAGGGCTGAAATTTCAGCTCATGTTTAAAGGCAGAAGAAAGACACATCCCAGTTCAAGGTCAGCAGACAAGAAGGGATTTCTCGTAGTCATGTGACATCTGCCATTTTTTCATAGTCAGAGGTTCAGCTGATATGATGAGCCTTGCCCTCACCAGAGGGAGGAATCTACTCTACTCAGTGCATTGATTCAAATGACTCCCTCTCTTCCTGAGAAGCACACACACACACACACACACACACACACACACACACAGAGAGAGAGAGAGAGAGAGAGAGAGAGAGAGAGAGAGAGATATGGAGATATGTTTGGTCAAGTAAAGTATCTGGTTACTCCATAGTCCACTCAAGTGGATATAAAATAAATGGAAAGCCCAGTGAATTTGACTGTAGCCATGTAATTTATGGAAACTGCAGCTCATATCTGGGCTGCTTTCAACACTGGCCTGAGAAGTTTCTTATTGCAGTGGACAGAGTTAATGTAGAAACTCACACTGTTTCACTATGCTGGTAAAAATGCTGAGAAGACACATCTAAGAGTGCCCAGTGTAGACAGAGTATACATATTCTTCTGCCAATCCCTCAAAGCTCAGGAAACACACGAAGTGTAAGAAGGGAAGCCGGAGAATGGTAGGAAGGAGTGTAGTGAAGTTCTGTCTTCTGGACATGACCTGGCTGTGAGCTTACAGTGAGTTCACAGCAGCTGTGGATAGCTGCACAAGAGTAAGCCCGTTAAATAGAATAAGCATTGGTAAGTAAGGGGCTTTTGAGGCTCCACCCCTGCCGTAGAGCTATTGGCAGTTAGCTGTTGGCTACTCTTGTTTGAGGGAGTGGCCATGGATAGTTTTCCAATTATTCAGTGAATCCATGTCCATATGGCCAGCACTAATGAGACTTGGTGGATTAAAAAAATGATAACTAGCATTTTTAAAAGATCCTGAACTTGGGAGGGAAAGAGATGTATTGAATGGGTCCCAAGGGAAACTGGAAGGGCAGATATAATCAAGATACATTGTACACATATATGAAATTTTCAAAGAATAAATTTAAAATATTATCAAAGAAATGTGAATGTAGGGACAATAGAAACTGTAAAATGGTTGCTGTTTACATGAACAGAAAGATAAGTATGGCTAACATGGACTGTTTCTCAGTATCAGATGAATCACTTAGAAGGAAACTGAAGCAACAACATTCATCTATTCACATTTCCACAGCGACTCAGTGAAAGTGTACTTAGGATCCCACACTACACTAGGTAAGTTATTCCTGACCTACTGACTAGCCATATTCTTGCCTTCTCTCCCATCTCCCAAAGCTCACTAGGCATCATCAAGTATCATCATACATTTTCCGTGTGATCTTTTCCTAATCATTTTTTTGGACATTTTCTGCTATGTTGGTGTTAAAACATGAATAGTTTCCTTGGGAATCTGATGGCCTTTCAGTGAATCCTATGTTATTCTTAAATACAGACATCCAGAGCGAAACTCCTAAAATTGTTGCTTTCCCCTTGGATTTGGTTTAATTTCTCATTTTCACTTTTTATTTTGGAGGGAGTCAAAGTATGCATGTTGACTTAATGATACTTTTTGGCCCACACCTTTCATTAATATACATATATATGTATATATACATATATTATCGTATATATGTGGTGACATATTGTCTATCTAATAAAGTTTATTTGAAAAATCAGAGGACAAAGCAATCTGAAGATTTAGCCGTGAAGCTCAGGGAGTGGTGACCATCTCTTAGCATGAGGGAGGCAGAGAGCCTCTGGATCTCTGTGAGTTCAAGGCCAAACAGAGCCAGGCAGTGGTGGCACACTCCTTTAATCCTAGCACTAGGAAAGCTGAAGGAAGAAGTGAGGTGGCTGGGTGGAGAAAGAGGAGGCAGGAGTTCAGCCCTTCACCTGGGACCCCGTACCCTTTTGGCTGAGGACTCAGAGGCATTCAGCCCGAGGAATCGTGAGGAGTCATAGCTGAGAAGTGGCTGAGTCCCTCTGATCTTTCAGCTTTTTCCCAACACCTGGCTTTGAGTTTTTATTATATATGCTGATCTTTTAGCAGCTACTTGCTCAGTCCAGAGAGGTTTTGGAATTAAGGTACAAATTTTAGAACTCTTGTAGAATTCTTTTTTTCTTTTTATCAAATTTTTTTTATAAATATTATCTGATTACAAGTTTTTTTCAACACACACACACCCACACCCACACCCACCCACACACACACACACACACACACACACACACACACGCACACGCACACCCCACAAGAGTAACAGCCTAAAAGAAGAGGAAAGGATATGTGACTTCATAAGAGTATGGCCTCATGTTATTGTAATGTAACTGAAGAATTTTTGTCACTGCCACCATGTGTGACAGTTGTCATGACAGACAGTGCAATGTGATACTCATGCGCTTGTGAAGATAAAGGTAACCACACAGATGGTTCTATGATGTTTACTATCTATAATTATGTATGATACTTAATGCTTGATGGTAATAATGTATGTTCCTGTTCCTCATTTATTTATTTACTATTATATACTTTTTCATTATTCCAGATTGTTTATGTGCTTACAAAATGTCCTATCTAAAGTTCTGTGTTATATTCACACTGGCTGCAACTTTATGAATGTCATGTTGCATTGTTTTTTTCTGTAGCTTTGAGTTAACCTTGTGCTATTGGCTCACCAGAGGGGTGTGTGTGTGTGTACTATTTTTTTCTGTGTATGTGTTAAACTAGTACATCTTGACTAATGTAACACCTAGGGGAGTATCCTACATGATGTTTGCATAGTGACAAAGTTTTCTGACAACACATCTCTCAACATGTAGTTAAATAGCACATGCCTGTATAGTTATTATGTACTTACTATGTGTCACTTGATAGTAAGTAACTCTACTTGCCTTGTTTAAGAATCTAATGTTGGGGGCTAGAGAAATGGATTAAGAGCACTGACTGCTCTTCCAAAGGTCCTGAGTTCGATTCCCAGAAACCACATGGTGGATCATAACCATCTATAATGACATCTGGTACCTTCTTCTGTATACTGTACACATAATAAATAAACAAATAAATCTTAAAAAAGAATCTAATGTCAGCATTTAGTATGATGTCTAAAATATAAACCTTTGAATACTATTTGTCAAGTAAATGTTTATTGAATGACCATTCATACTATAAGACTTTGTAGAAATGACTGAATGTGAGTATGTTCTCGTCTTAGGGGTGTGTGTGTATGCAACATGAAAACAAAGCCTTAATGAACTTGAGTTCCTTGAATCTATTTTCTAAGATTCTTCTATTCTCAATTACATTGGGAAATGGAAGAAGTGTTATTTTTCAGCTGGTAATTGTGTGTGTGTGTGTGTGTGTGTGTGTGTGTGTGTGTGTGTGTGTGTGTGTTCAGTTCTCTGTTAGTTCAGTTCTCTGTTAGGACTGAGTGAGTATCAAATGCAGTTCACAGAGATGCATTTCTAAGCTGTAAGGCAGCATTCAGAATGGTTTCTCTTGTTGAACCTCACTGTAACCTCTTTAATTCTGTAGAGCGCTTTGCTTTTGCAAATGGTGTTCAGGTTACCATATGGCCCTACTCCCACACATCAGTTCTTGTGTGTGTGTGTGTGTGTGTGTGTGTGTGTGTGTGTGTGTGTACGGAAAGTATGTTCATATCCCATAGTTTCATCCTATAGTTTTCAGACAACTTGGTCTTGATTTTCAGTAGGCATTTAGCAGTATTTGTATAATGCACAATGCTTCTTTCCATTAGGAAAATCAGTCAAGGGTTGATTGTGTCTCCTCCCCAAAGCTGTTCACATTTGCAGTTTTTCTATCTTTCTGCTTCATGGGCCACACACTGCTCAAGATTAATCACTATCTTTAAACATTTTCCGTAACAGGACTACTTCTTTCTCAGCCCTGGAAACTACAGAGAAGGCTATCATCCCTTACTGCACACATGAAAAGGTACATCCCAATAGCCTCAGGCTTTCTTACAACTTGGAGTAATTTTTCACCTAAATGTATTTTAAAATTTGAGAGCAGTTGTATGCTTTTCTCTGAATTGCTGAGCAACTTAATGTGTTTTTAATGTGAGAAGCAATTTACATTGTCCCAAAGAGTTACAGCCTCTAAACCAATCTCGTGATTGCATCAGGCTCCATTTGCCTCTAGACTTCTTGTTCTAGGATAACAGTGGAGGAAAGATCAGACCCATTTTTCAACACAGTTGGCTGTTTATGTTTCTACTAATGCAAAGTTTTGGTTTTTAATTTGTTGTTGGTTTCTGCAAAAACACAAATCACATTATTGGTTTTAAATGATGAGATATGCTGTTATCTTAGATCTTTGAAGAAACAAAACAGGACATGTGTGAAAATTCAATTTTAAATCACTTGATTAATTTATTTTGGTAGCATATAGCAAAGAATATTTTTTATTATGCTGGAATAAGCCAATTTACTGTAAATCAGTCTAACAAATGAAATGCCTGGAGGCCCCTTATAAATTGTAGTACTGTGTTTGTTGCAGAGAATATAAATGAATTGAGCTGCAAATATCTAAGACAGTTTAAAAATGCTTCTAGCAGCATTTGTATATAAATCATTGACTTGACTTTCATGGTTGATTATATTCGGCTAAGATCTTGTTTGTTTAGGCCTTTCTTCTCAATTATGACAGGAAGTTGAAATTGCCAATCATTTTGAGTGATAGATTTCCTTTTCAGTTGGTTGGTAAGAAAGGTTCAGCAAGCTTCTTTCTCACTTGTTAGAAAATAACTTTAATAAGAGGGTGGCAAAAATTTTATAAAGACTTGGTACAGTATGTGTTCAATGTAACATGAATTAGTTACTCCAGATATGTAGACATGCCATAGACTCCACTGAGTAGGAATAACAAGGAAGTTGAAACAGGAGAAGAGGTTTTATTTATTTGTTTTGCTTGTTTATAGACACAGACATCTGATAAGAGGTAGTGCCCATTTGCCTCAGTATTTAGTTTTTGGTGCAAATGTACTGGTTACTAACATGTTTCCCTGTGGGGTCTCTGTAACCTTCACAGTTAGCAGAGTGAGGAGCCACAGGAAACAAGAAGGCTGTTCTGCTCAACACAACTCAGTAGTCACTGTTGGTTCAAACTCGGGAGTCTGACCCCATGTTCTTTATCTTAAGCATATTTAAGCACAGCATAATTTGGTGAAAACTATTCTGGTGATAATTAACTAAATCCTGCATGCACAACAAAGCATACATAAATCTCCTTGAGGAAACAAAGTGAGCTAAATACAGATTAGATATGACTACATTGAAACAGTAAAATATGTAAAGATGGATTCTTTAGAGTGACTGAGAAAACAAACTCCTGATAAGGCTTGGGAGGTGGGGCAGTGCAAAAGTCACCAGCAAAGGTCACCAGCTGTCTGGGCAGAAAACAGATTTAGCACTACTTTCCTTGAAGGAACAACACGGACTTATCTGTGAGCACAAAGATCTCCATTTCTCCTTAGAAGTGGAGTGAGTACAAAGAAAGACAAGAAAACAAAGCAAAACATACTGATCTAAAAAAAATTTCCCATTATGTTTGTCAAAATGGATATGTTCTTTGACTTACTGTTTATTTTTAGTGGAGACAGAAATAAGGTACAGTGGAAGCTTTTCTCCATGTACAGAACAGCAGTTAATTAGACTTCATTGTATTTAATAAATCTTACATATTACTTAGTAAGCCAACCCCAAAATATGATCACTTCTCACAAAGAAGAAGCATGAAATGCATATAATTGACAACACTGTTACCAGAATGAAGAAGAGAATTATAGGTTATAGGTAAAATAAAAGTAGAAAAGTAGGATAATGAAGAAAAGACTTCAGGAGTGATGGATGTGGGAATATGGAGGAAGTCAGGGGGTCGCAGAAGGGCTAACCCAAAGGGAGGAAGTCTGTAAAGCCACATGAAATGCTATGGTCTCAAATCCAACTTGAGAAAAATAACTGTATGGATATTAGAAAACATGAAAAGTGAGAGAGGTAAGTACTAGGGGTGGAGATGAACCAGAGATGGGGAGAGGATGGGGCAGTGAGTAGGTTAACCCAAACTAAGGATGGGTAAAGGAGTGTTGTGGAATATTATTTTAACATGTGATACATTTGTTTAATGATACAAAGATGTGTTGCATTTGTTTATTTTGTATTTGTTTAACTCTGTGAAGTTGTGTTATTTTTTGCCTGATTGGCCTAATAAAGAACAGAACAGCCAACAACAAGGCAGGAGAAAGAATAGGTGGGACTGGCAGGCAGAGAGAATAAATAGTAGAAATATGGGAAAAGATAGATGAAATGAAAAAAAAAAGGGGGGGACCAGCCACCCAGCCACACAGCAAGCCTTGGAATAATAAACAAAGAAAAGTATACAGGACCAGAAAAAGATAAAAGCCCACAGGCAAAAGGTAGATGGGGATAATTTAAGTTAAGAAAAGCTGGTTAGAAACAAGCTGGGCATTCATAAGTAAAAATAAGACTTTATTATTTGTGTGTATTTATTTTGAAGCTGGGTGGTGGGCTGCCAAAAGAATAAAAAAACCAATAACAAAAGAGCCTTATGAAAACATACTAGTTACTACAATAATTTCACAAGACTTTAAAATGTTTAAAAAAATGAATGGAATTGTCCTGTATGGGTGGATGGTGTCACTCCCAGGAGACTGAAGCACAGGACATGAAATACCTTCTGACAACGTTTAGGTCAGAGAGATCAGAGGTCCCTAAAATAACATAGGCCATTGCCTTATCCTTAGTTACCCCACAGTAATTACACAGAAAGATCCTATTGTTGAAGACACCCCACCCTTCAGCTGTAGAACTGTCGCGAGCATTTCCTGAACACTCTCCGTGGTCAGGCGGAGACGAAGGACAACGAGACTTCAGACACTAATGGCGGTTCAATAACCTTTACTTATGCTCATCAAGATCACACAACAATACAATGTAATTAACACTGTGATCAAATCTAAAAGTAAGTTGAAAAATACGACCTGTCAGCAGCCTTCCGGGTCTGGTCTC